>JARYHS010013631.1:105856947-105916823 GCA_031002005.1 Vandiemenella viatica
AAACAAACTGGAATTATATGTTTGTATGCGACAATAGTACCGGAAAAAACAGTAACTTATTTTTATTTAAAAAATCTAAAAGTTCACGTCTAATTTAGAAGATGAAATATTAAATTATGTAATAGAACCAAATTCCATATACCATCGGACTTTTTTCCTGTAAAAATCTGTTGTACGAAGAAGAATAAGAGTGGGGAGAGACCAGACAAGAAATCAATACAGTAGTTGGATTACAGCACCCGTGGAAAATAGATGTCGCAGCAGTACATAATTTGGAAAAACGATGTTGTAATTGTTGATAATCATCTCGATCACATTGCTAACTAGTTTGGAAAAGATGCCATAAAACCTAACAAGGAAATCGAAAAAATTTGTTCTTTAATTTGTCCAAAAAAATATCAAAACTAATCTAAATTAGTCATTTCCTAAAGTAGGCCTACTGTAGATAACGAAATATTATTACATAACAGCAACTGAAAATAACGAATATGTTGAAGTTGCTTCGTTATTTCCTATTGAAATAAAAGTGATGATTAATTAGTGGTGTGAATGAGCTACTGCAAATATTAAACTCAATATCTAGAGCTTTTATTACGTGGTTCATTACCAGAATTCTGAACAACACAATTTTTAATGTAAAATTTGAGTCATAGACAAATCACACATGCCCAGTATAACTGAAAATTCAGGAAAGAAGAGTTTTTGGCTTTCTATAGAAGGGAATAAATAAAATATATTAGTAATAAAATTGTTTCTAAATATTATTGCTAAAATTGTTAAAATAGGGGAGGATGGGGCACAATGGAACACGGGGCACAGTGAAACAGAGTGATAATCGTAATCATGGAAGTGTCATAGTGCAACGGGATTCCGGCAGAAAGCGCTGCGGTCCACTCCCAACAATGCCAGCTAATTGTTGCCTCCTACCCAGTTGCGTGCCAGACTTGACGGTGTGAGGTGCTGTTTTTTTGGCTAAAAGTAAAATCTTTCCTCCAACGGATATTCGTCTCCAGGTAAGAGTGATTTTTGTATTCAATCGGCTCTTATGGATTTTCATTGTACATTTATCCCTTAAGCTTTTGTCTGACTTTCGCATTTCTACTGCTGCACGTTCGTTGTAGATACTAGGGGAAATTGAAATTGCATGTTTGGGGTTCCATGAAACAGAGGAGTTCGGGGCACAATGAAACGTTTCATCGAGCCCCATGAGTGTTTCATTGTGCCCCATGAGTGTTTCATTGTGCCCCATGTGTTTTTAATTGTGCAGTAAGTATTTTTTTCCTTTCTTTTTTTCTTCAGAAATGGTGCGAAATCGACAACGCAAAACTAGCAAGGGGCTATTCTTGGAAGATGACATGAAGGCAGCTGTGGCAATGGTCAAGAGTGGATGCAGTCTAAGACGTGCTGCTGAACTGAAGAACCTGAGTCATGTCACTTTAGCAAGATATGTGAAGAAAAGAAAAGAACATGATGAGGGTGGGGAGCAGAATATGAAATATGCGCCTAACTATTCAGTTAGGATGGTCTTCACACTGGAGCAGGAGGAGAAACTGAAAAAGTACCTCATTATGTGCTCTAAAATGTACTACGGCCTACTAGTTCAAGATTGCAGAAAAGTTGCATACGAAATGGCAGTGATGAACAAAATACCATGTCCTAAATCATGGGGAGAAAAGAAACTGGCAGGAATTGACTGGTTTTACGGTTTTCTGAAAAGGCACCCCAAACTCAGCCAAAGAACGCCTGAGGCTTGCAGCTTGTCTCGAGCTACTTCGTTCACAAAACAGAATGTAGATGTGTTCTTTAATAATTTGGAAATACTGTACAAGCAGCACCCAGAATTTCGAGATGGGACAAGAGTGTTCAATTTGGATGAAACAGCCACATCAACTGTGCAAAAACCCCAAAGAATAGTGGCTGAAAAAGGCGTCAAGCAAGTGTGCAAAGCTACAAGTGGAGAAAAAGGAATTAATGTCACCACAGTGTCCATAATTTCTGCATCTGGCAGCACAATTCCGCCAGTCATGATTTTTTCCACGTGTTCATTTCAAGGAGCACATGACTCAAGGAGCACCTCCAGGCACTCTGGGCTTAGCCATCCCTAGCGGTTGGGTGACATCAGAACTTTTTGTGGAAGTTATTAAGCACTTCATTCGCCACACCTGCAGTTCTGCAGAGAACCCCTCTCTGTTAATCTACGACAATGTAGAAAGTCACTTGTCCTTGGAAGTTCTCATGCTGTGCAAGGAGAATGGCGTTTCAGTTTTGACTTTACCTCCCCACTCATCCAACAAAATGCAGCCACTGGATGTTGCGGTTTTCGGGCCGTTTAAAACTTATTATAATGCAGCTCTTGACTCTTGGATGATGCAGAACCCTGGTAAAACTGCTTCAATTTATAATACAGCATCTTTTGTGAACACAGCTCATCAGAAAAGCATGACACCTTCCAACATAATTGCAGGTTTCAAAAAAAGTGGGATATATCCATTTGATCGAGATATTTTTACCGAAGCAGACTTCTTATGTAATTATGTGACTGATCGACAGCCTCCTGCCATTGTGGATGATCAACCAAAGGCAAATTGTTATGCTGTGCCAAGTGATTCGCTCAACGTTTCCCTCCCTCAAGTAGAAGAGCACCTTCAGACCACAGAGTCATCTGGGTCCTAGATCCAGGAGCTGGTCCAAGTCATGGTTTCCTATCTCCCGAAGATTTTCGTGGCTATCCAAAAGCAGGTGAACGAAAAACTGATCTAAAGCATAGGAAGAAAGGGAAGAGTATGATTGCTACGAGCAGTCCAGTAATGACAGCCATTGCAGAGAAGAAGAAGCCGATTCCAATTTCCAGAATAGAGTCAGCCAAAAGGAAGTTGTATGCAAATCAACCAAAACCAAAGAAGAAAAAATCTGGTAAAGAAGCTCCAGTTCATTCATCAGAGGATGACGAAGAAGATGATAGAGAAGTTGAATACGCAGACACGGATGACGACATGGACATAGGTTTAGATGAGGAGTTTTTTTCTGTTGATCCTGACTGTTTTGCAGAATTGAACCGTCTTCCTGTTTTAGGAGATTATGTGTTGATTGAATTCAAGATTAGAAGCCATTCAAAATTCTACGTTGGCCGAATCACCAAGATGAAAGATGATGAAGGGGACTACGAGGTCAAGTTCCTAAGATATCGGAAATGCAACACCTTTATCGAGCCTCTTGTGGATGACATAGCTGCGGTTAATGCCGAAGACATAAAGATGCTGTTGGAAAAACCTTCTGTCTCTCAGGGCACTAAAAGACAAAAAGGTTTCATCTCATTCGGGGTTGATTTTGCCAATTTGAACATTGGCTAAACGTAAAAGGAATTCTTGTTTGTGTTTTAATAAGATCACTTGAACTCATTTTTCTGTTCCAGATACCTATGTTTTTTATTAATTCAATTTATTAATTCAAAAAAATAAAGTTTTTCTGTGATTTATAAGTTTTTTTTCAACTGTTTCAAAGTACCCCTTGCCCTGTTTCATTGTACCCCAGGCATGGGGCACAATGAAACAAAATTTCATTTTTTTTGGAAAATGGCCGCTCATGGTCACATATGATTTCTATAATAATTGTTGATGAATTTCTTTCATAGCTTTGATCCTAAGGTAACAGGAAAAAATTAAAATGTTGAAAAAATAAAGTCGGTTTGGGAGCTATTGGCAAAACAAACTTTTGTGTTCCATTGTGCCCCACCTTCCCCTACAATTAGGGCAGATTAGATATCGTCTTTGAATTCGTGTGGAAGTCGAACAGTCTACAACAATGTAAACCAACTAATATTAACAATACGTGTTTAAATTTAAGTAATTATACAACTAATGGGTATAAAGAGAGAAAAATTTTAACTTTTTTAATTAAAATGTTGCGGATATATATATATTCCTAGTGCTTTTCACCTGGTTGATTTGGAGGTCATTAATTTTCACTTGCCCGTAAGGTGCATCTGCTAACGTGTAATTAAATGTTGCCTACTAAGCGAACACTTACCTGTAGATTGCAGGACATAAATCAACACAGACGCATCTTATTACTGTCCTGCTATACGCGGCAATATAAATACAACGAAATCGCAGGTATGCGGCAATATGTCACCATTCTGGAAGGACCAAATATCAAACCAATTAATTAACATACGTTGCTATTCACGCAATACACGAATATATCGCACTGGATGCATTAATAAAATCTTTATTCGAATGTTACGCTTTGCAAAGGATCGAACACTACAAACACTAGTGTTACTTTTCTTTGTAACAATTGTAGTACTTTTACTTGTTTCCGAATGCCTTGCATTATAATAGTTTGCCAATAACGGGAAAAATTACTGGTATAACTGAATTCTACTGATAAAACACAAATATTTTGAGATGTATTCCAGAATATATACATATAATAAGCAAGTCTGTCATGTATGACGTCACCTGTCACGCGGTGACGTATCTCTATGACGTCACGATTTACACCATTGTTTTTGATTATGCACGTTATTTAGAAACATTTCTAAGCATCCGCGAATAAATTAACTGACAGAACACTGACAATTAGCGAATTATGCTTTAACAACAAGAACCAAACGCCATTTTGGTACAGGTTGTATTTCAACTATAAAAACTAAATTCCTTCGTTCGCTAACGGTTCAAAGTTGTTGCAAGCCGGCCTCGGTAGCGTAGGGGCTAGAGTGCTAGCTCCACGTACCGAAGGTCGCCGGTTCGAGTCCGGCCGAAGGTATGGGTGTTTAGTGTTGTGTCTGTGAATGTCTTGTCCGTGTTGTAGTGTCCTTGTGTCAATACTTGATAGCAACAAATCACATTGAGCTGGTTGTATGGCCCAATAGCCGAATGCCATAAAAAAAATAAAAAAAGTTGTTGCAGTATTTTTTTATGTAATTTGTTCCATATTTATATTTTTTATGGCTGTGATAGCAACACATTCCCGAATAATATCGTTCAAAGAACGTGTGCAAGATCATTATACTTCGCTATATAGCTTCTCCCAGTCGCTCACGTTACGGCACGTTTTGAGTGAAGTTTGTGAGATATGTATATATTTTACAGCTCTAACAGCAACACACATTAAACAATATAATCTACCGAACGTGTGTAACAATTTTCAGACCAAAGGGACAATTCTTTTAGAGTCCCAGTGATTACGCTAGAGTCCAGATTTACATAGCGATCCATTATTGCCACTAAAATGCGATACAGTACATGTATTAATATGTGTGAGACAACCTGGACCGGAATCAAGCGCAAGGCAGGAGGAATTACATTGAACTTTATTTTATAACAATTCTATTTAGTTAAGAAATTGCTAATAAATTAATTGTCAGAACACTTAATTTATTTATATGTCAATTTAAACGAGATACATACTTTTCATTACATGGTTGGAATGAAAGAAGATCCAAACTGATAGTGATCTAAGTGGCCTAAACCACAATTAAATGTTACATGGTATAGCGTAAGTTGTTAAGATTTATTGTTAGCATCCTTCATTTTCACTGGGGTCGTTATTTCAACCGATGTACGCTGTCTCAGCCGTTAAAATATCTATCTTCATCAAAGATGGTAAGAAAGAAAGGTGTAAGAACCTATGAAGATTTGGGATCAAGTTTATATCGTAATGCATGATGACCCTCACAGGAACGTATTAATTCGCGTGTGATTGAAGCTTTGCTTTTCTAGCTGTAATATTAGCGGAAATTGTGGTTAGGCTGAAATGCATACTGGACCAAGTTGACAACTGAAACTTTTTGCCACAGCACAAGGGACGATAAATTACAATGAGCTTTATTTTATAACAATTCCATTTAGTTAAGCGCCTGCAGAGAAATAAATTACCTTAACACACTGTTAAACCGTCATTTTTGACGGGCTTTGGGGCTAGTATTTAAATAATATACCTAAATCAAAACGTATAAAATGATTAATTTTCAGTTTAAGGAATAGTCTAGGCTGCAATTGTTTTGATCAATCCGAAATGAAAAGTCTAAGTTTCTTCGGTGTTAAAGTTACTGGACAAAAATAAATAAAATTCCTTTACGGATGACTGAAAATGGTTAAGCCGAAATCTCGTGTCGAGACAAAGCGGAGAAACTGTTGTGTTGAAAGAGAGATTCTAGGAAAACCGGCAAGCACAGGAGTTTCGTTGATAAATCCCGGGAGTATATTTACGTGGGACAATGATTTACACCAACTGGTGAGAAAAACAGGTTCTCGATCCATGGAAAACCAGATCACATGTCCATACTGGCCAATGGCAAACGAGCTATTAGATGTGATCGATGTGGTACTGTGGCTTGCTAACAATAATTTGACAATGCGATTGGTATAAACTAATATTTGAATTTGGTAAGTTTCCTGACGAATTAATGAGCTATAGGGTACTCGCAGCGCATGATATCGAGCAGTAAGGACGCCATACAAATACTTCGTGGGACGACACGGGGAGAATAAGTTTAATTCTGTTTTCAAGAGATTTCCTGAACATTAATTTTTGTTTTGAAAGGCATGTTTCTTATTGACGTTCTGACAGTGATTCTGTTTCTAGAAAGTGTAGAACATTGATTCTGTTTTGATACGCTTTCTGATTATGAGTTCGGGCTGATACATTCATGAAATGTTTGATTCTGTTTTGAAAAGCGTTATGATTCAGTACAATGATCATAGAGGACTATTTCGTACTGATGTAGGAATAAGTACGATTACTTCTTGCTTAGTAACAGAGTCTGTAGTATGATGTGCAAGCCTATTAGCGATACCAACACTAACGCTATCCATTAATACCGTACTAACAAACGAAGGAAAGAAGATTAGGACTACCGTCTGCCTGCTTGGTTTTTACTGAGTTAGACACAATTTCACACGGCCTGCTAAGATTTTATTATTTGTTTATGACAAATATTGTGATGATATTTCGCTTTAATGTCTATCGTTTTAAATAAGTTGAATAATTTCTATTTTTCTTTCTGGGGCATCTATTAACTTCGACAGCATTTTATTGATTTAGCAATGATCTCGCTTTTTACCGTAATTCCAGTCTTCATGCATTGATAATATTTTGCTTTGGAAGAGATTTTGTTCAATTTCTGGAAATATTTCCATTGGGGTCAATTTTAAAAATAGTTAATATCGCAACCAGTGGTACATTACAAGTGTAAATAAAAGTAGACAAGTTCTTTTAGAGCGTCATCCACAACAGGGAGAATTTCACCAAATAATAAGAAACTTAAATGTTTCAAAATAAACAGTGATAGAACATTAAATTTCCATCACAATTATAGCTTTTTGTTTCTGGAGGAAGAATTTCACAAAAGAATAAGAAATTTAAGTACTCCAACACAACATAGGCAATGAGAGTACAATAAATAGACATTGCACGGCTTCCGGACAAGTTTGTGCATTTGAAATGACTTCACCAATATCAAATATAAATGTCATGGCCGTAAAATGCAATGCTTCAGTTCTAAACCTTTTTCAGCTAGATTAAAGGTGGTATCTTGTTTTGTAAAAAAATCTGCCTGAAAACTCAAATCTGCTTGTTCTAAGAAGTTTTAAGCAAAAACAAAATTTTGCAATATATCTAAATGCAATACAAAACACAGTCCGCTCTATCTTCTTATAGAATGGTTGGCCAAAGAAAATAGCGAAGTCTCAGTAATTTAAAATACAAATGCCTCAGAAACCGAACTCATACTGCACAGCGGTCAGAAAGTGCTCCCAAGGTATGTTTGTATTATCAAGAGATGACAAAGTTTTATCAAACGATGCAGCATTCGCATAAATAATCGCTCGTTGGATAATAACTATGATGATACGGTCTCTAATACACTAAGCTTCGGTTTTAAAGCTAAACGTCATAAAAAGAGCAAAGTTTCTTACATAAAATCATTAGTTTTGAACCAGCAAAATCTTTAAGAAATTCAAGCTTATTTATTTCTATGGGTAGAAAATTTATGGTAAATTTGACTAGGTGCGGAACTGATGTTAACAGTCTTCATTCAATCAAGAAATGTTTCGAATTTAATAAATTATTTTTAAGAAATCAGGAGAAAATGATACTCCCAATAAACCAACTGCTTTCTGCTGGGTGAAACATTGCTTGGTATCGCTACTCAGAAACGGTTTAATGAACTTCACAGAGAAAAACTCACCAACAGGAAAGTCACTTGGCTGCAACCAGGAGATGAATGTGGCAAGGAAGCTGAAGAAGAAGATGCCGTCTGAGAGCCCCAGCTTGGCAGAATGGAAGGTTTCACCATCAGGCACAGTGGGAAAGCGCAGCTGAGGAGGTTCCATCATGTCTTCCTCCGCCTCGTCAACGGATCTGCGGCCACCATCCCGATCTCTCTGTGATATTCTAGGCAGCCCTTCCGACGACAGCTGCTCCATTAGCACCAGAGGCTGAGCAGTTGGTGGAATCTCGCCCTCAGGTACCTTTTCCAAGGGCAAAGCCAATTCTATCTTCACTGGTTGGTTTATTTCTTCAGTACTTGATCCTGGATTCACCATAAGTCTTTCTACAATTGGATCTATTGGGTTTTCGTTACTTGGTTTTGGGTTCTGTTCAGAAACAGTATCTGGGTTCATCACAAGTCTTTCTACAATTGGATCTACTGAGTTTTCGTTGTTTGTTCTTGGTTCCTGATTAGAAGCAGTATCTGGGTTCATCACAAGTATTTCCACAATTGGATCTACTGGGTTTTCGTTACTTGTTTTTGGTTCCTGATCAGACACAGACTCTGGGTTTATCACAAGTTTTTCTGCAATTCGTTTTTCTGCAATTCGTTTTTCTGGGTTTTCGTTACTTGGTTTTGGGTTCTGTTCAGACACAGTATCCGGATTCATCACACGTATTTCTGCAATTGGTTCTACTGGGTCCTGATCAGTCACACTATGAGGGTTCATCAAAAGTTTTTCTACAACTGGATCTGCTGGGTTCTTGTTACTTGTTTGTGTGTCCTCTTCAGGCACAATGTCCAAATTCTTTTTATCAAGCGTTTCAGGCATTTCCTCATTGACTTTCTTAGTATCAATTGCGCCGTCAATTTTAAGATTTTTGGATCCTTCGGTGACATCGTCAACACGCAACTCATCCGGGCTAATTGCTTTGTCATTTTCTTTTAAAACTGGAGCAACTAGAGGACTAATTTCTAACACCTCTACCTGTTTTTCTGTGACTTCTTCTGTACCATCCTGAGATTGCTTTAATAACTTTGAAACTTGTACGGAGGTCGAGGAAAGTTTAGTTTCAGGTTCAGTTTTTGATGGTGAAGGATATTTCTCACTATGGTCGATTGATTCAGAAGCACTGTCTTCTGTAAACGGTTCTTCAGAACTATTATTTTGTTTGTCATTCATTTCCTTATTTCTATGCAACATCAGCTCATTACCATTTTTAGCAGCAACACTTTCTTTCTGCTTCTCTTGATTAACTACTTCCATTTCAGAATTTGTTGTATTAAATTTTGATGGCTTTTCGTGGTCTTCTGAAGACTTATGTTCTGTGGTATCTTCAGAAAATTCCTTGGTTTCTTTTTTCACGTCTTCAATTTTAAACTCACTTTTTAATGTCTCTGGGCCATCGACAGTAACATTAATGTCAGGAGACGTTATGACTGATTTATCGTTTTGAGAGCTCTGAACCTGTTTCGTCAGCCCTGCGTCTCTCTTTTTCCTCTGGGAAGTTCTCCTGCTGTCATTTTATTGATAGTCAAGTTCTCTTCTGAATATACATGATTTTGATTGAAAAGAAGAGTTTCTTTCCCAGAAGTAAAAGTTGCTCGTTCGGTAGTATCATTTTGCGTCGTAATATATGATTTCTCTTTACTTTCATTGTACATCACCTTTCTGTTAACGATCGAAGAATTGGAGTTGTTTCCTATTTCGCTGCTGTTAAATGTGGGTGCCCTCAATTCCCTTTCTTTATTGTCGACTACCTTGAACAATTTACCGTCAATAATAACACTTTTCTGTAGGAATGCACTGTTATTCAAAGACGGTTCGTCGGCCTCCTGGTTCTTTATGGAAGCATTAAAATTATTTTCACTATTTTTCCCATCAGAGCTAACAATTTGTGGCACTTGCACTATGTCTCTATAATTTTCAGTGTCCCTTCTTTTTCTGTCTGCACTGACTTGCTGATGAGCTGAAATGTTGGCATTTGTTAAATGAGGTTTCCCGTTATTCACTACTTTTGGAACAACTTTAGAAACGACTTCTTCTTTCTTGTTCCTTCCCGCATATTTCCCTGAATCATCTACATAATGTTTATTTTCAATATCTTGGTTCTTGCGAGAATTCGAATCTTTGTTTTGTTGTTCTTTGCGTGTATTATTTAAATTGGATTTGTTAATGTCCAGGTCATCTAAATACTTGCTACTTACAGCTTCAGTACTTGTCTTGCCTTTCTCAGTATATGATGCCGGATTACTTTCAGCAAGATTTTTTTCTTCAGTTTTGACAGCGTCTCTGCTTTCTTCTGAAGAACGAAATCGCTTCACTCTTTCTCTTACATTCTCTTTTGAGGAAGTCTCTTCATTTTCCTTTTTCGCTGAAGGTTTACTCTCATCAGGATTAATGTGTCTAGATACTCCTCCATTGTCCTTACTGCTTCTATCACTCGATAAGTTTCCTTTATGTGTCCTGATTTCAGACGTAATTGCTTCCTTCTTCACAGGAGTTCGTGTTATCGTATTTACATTACCTTCCCGCACATGAACCTTGCTGGACGGTTTGTTGTTAGATTCTTGAGACGGTTCTCGTTTTATTTCTATTGGGACAGCAACTTTCTTCACAGAAACCGTATCCTTTGATGCCACAGATTTTTCGGTCTTGATAGTACTAACTACTTTTGATAGAGATGCTGGTTTACGTACCTCAACCTTCTTCTTTTCGTCCACATCTTTCGTTTTCAATTCTTGGCCTACTTCTTTCACGTATTTTATTTTTGACTTGTCCTTTGCCTGTTCCGTCGCAACTTTGTTCACTTCTTCGTCTTTCAGTTTCTTCTGAGCATTAAGTTCCGGCACTGTCTGTCTCTTCGAACGTATCGACAAATTCGCGTTTGCGTTACTTTCAGAACCAAGATTAGCACTGGGTCGACTATCCTTTTGTGAAGGAACTGCTTCACTTGCGATGTCACAATGGGAACACGCACGATTTTCTGCTGGTGGAGTATTTTCGCCCCAGTTTGTTTCGACTCGTCCCCTGGTGCTGGTTTGTTGACTTCCTGTTTGGGTTGAGCTGCTTGTATCACTTTGCCTAACGCTGATGTTAACTGTCCAGCACGAACCACAATTTCCTTTGTCACTGGCGAGATTCCTTGATCCCCTGTGATGGTGTTCCTCCAGAAACTTTACCACTGTTGCCAGCTGCTGCAGTTTTCTGGTGTTTTTCGTCCTGTTGGTCAGATTTGTCGACTGGAACTTTTCCGGCCGATGGTTGCTGGTTGACTTCTTCTTCAGCGGAGTCGGCTGCTACTTTCTCTACCTCTGGTGGCAGCAGACGCACCAACACCGTCTCGTGCTCCTCCTCCGATCTGCATTGTCCGAGGTGTTCATCACACGCGAGGAAGGCGGTGGCGGCAGAAGCCAGTAGCAGCAGCAGGATAGCCGTCTTCCATTCCATGTCACTCGGTCTGTTAGTAGAACAGACCACTGTGCAGACTAGCGACCTGTGCGCCGCGTCAGGGCTTCACGCCGACGCCGAAGACCGACAACTGCAGCCTGCAGGCATTGATCCACAGAACCCGTCGCATCTGGTGACGCTAGCTAACATGTCGAGTGACGTTCAGATTTCTATTGCCTGCAGAGGACGTTGTACAAAACTTTTGGAGCAGGATATTCAAACCAATAAGAAATGCAGGGTTTCCAGTTGTCTTGCATTTTTCTTCTTTTGTATCTAATGGTTAGGCTTTGGCATAAAATGTCTTTTCTTTTCGCAGACTTTACTGTTTTTATGGGCATTCCCCTTTTCGCTTTATCAACCATTCGGTCATTGTTATCTATACTAATATAACTCTGAGACAATATTGTGTCTGTTCCTTCCAGCACCTTATTAGGTTCTTCGGTGGTTTAATTAATATTGTAATTAAGAAGTAGTCCACCAAAGTTCAGTTTAAGATTTTTGTTTATTTTTCAAAAACAACAAGTCAGCGATATGTTTAACATGCATAGATACAATCCAGAGATACTACTGACGCAGTTGCAAAGAGAATCTGTATATACTGACTGTAAACTAACTATAAAACTAAACTCTGCCCTTCTGCTGATTTCTTTATATAGGCTCTATCGAAATTTCTGGAATTCTTCAAAAGCGTCCGCCAGATATTTCTCGAACATTAACAATTACTCAAACATATTAAAAACAATCAGAAATAATACATAATCACTTAACATCATTACGAAACGGTCAGAAAAGGAAATTAAAGAAACTTAAACACAAAATTATTTACAGAAAATTGTCCTGTAGACATCGTAACTTTCATTAATACTTGGAATTACACACATTTAAGCAATTCTCTTGCACAATTCGATTCTTAAACATATTAAATGGCCTTTAAATAATTTCTTTTCATAAAATATACACTGATTTACAAGAAATTGTGAAACAAACATACCAGATCATATTCAAGCAAACTTTAGCTCACTACAAATACTTCATTAAATACAATTCTATTTAAAGTTCAGGTATGAGGGCTGTTACAACCTGTCAAACAGATTTTGACTTGGTTTTCACAGTTCGAATGCTTAGGATCTGTCTTAAGATCTGAAGTGTGGATATATCTTAGGAAAATGAGTTACATGACGCTGGTGCAGGTATTAAAATCTGTTACCCATATACTCCTGCACAGCGTGAAAACTTCTAAATCAATTTTGAATGTATTTTCACAGTCTGAAACCATAGACTCAGACTTAAAATCTGAGGTATGAATCTTTTCTTTTTCTCGTGACTTTACGCCTCGTCGACAACAATGTCATCAGAGGTGGGAAAGCACTGGAGGAAATGAATGGGAAGGACTCATCCAGCGGTGAACCTGTGAAGATTATATTTCTGCGACACATCGGGAAAGCCTTCCTTCACACAATTTTACCTAAAGTCTGACATAACTTAAAAACTACTGAGCAAACTTTGAAGGGGTTTTCACAGTTCGAACCGTGAGAGTCGTGTATAAAATGTAAGATTCATATCCTAAGTGTCTTGGCATCACCTTAGATCGCTCCTTAAAATTCAAAAAAACACCTTTAAAACACAAGTCAGAAACTGAAAACACGAAACAACATCATGAAGAAGCTAGCTGGTAGATATTTCGTGGGGAGCTGATGCGGACACACTACGAACAACCGCTCTCACCATGGTTTATCCTGTTGCTGAGTACTGTGCTCCAGTGTGGCAACGTAGTGCTCATACTAGAAAAATCGACGTTCACCAATATGAGTGTATGAGAGTAATAACTGGCACCCTAAAATCCACCCCAGTCCTCTGGTTGCACCTAATCAGCAAAATAGCACCTCCAGAGATAAGACGCCAAGAAGCAACGGCACGTGAGTGGATAAAACTACACCATCCTGATCATCCACAGGATCTCCGAATCCACGAGGTTCTAAATTACTTACCCCCCCACGTCTTAAATCCAGAAATCCGGTATGGCAAGATGTATTTGACTTTGATGTCATGGAAAAAGGGCAACAAAGCTGGAACTTCGCATCTGTAAAACATCCAGATATTAAAGATCCCAACACTGGACTTCAAGGATTCCATCTAAATCGAGACCAGTGGGTCAAACTAAATCGCCTAAGAACAGGCCATGCGAAATGTAACGCCATGTTGTATAAGTGGGAACTTCAGGATTCTCCAGCATGGATTGTGACTGCGGAGCTCCTTCCCAGAGTGTGGAACATATTATCAGGGAATGCCTTCCACGGAAGTATGATGGACCATTTGAAGATGTTTTTGGAGCTACAAGTTCCTTCATAGAATGGCTAGAGAAACTGTACAACAACTTGTGAACGCTACCAACGATCTTGTCATTGTATATATATACTGTATATGTATTGTATTAGTTGCTTAACCATACGACAAATAATAAATGAATAAATACCTTAACTGGAGAGAGCATAAAATTAAAATGTGATCGAAACATTAACAACCGAAATTATGTGTGCTGTGTCTCAGCGCCATCTATCTATTCTTCCCTTAAATATCGGTATTCAGTCTTTCTCGTCGGATGGCCGTACTGTAGCAAAGTCACCGAGTTAGTGAGTGCAAATGACACACGAGAGAACTATGTAAATTAACGATACTAAATTTACAAAACGGGCAAAGGCTAGTATTATATAAACGTTCAACACTGTTCTTACCACATCATTTCTCGTCCCATGCAGCCTATAATAAATTATAGTTATAACATAAAGGTCGTCTCCATCTGCATTTGACCCTGCAATTCACTTAATCGTGGGTAGCCTATGGTGCTCCAAATTTCATCTCTACTCTGTACATTGCAATCCCTGAGCAAATGAAGAATTCATGTGGGCGTCACTACAGCAACTTATCTCCACTGTCACCCAAATAGGTTATAGCCCGTTCAGTTAACAGAGACTGCTCAAGACCAGTTTGCTCTATCCCTACTCCGGAAATTAGCCACCCCACTACATGGACAATGGTGATCAGCTCGGAGAAGTAGGATGGGAGGGGTTGGTGAGGTGAGGAACGAGACTGGGAGAACATGACCTTGAGCCGACAGTTAGGAGTGAACTGCGTATATTGGACGAAATATTTAATACCATTGCTAAATGAAAGTGGATGTTCGCATGTTTGTCAATAATTTCAATCGAAATCTACGTCGTCTGTCTGTTAGACAATCCCAGCCCAGAGCGTATATCTGGAGGTCACGGACACGGGACACCGCTTTGTAGGATTACCGGTTGATTACGGTAATTTTGTTGATTAATTGAAGGTCAAGTCAGTCACCTGAAGGTATATACTTATGTCAAACTACCACTTCATTACTTGAGGCTTGCCATGACAAGCGGCTTCCGTAAATAATAACTCGTAGACTGAGGACGCGAAGATATTTGTATGCATGAATTTTCTTCCAAAAATTCGACAATTATTATAAGATTGAAGTTGAATTTTATTACTCAAGGTGGCGTTCGTTTCCAGTTCATAACAAAATGGATGAACAGATAGTACTCAATAAAACTAAACTTTATTTTCACGTATTTCTAAATGTTCCTTAATTTATTATGAGGGCCTGGTGCTCAGTGGTTAAGTTGCCTGTCTGCAAATCGAAAGATGCCTGGTTCTAATCCCTGTCTTGACGGGGATTTTGATAGGGCGTAAACCCAACATTCACCTTTGGCACAACTTACTGTGTAATGTGAAGTACACCAGAACGCTTCCACTGTTCGGATTCAACGTTAAACTGTTGGTCCCCTTTAGCTGATAGTATTACCGAGTTAAGTTGGTAAGTTTAGGAGGAAAATAACTGTCACCTTACCTCCAATATCAGGCTAAGGATACTTTTTTCGGGAAGATCCAACCAACCTTCGGATTGAATACAAAGCTTGCTTTAATTTATTATATGATATATATTTTTATCAGTACATGAAAGTGAAAATTTTTATTTGTTCCACTCTCTCTTAACTGGTATTAACATTAAGACATTAAAAAAAATTATATATAGTTATGGCTATACGCATCGTCAACGTCGAGGTCATTAGAGGCGGGATGGGACTAGGGACATGAAACGGGAAGGAAGCATCCCGGCATTCACCTGGAGTACAACATTAAAAGAATCCTCTAAACAGTATAGTTTGGTGATACTCGGATGTTATCAGTAAATTCTTTAATATCTATTTATTCTATCGGCATGCTTCATTGTGTCCGATATACATTGATCCGTGACTATTGTTATATAACACTTTCGTTCAGACAACTGCAATACCTGTTTGAGGACAACGGTCCGAAACAATACGGGTTACGAATCAAACTAGACGTGACGTAATTGTACGAGGTCAGCGGCTGACCTCATGACCACGCCCCGCGACCGAAGTAACAGTCTCCAAGACAGCGGGAAAATAAACACAAAAACACCATTGGTAGTTGGTTAATTTGCACTAACTAGCATAAAACTATTTGACGATTTGACTAAAATTTGTGGACCTTTCCCAGGTTTCTCGTGCATCGGCAGCTATAAACATACTTTCCTCACATCCTCTCCCCATTACTGTCAGTTGATATTCCCAGATATTTTCATTGTATGCGTTCAACAACCAATTCCCTCCCCCCCCCCAACTCAGTAGTCATAAAAAACTGTGAGTCAATATGCTGAATATTTTTGGCATTTAGAGAGGCATGTCCGGCGCGAATCGAAATACAGTAAAAGCCCGGTTATCCGAGTTATCCGAGCCGCCGGATTAACCGAGGCAAATTTTTGAAATATGGTAGGGAGCCTTTATGAAGATATGGAATATTTTTCCAACTAAAGTTTGTACGATGTTAAGGCTTCAGGCTCTTTAAAATTAAAACCTTTCATAATGGGAAAATCAAAAAAGCCCAAAGCTTTTAAAAAGTTGGATTTACCAACTTTGTGTACAAACCAGGCAAGAGGTTGGATGGAACAACATATATTTTCGGAGTGGTTTTTTTAACTCATTTGTCTCAGTGGTAGAAGCATATCTTAAAAAGAAGGCGCTTTTATTAATAGACAATGCTCCATCCCACCCAGCCCTCGATGAAGTGGAATGTGGTGATATCAAGTGTATGTTCCTACCGCCAAATGTTATGTCACTGATACAACCTCTTGATCAGGGTGTAATAGAAACATTCAAAAGGAATTACAGAAAAATGCGGCTTCAAGTTTTATTAGGCAGCACTGCGACAGATTCACTAAATAGTATCAGTGAAAGATGAAGTTTATTGGTCAGCCATGGCGTGGGATGAGGTAAAACAGGAAACGCTTCAACGATCATGGAGGAAACTTTTTGGTATAGAAAAGCCTAAAAAGGACGATCTAGCTCAACAAGATGTCAATGAACTGACACAGTTAAGAACCAACTTCCAGTCGTAAAAGAAATTAACAATGAAGATATACAAGAGTGGTTGTTGGATGACGATCAAAATCATCTTAACGATGATGAGATTGTTAATATGGTTGTCAGCGGACAAGGAGAGGGAGACGAAGAAGATAAAAATGAAACTGTTCCAAAAATTTCTCATGCTGAAGGTTTAAAAAGAATAGAAGCAGCACTTGAGTATATTGAGCAACAGGAAGAAAGCACAGTAACCGACATAATGATGCTACAGCGTTGGCGCTATACTTTCTCTAAGAAGAGAAACAAAATTATGACACACAAGACAATTAAAGAATTTTTTGGCAAGTGATCTTAATTAATGTACAAAAACAACTTTATTGCTTCACAAATTAGTTTTGCACTATAAATAAATTGTATTATTTCAGTTTCAATTTGTTTTGTGATTCATTGTAACCTCTTTCCTTGACCCCCGGTTATCCGAGTTTTTCGTTATCCGAGGTGGCCCAGATCCCGTTTACCTCGGATAATCGGACTTCTACTGTAATACACCGGGACCCCAGCCATCCATTTCAGCTGTTCCGTAGTCATTTAAGCGAATATGGAGCTGGACCGCAGTTTTCGCGTAAAATATAGGCATCTCACAGATCAAATTTGCTTAAACTTATATCATCGCAGAAATATGGCAACACTCAATTCATTCCTTCATAATAGGTGGTCCTTTTAATGATCTCAGCTATCAACAGAACCTTAGCAAACCTTGTAGGATAGTGGTCTCGCACTCTAGAGGACGCGGGTTTAAATCTTCATCTGGAAATCCTGATTTCGGTTTGCCATTGTTTCCCAAATAACCCAATCGAAATGCCTACACTGCCTTCCCATTCCTTTCGCATCTCCCTCGAATTCCACCCCGCGTCTAATGACCCCGGGTTCGACTACGCATTAAGTCCGAGCATAAAAACAATTTCTATAGAAACTATTTAAGTTCAAAACGGAAACACCTGCGTGGGATAACTTGTATCCTGGACAAACGACGTGTACATAGTATTATTTGCTGGATATTACTGAGCCACAAATTATAAAGCGCTGTGGGAAATGAGTGTTTCTTTTGAGTCATCTATTAGCTTATTTCCAGTTACAACACGCTGACCCAGTTGAAGGCATGAAGCCATACAACACGCGCTACTAACATGTTCTCTGTGTATTGTAAAACACTGCACGGCAAAGTTGCATAACAGTAGCTCTTCAGTCTTCATCGCAGCATTAGCTTTGCTGCGATGAAGACGTCGATTTAGTAAATCAACTGACATCAATTTCAATATTTTTGCCAAATATATTAAGAGTCCAGTTTGTTTTTCATGCTCACCTGGCAATGTTCAATGAGTAAATAATACGGACACAGATCAGAAAAACTCGTTTCTTCAATTTCATCCCGCTTCTTATTTCACGTAATCAAAAAGTTAAAAATTAATAAAATGAATGTGTGGAGTGGAGTATCATCAAACAAGCAGACTTTACTGAAACAATACAGCTGTCACATTTACACAATACTATACTTTTGTTTTGATCGTTTTATTGTCTTTACGGGAAATAACATTCCTTGTCATTGTATCAGCGTACAACAGTATTGTAAGCAGGTCAATAAATTTCTTCACCTTCCCTTCGGCCCTGATCTGGGCCCTAGTTTGTATAACTAAAACTATACCCAAGGTGTGATACTTCAGCATGTATTATAAACTTAAATAATGGTTTAAGATCTTTTTTTTAAAAAAAATGCTCATCCAATTGATCAGTAGGCATGAAAAACCTGAAGAGCACGAAAATGTTTTCTAGCAACTTAACGTACGGAACCCTCTTCTCTCTTCACACACAGCCAATTCAAACTACCTTCGGAAGAGTACCAGTGAGAGGTAACCATAGCGTGGGAAACGGAAATGCAAACCGCCTCTTCCATCTTTACCCACTCTATGTATTATGTGACTTGAAGTAAAGATACTCACCTAGTTTATCTTCACGGTCGAAAAATTTACTTCCATACTTCATCGCAGTTAATGATACCCGCTTTTGCAGACAACGAATGGTGATATAATTAGGTTATGTTTATCTGTTTATTAGCAGCTGAAAACTTACAGGAAATATAATCAAACTATGATTCTCACAACATTTCATTTAGTAACGGCATCTCGTATAGATCCATAGAAGTTGTTGAGCGTCAAAGTTACGTTTTACGTAACGCTACAAGATATTTAAAGAAAATTATGCCTAATTTAGAGCAGAATATATTAAGGTGGTGACATATAAAGTTACAAAGCGTTTAAATGTTTTCAAGTAACTGTTCTACAAATTCTCTGTAGGGGAGACCGGGTCTAGTTGATACAGGGTTAAGTTGATACAGGACAAATAACTTGCTAATGCGCAGACGCAGAAAAGTGTGACTAGCTTGCCTGGGCAATAGAATGATACTCAGTAACCACACCTGTTCTCGAGGAGAAAGTTGTGAGTTGTGAGTTGTGAGTTGTGAACTAAAAACTGTTTTTGATCACCAAAAGTAAATTTTCACTACATATTTTCAAGTAGTATTGCAAGTTTATTTCTTAGCGAACTCTGCTATTGTTATCATCACATTGTTATTTGCTATAAAGTCAAGAATTTCACCTATTGAACATATTTTTAAATGTTACTGGTTTTGCGTGATTTAGAGTTTAGTGTAATGGCGACGTTTGGGTCAAGTTGATACGTTTCTTAGGGGTCAAGTTGATACGTTTCTCAGGGGTGTATCAACTTGACCCAAACGTCGCCATAGACTTGACCCACAGGTATAATGATTTGTTGTATTTATTTTCAGATGCCTAGAAACTACAAGAAAAAAACTACAAAGGGTGAAATACCCATTGAAATTTTTTAAAGAGCATATGAATAAATTAAGAATGGCAGGATGTCTATTAGAGAAGCGGCCAAAACCTTTAATATAGACAAAATGACCCTTCATTGGTACAAGGTGAAAAAAGAAAAAATTCTTGAAACACCAGAAGTTCTTGAGAAAGGTGTACGAATGGGATATGCTAAACATTGACAAATATTAAATGATGAATTAGAGGAGGGGCTTAGTAAATACATTTTAACTAGCTCTAAAATTTACTATGGTCTAACTCCTAAAAATGTTTGCGAGCTGGCATAGGAATTGGCACTAGCAAATCAAGTAAAAGTGCCAGATACCTGGTTAAATGCCAAAATGGCATCTACAGAATGGTTTTCTAAATTTTAAAAAACTAAACACAATCTTTCTTTGAGAGAACCAGAGGCGACTAGCCTAAGTCGAGCTACAAGTTTCAATAGGCATAACGTTGCAGCATTTTTGGAAAAACCTAAAAAAGGTTTTCGAGAAATATAAGTTTCAGAGCAAAGATGTGTGAAATACGGACGAGACTGGAGTGCAGACTGTACAAAGGCCTAGCAAAATATTAGCTCAGAAGGGGGTTCGTCAGGTGGCAAAAGCTACTTCCGCCGAGCGAGGGCAAACAGTCACAATCGCAACGGCAGTAAATGCTATTGCTAACACTGTCCCACCCCTTTTTATTTTCCCTAGAGTATTCTTCAAAGAACACTTCATCAAGGGGGGACCACCAGGGTGCATTGGCACGGCACACCCATCTGGTTGGATGACAGGACCAACATTTTTAATTTTTATAAAACACTTTCACAGCCATGTAAAGTCAAGAGCCAATCAACCCTGTCTTTTGCTGCTTGATAATCATGACTCCCACTTGTCAATCAATGTGTTAAACTTTTGTAAGGATTATTTTGCTGTCTTTCCCTCCCCATACGTCCGACCGCCTTCAGCCCTTGGACAGGTCAGTTCATGGACCATTCAAAAAGTTCTACTTTTCAGCTGTGGACAATTGGCTAGTCAGTAATCCTGGGAAAACAGTAACAATCTATGACATCCCCAGTCTTGTGAGTAGTGCCTTTTCAAATGCTATGACACCAAATAATATTATAGCAGGATTTAAAGCTACAGGAATAATGCTATATAATCCAGACATCTTTACAGATGAAGATTTTTTGTCAAGCTTTGTAACTGATCGTCAGCCTTCTACATCAGCAGAAGTCAATCAGCCTTCTACATCAGCAGAAGTCAAGCAGCCTTCTACTTCAGCAGATGTCAATCTACCTTCTACATCTTCGGGAAGAGTACAAGAACCTTGTATATTAAGAGTGCTTGGTGTCACTGAAAGTGGATCAACACATGCCTCTACTACAAGCCTTGGAGCTACTTCGCCAATGGTTTTGCCAGAAGAAATTCGTCCTCTACCGAAAGCAGGAGAACGTGAAAGAAGTAAAAAAGGCAGACAGACCTTAAAGTCTTGTATCCTACATCTGCGAAACTGATAACACCGAAACGATATTTGAAATCATTTTAAAAAAACCCTCACAACGTCTTCTTCCAATGAATTGATTCATACCTTCTGTTTGAAGTCAAAAAAATTAGTCGCTGATGGTAGCATAATAAGGTGGTTTATGCACACACAATGAATCACGAGTTGTAATGTCTGGGACTTTGAATGCTGCGAACTGGTAGGGACTTGGGAGAAGGATCTGGACGTGATCGTTATAGTCAATATAATTCATCCTCTCGAGTAGTTTGACTTCCATTCACATGCTATTTGTGGTTCCAAAATTGCACCACATTTAGGTTATGCATTTATACTTTAATCTTGCAAACAGAAAGAATTATTGATGGATCATTCAGCATTCACTTCACATAAAAGGTTCCAGTGGTTATTTTCTTATCGTTTATGAAAATCTCTATTTTTAAAATCTGTTTAGACTTCTTAATATTATTCGTAGAAATACAAAAATCTGCATGTAACAAAAAATATGCGTGGCAGATATGAGAAATGTCCTGTAATCTTTACGTTGTTTTCCTTTTACAATGATTGATTGTCAGACATTAGCACCTCTAATTAGTTAACTAAAATATTAGTATGTATGATAAAGAAAGATATTACTAACAATAAAAATATGAGGCATAAACGATAACTGTTTTGCAATTACCTTCCTCGAGCAGTGAAAGTATGGTCTCTTGTCCTTCCCTCTTCTCCCTTGGATAGCAGCAGTTAGGTACTTACAAATATAACAAATCCAATAACTTATCATGCTGAAACATGATTTACTCTTAAACGGTTTATATTTTTATAAAACACGTTTGTTACAGATCTGCTACACACACAGATTTAAAATATTCGATCCATTCAATATGTTCACCAAGTAAGAAAAATGGCAAATTTCGAGGCCTTTCCATAACCTAAACTGGAACATCCATGTTACTAAATTACAAAGTCGGGGGTGACTGTACCGACATCCGCTAATCGAACAAATTGATTCAGAGTTGATCTTGATACGAAAAAGAAGTGGTTAATTTCGTTTATTTCCTTTCTCTAGCCTTACAACCTAATACATAGGAATAAGCGCTAAAATGAGTAGTACAAATTACGTGCCGAACCCCACCAATATACACACATTCATGAGCTAAAACATTATGACCACTGCCCAACGCAAAACTGAATAGCATTTTTTATTTTTTTATTTTTTTACTTATGGCTTTATGCCTCGTCGACATGGAAGTCATTAGATGTGAGATGGGACTGGGGACAAGGAACGGGAATGAATTCGGCCATGGCCTTTTGAAGGAAGCATCCCGGCATTCGCCTGGAGTGATTTGGGGATACCATGGAAAGCCCAAACCTGGATGCCGGAACGGGGATTCGAACCGGCGTCCTCCCGACTACGAGAACAGAACGTTAACCGTTCACCCTCGGTAGCATTTGGTGACGTTGTGGAAACATAACGTTAGAAAAATATGTAAGCGGAGCAGAGATGCATGGGAAGTCGTTCTAGCGACGATGCGGTTGGCAAAAATGGAAATTTATAGATATGTGAGCTAGACAAAGGGCAGATTGTTATGGCTTGGCGCATGGATACGAGCATCTCGTAAACGGCGAGGCTGGTCGGCTGTTCGCGCGCTAGTGGAAAGTGGTCGAAGGACGGTGAAACCACAAGCAAGCGACAATTTGGTGGATGTCCACAGAACATGGAGGTTAGTCCGCTCTGTAAAGCAGGATAGGAGGCGATCTGTGGCAGATTTGACGGCAGAATACAGTGTTGGTGCAGACTCAAGTGATTTGGAACCTACTGTTCAGATCGCGGTGTTGAACATTGGGCTCTGGCCGACCCCGGCAGCGTAGGGGCAGCGTGCTTGCTTCTCGTTGCAGGGGTCGCCGGTTCGAGTCCGGCCTAGGGCATGGGTGGTTTTAATTGAATGTTGTGTTCGTCTTGTGTCGTCCTTACACAAAAAGAGAAAATAATCACACTGATAAGAAATCTGGATACTGTAAGAGAAACAATCACATGGAGCTGGCTGAATGGCTAACACGGCCGAATGCCATTAAAAAAAAAAAAAACATTGGGCTCCGCAGCAGACAGCCCGTATTGACCTAAGGATATCGTCAATTACGATTGCAGAGAATGGACCTTGTATCAATGGAAACGCATCGGACCGAGCGTGGCGGGTGAGCGGTTAACGCTCTGGCCTCGCATTCGAAAGGACGGCGGTTCGAATCCCCGAATTTGGGTTTTCCATGGTTTCCCCCAAATCACTCTAGGCGAATGCCGGGATGCCTCCTTCAAAAGGCCATGGCCGAATTCCTTCCCGTTCCTTGTCCTCGGTCCCATCCCGCCTCTAATGACCTTGACGTCGAGGCGTGAATAAAAAAAAAACATCGGCTGGTGGAATGAATTATGTTTCTTGTGACACCAGGGCGATGGTTCTAGGCGGATGGTTGCTCGAGATATGCACCGCGCCAAATAGGCAGGCCTGTAGGGGCAGCAAATTACCTGTACTTCCATGGGAACTGTGGTATTGATCGAAGGGTAACCTACGTGAAAATTATTGAAGACCCCTACATCCCTTCATGTTTCATGTCTTTCACTACGGCGATAGCATCATCCAGGAGGATATCAGTATTTGTCACAAGGCCAGAATTGTGCTACAATTGTTTGAGGAGTATGATAGTGTGATAGTTGATGTCCTGGCAACCAAATTGTCATGATCCCAACCCTAGTGAATACCATCTGGGACACAACAGGCGCTAGCTCCGCGCCCACAAACGGCACGTTATTTTGGAGGAATTTCGTGGACTATGCGTAGACACCTGGTGCCAGATACCTCCACAAACCTAGCAAGGACTTGTGGAATACGTACCACTCTGAGTCAATCCTGTACTGTGTTTCGAAGGTGGACCTACACGCTATTAAAAGTGTGGTCATAACGCGTTGGCTCACCGGTGAATACTCACTAATATATTTTATGGGTAAGAACTTTTCTCTGTATATCACAAACAGGAAATAAATGCAATATACAAACAAAGATCTCAAAACCTTAACTTCGCTATAGAAAAAAATATTCCAGTATACATGTTTTCAATAATCTATTAATAAATATCAGATGTTTAGTTTGGATACCATGCAGGATTCAAATGATGATTAAATTAAATATTTTTTATTTAACAACACCTATTCTCCACTAACGATTTTGGAACAAGAAACTAATAACTGTTTTGTGTAATAATTTTAAATATTATACAATTTATCATTATTTTTATTAATAACCCTATGCCATTCAACTTAAATTATTTTGACATCCTTCCATGTCCTTAAGAGAAAGATCAATGTACTGTCTATATGTACATGATTTATTAAACGAATATTGTATCAAATGTTAAACAGTGTAAGGACATTAATACGGGCAACTTGTATTAAGAATAACTAAATACTGAAGATTTTTATGAAGAAGCTTTATAACTTTCTGACACCAAATATGTTCATCAGTTATAGAATGGAATGTCAGTTATCCCACTCAGTAATTCATTTTCTAGGGAAAAAAAGGGTAAATACAGTGTCGGAACATAATTATTAAGTTGTTTGCTGACTATTTAGTCAAATATTAAGGAAATTAATTTAAAACTTACCAAGCAATATGGTCATGCGCATAATCTCTTATTTATGTTCACTTTTATCCATAAAAAGTTATGATTTTAATTTATTTAATTACGTGTGTGCAGTGATAATTTTATTCTAATTTGATAGTTATTCTAATTACCCTAGGGTTACCAGACGTCCCCGTTTGCCGAAGACAGTCCCAGTATTTAACTCTCTATCCCCGGACAGATTTCGTCCCCGCAATGTCCCCGGATTTTTACTGTTGTCCTCAGAATTTTTTTTTATCAAGCGAAAATTCTTTAAAAGCCCTGATTTGCTAATGCATTCGTTTTTTTTTTTGTTTTTTTTTTTGTTAAAGCAGCGGTCGGCAACCTTTTAGCAGGCAAGGGCCACGTGGTGGCAAAACAAAGTAAAGGCCGAGCCGCACATACAGAGTAAGATTGCGAAAACTCAGTTTTCAAATTTTATTAATACAAATGAAGAAAAGTTACAAAATTGATCTTACATACTAAATTCAGTGTGACGTTTGAGGTTGCATTTGACTGGCTATTTTTGTATGTCAGCTTTCATGTTAGAAGTTGAAATACGTAATATATCTCTCAAATGCTCATCTGTGAGACGAGAAGCTTATTTATTTTTTCTATAATTAGCGATTGAAAAAGTTTTCTGGCATAAATAAGTGCTTCCAAAAATTTAAATAAACTTCTGAGTGAACTTTTTTCAATTCGACAAAATCAGACTTGCAAAATACCATATAATTTGACCAAATCATTCATCTCGTAAAAGGCGTTTTTTAGACTCTGATTGGATTGAAGTTCAATCACATTCATTCGTAAATTACTGGGTACATCTTCAACATCGCATGAAAAAGGGTCAGCAAAAATCTTCAGTTTGTTCGAAACCTTCTCGAAATCACCAAATCTGTCACTGAATTGACTTTGTAACTCCATTAAAATGTCTTTCATTTTCTCACTATCCCAATTAAAATTAATGCCAGCTTCTTCGACAGCCTTTAGAGAATTCGGGAAGTGATCTAATTTTTTTCATCAATATGTATTATGAAGAGCCGGTTTTTAGTTTGGAACGCCTTTACGTCTGTATGCATATCAGATATTAGTTTGTTTTTCCCTTGAAGCTTGACATTCAGCATGTTTAAATCATGAGTAAAATCTGTCAAAAATGCAGTCTATTAACCATTGAGTGTCTGTTAGCTCTTGAACAGATTTACCTTTCTGATTCATAAGAGTGTTGATTTCTTTTCAGTACTGCACCTCTACTTAACCATCTTACTTCTGAATAATAAAGGACATCTAGATGATCTGCTTCCATTTCGGATAAAAACTCTCGGAATTGACGATGTGTCAACCCATTATTTCTGATATAGTTTACAGTGGATATCAAGATGTCCGTTACTTTTCTCCATGAAACGACTTTGGAACATTACGCTTCTTGGTGGATAATGCAAGGAAAAAATAACGGGATTTCACATTATATCTCTGCCAATTTTGTTTTAATTCTACCCACCAGGCCCTTTTTTTGCCCACTCATGTTTCTACCTCCGTCAGTTGTTAGCCTTACCAAATTTCCCTCGCTAATTGCATTGACGTCATTTCCTGATCTAAGTGACAAAACAAATCTTCCCCCGTAGTCGTTACCTTCAAACAATATAACTGTAAAAGTTCCTCACACACGTTGAAGTACTTATCAATTCCACGAACAAATATTAGAAGCTGGGCAGTATCTGACACATCATTACTTTCATCGGTAGCTAAGGAGAACCAATCAAATTGTTGTGCTTTTTCTCGAAGGTTTTCGCATAAATTAGCGCCCAAATCTTCAGTGCGCCGGGTATAAGTTCTGGCAGATTAGCTTATATTTTCAAATTTATTTTTTTGATCTGGGCATACCTTTTCAGTCATAGCTAAGGCACATTGTTTTATTAATTCGCTGTCGGTAAACGGTTGCCCAGACTTGGCAAGTCCGCCACCCTTAAACTCGCACGTATATTTGACTCGTTACTTTGAATTTGCACCTTAAAAACACTTTGTTGGTTCTTGAATGAAGATTTGAGTAAGTTGATTTTGTTTTTCCGGGAATCACCAACTAAGCACGCGAATTTTGATTTATGCTCGGTATCATGCTCGTTATATTATTTTTGTATAGCAAGGATTTTTTGGCATATTAAGCATAGTGGCTTTCCATTGCAATTAATAAAAACGTATAATTCTGTCCATGCATCGTTAAACACTCAATTTTCTTCAATTAACTTCCTCGTTTTTGTGGCCATCAGTAAAACTTAAAACCAACCCTGCCAAATACACGCTGTAAGAATAGAAGCCGTGTTGGAAACAGTCATATAATTTCGCTATTTAATTGTATGAACTACAAATATCTCGCACTTTCCGAACTGTAAACAAAATAGTAGGTACTCGTAGGTCACAGAACAATAACTAAATCATAGGTGCAGGGCCACGGCGGTGGCGTGCTCACATGAAATAACTTGTTTCTCTCAATGAGACACCCAGCTCGGACGGACGGCGGGCGAGCTAGAGAAGATTATTGTTAACGCTGACCTATTGTTTCAATCATAGGAGAGAGTGGGAGAATCGTTCCCGCTCGCACTTGTCCTGCTCTGTTCGCGTAGTTCATTCGCTGCGCTGTTAGATCGCGTTCACTCTTTTATGCATTTATATTTTATTATTTTATAATATAGGCTTTCGATATGATTTTTATAAGACGGACACGGGCCGCAAATAGAGAGTTCACGGGCCGCACGTTGCCGACCTCCTTTAAATCAACAAATATGAAGCGCACTTCTTTCCTCGTATGTGCCTAGGATTAAAAGAAAATTACAAGGATACTGCGTCTTAGACACAACAGCTTTGGAAAATAAAGTCTCTTTGCTGTGTGCAACATAGCTGTCTGTGATCCTCATTTAAAATACAAAATATAAACAATATGTGGCTTTTAAGTTAACAGAACCTTTAATCATATAACTTATAAAAGTACAACGTGTAACTAGGACAAATGCCGAAAGCGTCCCTGGATTTTGGTGAAAAAGTTGTGAAGCGTCCCCGGATTTGGAGAAAAAATTCTGATAACCCTAAATTACCCACATCTAAAAATTTGGGACATTTGTGTATAGCGCTAGATGATCTTACTAAAATAAACGTCAGTGAAATTTTTTTGATTGTTTGCTGGTGTCACAGATTATTTACCCTAAAAAGTTGACCTTTTAGCAGTTTACTCCATTTAACTGCCGCGTGGCGCCGTTTCCGTCGATATGAAAGCAAAGAGCGTGAAGGTCCCATTAAGGGGCGCGGTGCCAAACCGTTCCCTTTCCTTGTGCACGTAGGGAAAGTGTTTGTATTGCTCAGCCGTGACCCCTGCGGCCACTAGTAAATTATCGGTTCAGTCTGCAGGTGACAGCTGTTACTGCCAGCTAGTATGAAGAAACAATCACAAATTATCAGTGAGTTAAACGACTTAACGTTATGCAGCCGTTGTTATTGTTTTTTACTGCCGCTCTAGGTTTTCTTGATATACATGTTATTGGTACCCAGACTAAATGTCGTATGTATATAATGATATTTTGAAGCTGCCGTCGCTTCTCGGGCCTTTCTATTTGTTCATGTGTACACTATGTTCTGCAATTCTTTTCACTCTCATTGTTCCCTTCACGCCGTATTTCCAATTTCGGCTTGGTAAATTTATCTTTTTTCGTTACTGAAATTCCTATTTTAATATTCATTTTTGTTATTTCTTTCTTCTTAAACATTTGTACGCCCCTATTTTATCTTATAACTTCACTAAACAGTTTTTCACATTCTGAACATTTAGAGAAGTTCTTTTCTTTAACTAGTTGTCTCTTTCGATTTATTTTACTTGTTTCATATAGTGTTACATTATTCACAGGTCAGTAGAACTAATATGCATGTGTTCTTTGTTTTTGTTATTTCATTTTCTCGCAGGATTGAAATCGACATTTAGATTGTTTTTTCCCATCTTTCTCGTTCCTCTATTTAAACTAGTTACCATTTCCTCATTTATAGTGTAATGGTTTTATAAAAACCGAATATCACAACAAGAAATTTTGTTTGGGAGGAGAAGTTTTAGAATTCTGATATATTAACGTGATTTATGAATTTATGTTGTTTTCCCTTGTTGGAATACCTTTGCATTTACAACAAAGCAAGTTTGATGTTTCACAATTTATCATTTATTAACAAAAGAATAAGACAATTTTAATAAATTAATAATGAAAGGGATCATTACATTCATGATTTAAAATGAAATCTTAAAACTAAAGCACTGAGGAAACTCTTTTTCACGCAGGTCTCTGCCTGACAAGGTCGCTTCAGGTCCCAACGAAATTGAAAGGCAATGCGGTTTTCTTTCCTTTATATAGTTATTCGACGATAATTACCGTTGTTGCAGCTGTATTGGTCCGCGCACGGCAAACAATCCACCAGACCAGCCGCATCACTTGCCGTTTACTCTTAAAAACACTCGTCACCAAAGCAGATTCCACTGTCTGCCGCACTAAAACCAGCTGGGTCCTGCAGTACGACCACGCCGGACTGACCCTCTGTCAGGCCGTGGCTCCGTCCAGTGCAGAGAAAGAAAAACACAACACCTTTAGAAAGCACTTTGCAGTTTGTCACATAAATCTGCGGCTCATTCACTTGTCACTGTGTTCTACTAAGCTATCGCAGAAAATCCCTCGCCAGGTCTCAACCCCTTCTGTGGCTGCAGGTGCACAATGGGACGCCAAGCAATTTGTTCCCCCGTGCGTACCTGCTTGCGGCCTAAACATTCCTATAGCTGCAGCCTCTTCGCAGTCGCAAAAATGCTATTCGTTCCCGTGAATATACTGTCAATGAAATGAGTCAACTGTAATCATTACAATAGGGTTCATCTCTTTTATATCTTCATCCCCAAAATGTAAGATTTGTTTCAATTGTTTAGCCAGAAGTTAGGTTGTTTGTCGATGATATAATGTTATACACTAGGATCAAAACGAGAGAATACTGGACAGCTGCATGCAGGGCTGGCGCTAGGGGGGGGGGGGGGGGGGTAAGCGGGTCAAAAGTGCCCGGGCCCGCCAGCTGCTGGGGGCCCCGATCACCGACTGGGCCCATTGTCGCTTGTCGCCCGGCCAGATTATAGAGCTTAAAAAAAAAAAGGTCGCCCATGCGCCCGCCCTGGCTGCATGGTGGCATGTACAGGATATCTAACTGGGTAGGTGAACATGAAATACAGATTAATGCAAAGAAGAGTCAAATTATCAGGTACACACAGTGGCGGATCCAGGATTATTTTGGTTTGGGATGTTGTGGGTGGACCTAGATAGTTTTGGGCAGGAGCTTGAGCCCGCTAGCCCTCCCCTGTGTATCCGCCACTGGGTACACAGATTAAAAAAAATACAGGCTAATTATGATCACAAAGTGGGGAAGGAAATACCTTTTGAAGGCCTGAAGAGTAGATATCTTGGCATAACATTTCATGGCAATATGTAAGGGAGCGTGCACAAACTACGTGGCTTGGTCTAGGGAAGGGGGGTAGGCTGGAAGGCTACATGGGGGGAGGGGGCGTTCTGAGCCAGGCCACGTAGCTTTCCTTTTACAACATTTCTCACAGAACACACAACAGCATGTGAACATTTATTTCCCTCAGTTAATTATCTCCTTATGTAATTTACAATCAACTGACAAGAGAAAACAGTACAAAATATCTTCTGGAATCAAAAGAGAAAAAAGCTACATGCTATGTGGGGGGGAGGGGAGGGGTACACAGGACGCCAAAATGGAGCTACGTGGTTTATGCATGCTCCCTAAGTTGATGGAGAAGTTGATATACAATCTCATCAGAAATGTCTGCGAGGAAAGAAACTGGTTTACAAAATTGCATCATTGGTTCTACATGGTTACTGGCATCAATCTGCATTTGTGAGCTGCATATCAGACACAGTATTTAAAATGTAATAGACAATTGAGGCCAATTTTACAGTATAGCACTAGATCTCTCGAAGAAATTTGACAGAGTGAGCCATGTTATGACCGTAAATATGGCAATAACTCATTGGAGTAGGTGAAAAAGGGATCTACTAAAGACGAAATTCGTAAAGCAAAGAGTAAGGCTAGGAAATGTACAGTAAATTTTCCTTATTCGGGGGGATATGTTCCGTGAATATATCGCGAATATGGAAACCACGAATATGGAATGGTAATTTGTATGGGATTATAGGGTATACCTTCCAAGATTTAAAAAAAAAATCGAATTAAAATCAATGTATTAAGAGATTTTAAGCAACATGTTTTAATTATTATTGTCAGACTTGGGCAATGTTTTAAAGAATTTAGTAATTTTTTTCCTTGTTTTTCCAATTTTAAAAGGTTTTTCAATTCAGATTGATATTCAGCTGTGCAATAACAATTTGTCTTTTAAAAACAAGACTTCCTTCCACGGAAGGGTTAAATTTCACGAGGAAATCTCAAAGCTCATTTGCCATCCATACACCTTCATTCAGGTTTTTTTAAAATTAAATGTCACCATTTCAGTGCTCATTGAAGCGATGAAGCCTCTTCTGCAATAGGTTGGTGATTTGACATTTCCGCCAAGTCAATTTCAGTCAAATCTTCATCTTGTGATTCAAGTGATTACTCTGCGATTAACTAAAAGTGTGTGGCAGAGGGTGCATTGCACCTATCCGAAAGGGTAATAGTTTGGAAGGGATATACAGGTTATGGTAGGAAGCGCCCATGGGCTATTGTGAGGAACCATCCCAGCATTCACATGGAATGATCTTTCTGTCCTATTCTGTTTGCAACTTGAGTAATGTTTGCAGTTAAAGTATGAATTTGAAGGGATAGTCCATCATTTCTGACACTGAGATCAGGCCACAGTTCTTTCCAGCAAGATTTCAAAGTGTATGGCTTCAGTTCTTGCAACAATTCTTTTATTGTAACACTGCATTTTACAAAGTCAAAATTTTTTCCAGCATTGCATAACATTCATATCAGGATTGCATTCCATGGTGTCCAGTATGATTTTGAATGTTTTTCTAATGTAACAAAGCTTAAAGGTCTGGATTATTTGTTGGTCCATAGGTTGAAGTAAAGCTGTCATGTTAGGAGGCAAGAATATCATCTTTATATTTGGATGCATAGTTTCAAGTTCATGAGGGGGACCTGGTGCATTGTCAAAAACTAAAATGGCCTTAAAGTCTAAATTACTTTTCTTTAAATAAGTTTTAGCTCCACGAATAAAACAATTCCAGAACCTGTCACAGAAAATAACACTTGTAATTAATGCTTTCTTATTTGCATGCCAAAACACCAGCAGGTTGTCCTTGTTTTGATTTTTCAAAGCACGGAGATTTAAAGAACAGTAAAGCATTAATGGCTTAATAACACATGCACCTGAAGTATTAGAATACAGCAACAGTTTACCTTTTACTGCCTTGAAACCAGAAAGTTCTCACAATTATTTTATCTGCAAATACTGAGACCGCGAATAATGAAACCATGAATTAACAAAACAGGTTGAAGTGAAAATTGGAGTACCACACTGTAGTGTATGGGACCTTTGGAGTTCATTATTTTAATTCCAACTTAACACTAGTTACTCACAGTGTGACTTCTAATATGAGCGAAGTAAAGTTTCAAAAATATACATTGACTTGAAAATTTTTGAGTTTTGTTATTTCAACATCCTTCCATTATTTATTTTGAGAACTGTTCTGAATTACCAGTCTTTTTGATCATGACTGAAGGTTTTGAAAGAACTTTCTGCAGTACGTAGTAAAACATTTCAGAAGTAATGTGAGTAACATGGTAACATTTTTGCATAAACAAACCACCCCATCATGAACATATCTGTGATAATGAGCTGAGTAGGAGATTATAGGAGGCTGTTGAAGAGAGTACTCATACACCTGGTGAAGAGAGTGCTCTGAGTTTATATGGCATATATTGGTAGAAGAGTAAGGAATAGACGACAATTGAAAAGAAGAAATGACTATGATCATCTGTTGATTATAGGCATAATGGATTGGGAAAATTTTCATTTTCAGATAAGGGAAATGGAATAAGTTACCAAATTAAATGATGACCACAAACTCTGAAAGAATTTTAAATTTTGATTTGTAAAGGGTAAAAGTAGGTGGGTGATGATTTTGCTCTCAAAGAATTAAAAAAAAAAGAAAAGAGGAAACCATGAAATGTAGGGAATGTAGGGAAAATGCCATTGAGGCATATGCTACATCACAATTAAATTAAATCAGAATCCCAGAGTTAAAAAATAACAAAAAAAATAATAAATATCCATCATAGATTCCTAAAAGATAAATCCACAGAAAATGTGCACCCACCTTTTGTACAAAATGAATTAACTTTAATAGATATAAAGCGACAAATGCAAAGCAATTGTTCTTCATTTGTCAAAAGCAACAATTCAGTGGACATAAACATCGTCATCATCATCATCATCCTTAACAGTTTCCAGCCTCTGGCTGGGTCTGCTTTTTGCACAAGCCTCTCCATTTGCTTCTTTCATCCCACCACCCCTCTGTCACCACTTTGTTCCAGTCCTCTCCTCTCTTCCGTACAACCTCCTCCACTCCTTTCATCCATCCATCTCTTGGTCTTCCTCTGGGTCGTTTACCAAGCATCTTAATTTCATGGATTTTTCTTGGGATTCTCTGAGCCTCCATTCTCTTTACATGTCCATACCATATCAGTCTGGTCCTCTCTACTCTTTCCTGTAGGGGTTCCTCTTTGATGGTGCATCTAATCACTTCATTCCTTATTCTTTCCATTTTAGTAACTCCCATTCTACCTCTTAAAAACTTCATTTCACTTGCTTGTACTCTGCCGATGTCCCACTTTTTCATTGTCCATCTTTCAGCAGCATAAGTCAAGATAGGCACATAGTATGTATGATACATTACTCTCTTGCTTCTCTGTAGCACCTCTTTATTCCATTTCAGGCTTCTAATTCTCCTTAGGAACACCTCTGCTTGTCTTCCTCTTTCACTTATCTCACCATCATTAACTCCACATTCCTCTAATACACTCCCCAGGTACTTGAGCCTGTTTATCTTCTTCAGTTGTTCCCCTGTCCAGCATGTGATGACACGATATAAACATACTTAAAATTGAATGATTATGGACTGAGTAAAATAATGCTGAGTTGGTTTGAATAACGCTCCAAGAAACAAAAACAATATGTACAAGTTGGAAATAATGGGAACTTAGAAATACTTCACAGCAAATATAGAGACTACCATAATCTTCCCCTTCTTAATTTAGGACCCGTGTTTTTTTAATATTCATCTTAATGATATAAGCAAACAAAAAAATGATATAAGCAATGTAGATGGTACACTGCAAGCTAAGAATGCCAATGTCTTGTGTGAGTGGAGAAGATTTTATGGGCATATACTAGCTGATGCCCACGACTTCGTTCATGATTGTAAATAATTTTCTACATCTACATATATACTCTGCAATTCACAAATTGTGGGTGGCAGAGGGTGCTCAGCACCAAAGCTAATCTCTTTGTTTTGCATTCCAATCCCTAATGGTACAAGGGAAAAAAGAATTCATATAAGAATCATTGCGGCACCTTATTTCTCTAATCTTATCTTTCCTGTCATTCCGGCTCAAATAGGTTGGTGGAAGAAGTATTTCACTACACTCAAAAGTGAAAGTGGGAGTACGCATGTTTACCAATAAGTTTAAACGAAACGAGCGTTGTCTATCTACCAGAGACTCCCAGCCTAGTCTACTAATCAGTTCTGTGATGCTTTCATAATTACTGTAGCAAGCGGTCACGAATCGAGCGGCTCTTCTCTGTACTTTCTCTATACTTTCGATCAACCCCTTATGAAACGGATCCCAAATGGCACAACAATAATCCAAATGTGGACGCACAAGAGATTTGTACGCTATCTCCTTTGGTTCTTCATTACAATTTTCCAATATTCTACCTATGAATCACAGCCTAGAATTAGCTCTACCTACCAACGAATTAATGTGTAAGTCCCATTTCATGTTCCTTTGTACTGTTACTCCCAAATATTTCATAGAATCGACCATATCAATAACTGAACTGTTTGACTCGTATTTCTGAACAATTGGATTCTTTTTGTTAGTTATGCTCATTGTCTTGCACTTTTTACAATTTAGCGTAAGTTGCCACTCAGCGCACCATGCCAAAATAATATCCAGATCACGCTGAATTTCTAAGCAATTGGCCAAATTCCTTACTTCCCTATAAATAACCGCATCATCAGCAAACAATCTAAAAAGGCTTTTCACTTTGTCTCCGAGATCGTTTATAAAAATTAAGAAAAGAAGTGGTCCTATTACACTTCCTTGAGGTACCCCCGATGTAACATCTAGACTAGAAGAACTTTCTCCTTCAACGACGACATACTGCGACCGACCAGTTAGAAAATCCTTTATCCATTCACAAAGCTGATCCGATATACCGTACGCTCGTAGCTTCGCTAAAAGTTGGTTGTGTGGCACAGAGTCAAAGGCTTTCTGGAAATCTAGAAAAATTGCATCTACTTGTGAACCTGCATCAATAACTTTCATTACGTCGTGTGTAAATAGGGCAAGCTGTGTTTCAGATGATCTTTTCTTCCGAAATCCGTGTTGATTTGCTGTAAGCAAATTATTATCCTCTAGAAATTTCATAATGTTCGAGCATATAATATGCTCCATAACTCTACTACAAACAGATGTTATAGATATTGGACGATAGTTTTCAGGATCACTTCGATCACCTTTCTTGAAAATCGGAGTTACATGCGCGATTTTCCAGTCTGAAGGTACTTTTCACTCTTCTAATGACTTACTGAATATATCAGACAGAAATGGCCCAATTTCCGCCGCATATTCTGAAAATATTCTAACTGGAATTCCATCTGGGCCCGGTGCTTTCCCACACTTCAGGAGCTCTAATTGCATTATGATACCTGCAGTATCTATCCGTAATGATTCCATCACCAACTCGACACGGCGTGGGAAAACGGGAACACTATCCTTATTTTCATCAGTAAATGAATTTTTGAATACAGTATTTAGTACGTTAGCTTTATCGGGGCTTTCATTAACCTCTGAACTTTCACGAATTAGAGCTGGAATATTTCTATTGGTACAATTGACTTTTCGTACATACGACCAGAATTTCTTTGGGTTTTCTGTGAGACTCCTAGAGAGAGAGTTGGAATGAAAATCGTTGAAGGCCTCACGCATTACATTCTTAATACGTCCTCTTAACTCAGCTAAGGTTTCTAAATCGCTGCGACACCCCTTCCTTCTTGAGCGTGCGTGTATCCTCCTTTGTTTTTTGAGTAATCTTTTGACTTCGCATGTGTACCACGGTGGATCATCCTCCCCATTTATTATCCGCTTCGGTATATGTATATCCATACCTTCCCTGATTATTTGTATAAATCGATGCCACATCTCTTCAACGGTGTCCTTTTTTGACTTGAAGTTATGGTAATTATACCTCAGGTAGGTTCTAAAAGACTCCTTAGAGGCCTTACTGAATTTGTATACAATCCGCCGTTTACTCCTTTTTCGCTTGGTCATTAGTCTGATAGTTGCAATTACCGCTTTGTGATCGCTTATTCCTGTGGTCGTTGAAATTTCAGTGAATAATTCTGGCCTATTGGTAACCAGCAGATCTAAAATATTTTTGCTACCGTTATGACACCGCGTAGGTTCATTAACTAGCTGCTCGAGATGATTATTTGAGAACAATTCGAGAATAACTTCAGAAGCTGCCTTATCCCTGCTACCTGTAATGTAAACATAATTACGCCAGTCAATATAAGGCAGATTGAAGTCGCCTCCTAGAATCATAGCATGATCCTGAAAACGGCTAGCTATACTGTTTACATTATTTCTTAACTCCTTGGCGATAGCTATGTTGGAATCGGGTGGACGGTGGAAGGCGCCTATGATGAGTTTTGACCCAGCAACTTTGAGTTTAATCCATATGATTTCACAGATCGTATCGACTTTTATTTCATTACATGGGAGAGATTTACTCACAGCTAAAAATACCCCACCTCCATGAGAATGTAATCTGTCTTTACGAAAAACATTCATGCTATCTTTAAAAATTTCGGCTGAACTTATTTCCGGTTTTAGCCAACTTTCTGTACCGATAACGATATCCGCTTCTGTACTACAAATAATGCTATCAAGTTCCGGTTGTTTGTTACAAACGCTTCTACAGTTAATTACGAGAACTTTTAACTGTCGAGATTCTTTTACGCTCCTCCTACATTCCGGTGTTACATTGGTTTGCCCGTAACTGTATTTCGTGTTTCAGGTCTTCCTCCCTAAGCCTAAAAAACCACTCAGTGCATTCCACACGAATTTTGATTGATAGCTACCGATATGTGACCACCATAATGCACGATGGGAGCCACGAGGCTAATACCACACACAAACATCAATGACCTGACATATACAGAGACACATGTCTTTGATCGAAATATGAAACATCCTTGATCGGCCACTTTCAACCACCATATCTCCCACACCTCCATAGCTACTGACATCTAACCACCATAGTGCACTATGGGAGATTTGATGCTATTACCACACACAAACATCAATGGTCTATCCTATGTAGTTGTGGCAGGAAAGAGAAGTATAAGGATACACAAGTCTTTGGTCGAAATATGAAAATGCCATGCATCAACGACTTTAAACCATCATATGTTCTACACCCCCACAGCTATTGGCATTCAGCCAACATTTTGCATGACAGGAAACTCCATGCTACTTCCGCACACGAACACAAGCGATCTGTGCTAGGTAGTGGTGGCTGAAAAGTGAAATATAGGGAAACATACGTCTATTTATATATATATAAGATTGCTCCAACATAATCATCACAGGTGTCCATCCAGATGGTATTGTAATTACAACCACAGAAAGCCATCCACCACCTGATGAAGATGGCAGAGGTAACTGTCAATCAACACCATCCTGCTGGACATTCTGAAGATTTCATTTCCAATTTCTGAATTACCATTACAACCATACACCAATATGCCTGCTAAGATCAGTCACACCCCTATTCCTGCCAAACATTCTTTTCCCAAGGCTTGAATCCCTCAGCTATAATCCAAAACAAGGCTCTGTATTATATCATTCAGTCCTGTTCTTATATTTGATTTATCCTTCCCAAAATCCCCACAACTTCCTTCAGCAAACCTTCTAACCAACCAATCCATAAGCACCAATCTTTATAGTCAATAAATTATTCCTGTACATCTTACACTTGCAACAGACCACACTGTAAGGCTTATAATATGCACCCAACCACCACCACCTACACCAGTCCCACCGATGGAAAGATGTTTCGTATTGTAAGGCATGTAACATGTGAAAATCCTTACATTATTTACAAGATTTGTCAACAAATGTCCCACTTCATATAATGGCTTTACTATAAACCAGTTTATCCATTAAGGTCACTGGCAAATGGAATTCACCTAAAATTCTGACCATTTTCTCAGGGCATGCACCACAAACAAGTTTTTTTTACAATGAGGACTATCAGAGTTTTCGCTGAAACCCCAATCCTCTCTGATCTCCACAGATGAAAACTAGCTTATCAACATGTCCTTGAATCCAGACACTCTCCTGGTCTCAATCCTTTATAATATCCTTTCAGTGGACCCCACACATATTACTATTATTTGTTGACAAGAATATAATTTATAAATCTTACATTTATTATTTTCTATTAATATTTGCATCCTCTGGTGTTCAAAACTTTGGTGACGTTCCCCATTTCCTAAGATAATATGTAATTGGAATTATCAGTTTAACATTTTTTGGCACCCTCCTCCCCCAGACACCTCAGCCTAGCTACTTAGCATTCATCAATGTGATAACATCTGATCTCTTCACTTAACGTCTCTCCTTGTTGCAAAGAATAATGTTCAATACCATCATTCCTTCCTTCCTCAGTTTCATCACCTTATAACCATTTTCCTGATTTATTATTGTCAGGTATGTATAAAGTTGCTCTCTGACTCTCATGCTGTTCACTCCACGTTCTAGCACTTGAGAAGATTTATATTCTAAAAATGTTCCGCCTTGTTTGCATTATGGTATAATGTTGAGAAAGGATGTCTACTTAAAAATATTAATGTTTCCTGTGTGTTTGTAAACTTTTTATGTGTTGAAACTGTCCTGCTATCATCTGTTGTAAGAGGTGGTTTATTTCCCTTTATGCATCTTAATTTTGTTATCCTACTCCTTTCATTTCCATGTAAACCTGACATATGAGGGTGAGTCAAATGAAAACCTTAAATTTGTAATAACAATTGAAATTTCGAGCCACTATCCTGTAAGTTGGTAAGCGTGCTACAAGCAGTAAGCAGAATGGCCTTTAGGTGGCAGCATAGTGCAGATGCACAAATACCGTCGCAGTATCAGTACAAAGATGGCAGCCCCACTTGAGAATTGCACCAGGGAAGAACAGCGTTCTATTATTCGGCTTTTAAGTAGTGAAGGTGTGAAACCAATTGGAATTCATCGAAGAATGAAGGTTCAGTACGGTGATGCACATTTGTCACAGCAGAAAGTCTACGAATGGAGTAGGAAGTTCGCAAATGATGTGACTTCAGTGGAATATGCTCCGCACATCCAGGTCAGGCACAACGAGTTGTGACTCCACAGAACATTGCAGCAGTTGAAGCCATAGTGATGGAAAACCGACAAGTGACACTGAATGACATTGCAGCATGTTTAAAGATTAGTCATGGTTCAGCACACCACATTGTGCATGATGTGCTCCAGTTTCACAAAGTGTCTGCAAGATGGGTGCCATGGCAGCTGACTCCTGAAATGAGAGAATGACGTGTTGATGCTTGTGAAGAACTTCTTCGGCGCTTTGAATGAGAATATGACAGCTTCCTTGCAAGAATCATTACTGGGGATGAAACCTGTGTTCAATTCCACCAACTGGAAATGAAGAGAGCGAGCAAGGAATGGCGCCATTCCTCATCACCAAAACCAAAGAAGTTTCAAACAGAACCATCAGCAGGGAAGGTTATGCTGACTCTCTTTTGGGACAAAAAAGGCGTCATTTTGGAGCATTACATGCCTAGAGGGACCACTGTCACCAGTGCATCATACACAGATCTCCTAAAAAATCATCTTCGGCCTGCAATCAAATCAAAGTGACGTGGATTGCTGTGATCAGGTGTCCTTTTGCAACATGACAATGCAAGGCCCCACACTGCCCATACAACAGTTGCAACAATAACAGACCTGTATTTTGAGTGTCTTCCTCATCCACCATACTCACCAGACTTAGCCCCAAGTGATTTCCACATGTTTGGACCACTCAAAGAAGCAATGGGAGGAAAGAAGTTCCGTTCTGATGAAGAGGTACGCCACGCGGTGCATGAGTGGTTGCGCGGACTACCAAAATAATTTTTTTCTAAAGGAATTTATGCACTTTGTAAGCGCTGGAGGACTTGCATTGAGCGTGGGGGAGATTATGTTGAAAAGTGATACAGCTTTGTATCACTTCTGCAGAATAAATAATATTTAAAAAAATATTTAAGGTTTTCATTTGACTCACCCTCATATTTTCTATTTTCTCAGCTTTGCATTTTTTTATTAATAATCTATAAAGATGAAATGAGGCAGCAGTGGTTGAATTTTGAAGCAAGGCAATAGTTATGATGAACGTAAAATTTTGTTTCAGTTTGAAGTTGAAAATGTAAGTACAGCACACTCTCCTTGGTACTGAATGCATTCTAAACGTTACTCACAGTAAAGGACATATATGTATTATCATTGAAATCAATATAACTAATTTTTTCTGAAAAAAAAATTCTTAGAACGCTATATTGAGTGTTCAATTTTTGCTGTGGATTGAAGTCATAATGGATGGAAATGGCAAAATTAAACAGACAAAATTTTATGATGTTTTGAATAATTTCAGAATATTGAAGAACCCAGCTTTTAATTCAATTTAATTGCAATCGAGCATATGCCCCAGTTACAATTTCCATACCACCTACATTCCTATTTCATAATTTTCTGATTGGGGGAGGGGTGGATGTTTCTGTCTTAAAATTCTTTGAGTGCAATATCACCACTCATATACTTTTGTGTATTAAGAATTTTAAATTCTCTTAGTGTTTCTTGTAAATCTTTGATCATCTCCCTTCAAAAATTATTTCAGTTATTAACTCCCTTACCTACAAAATAAAATTTTCCCACTCCCTTATGCCCGAAATCAGGACAGCTAGTATTCATAGTCACGTCTTTTTTTCTATCTACTACTCTTCATTGTTCCATCAAAATCCATTTAAGCCGCATTGATAATGATGCTTTATACAAGCTCAGCACTTTTTTTTTACCCAGCTCAAATATAATATTAGTTCTTGATTATGTTCTGTGATCATTTCCACAAACAAATCTAGTTGCCCTTATTTGCACCTACGCCAACTCCTGTGGTTCCCTTACTGCACAACTATACTCAAGCAACAGTCTGACCAAGCTTGCTTTGTGTTTACCCTCTTTGACTCTCATGCCATTCACTCCATGTTCTAGTGCTGAAGAAGGTTTACACTCTAAAAATTTCTATATGTTCTGACTTGTTTGTACAATGGTACATTGTTGACAAAGGATGATCACTCAAAAATATTAATATTTCCTGTGTGTGTATATTTTTCTTGTGTATTGACACCATCCTGCTGGTCTTGAAACATCTCATATAGACTTTCCAAAGCATTCTGAACAATTCAGTTTATCATCAAATGCTTGTCAGTTATATATATAGGAATTAAATCCTCTGCAGCTTCATTATTCACAGACCACCCAGAACAAATAAAAATCTGTAAAATCCTGACACTTTCTTAAATCCAAACTAGAATGACGTCTGTTTCATGAGACATTTTACTTTGTGAGATTTTGTCTTCAAATGTCGAAGGATGACTGAGATGATAATACCATGGTTAAGAAATGTAAGGAGAAAAAGAATTACAATCTCTACTGTGGATGCTATTGTTTTAACATTATGTTCAAACTATTCTTCTAAGAACAGAAATTCCACACTTCAGAGAAAGATGACCTTTAATTCTGCATTATTCTTAGAAATAAAATACAATGAAGAGTTAGAATTTAATAATGAGATTGATAGTTTCAAGCAGGATGAAAAAATAACCAGAACACTTGTAAATGTTTGGGATGATAAAAGAATGGAATGTCTGGAGACAGATTATAAGGTAAGTATGACACAATATCTTTGAGAATGTGATACTAAATTACTAAACCTCTTTGTGTGCAATATTCAAGGTAAGAATATTATCATTAGAAGCTTGAATACAAGTATCCTTAACAGAAACAAAAATATCCAAAAACCGTAACTGTAGAAGGTTTCTAAATTTGCTGAATATTTTTAGTGTACCGGTAATAATATAGATTTGTAGGATACTAACTGAAATATTGGATTGAGTGGCTGTGGAAAATACATTGTATCACATTTGGTGTATTGATGCACCCAGGGACATATACTCTAGGGTTAACAAATAAAAACAATATGCAATTTCAAATTAAAAATTAATCAGAAGTGGAGAACTTAATATTTAAATGCTACCTTACTGATCAATTTTGGTTATGTATGAAGTGAGAAAATGTATTTGCCATGAAAAATCATATTCTAAATATAATATACAAGGTAATAGCAATTAATAGAAGTGTTTGGAAAATAGGTACAAAAAATGATAAACTGCAATAATAAGCTGATAATATTATTGGATTTTAGGATGAAATCATGTAGTGTTCCACATCCACTTGTCTCAATAGATTAAAGTGAACATGTTGTTGTGTTCAAGAATAGTGTCTCATGTATTGTGCATCAGATGTCTCTTACCTCAGGCTGTGGTGACAAATATTGATTTTGATTAATATTACTACTGATATTAATAATCATAATTATGTCAGAACATTAAAGAGGCAAGACAACAATATTTATAATTAATTAAATTTTGAATTTGATAAATGACAACACACTGTTTATTAGCCCTCAAATATTCAAATATATCTTGCATGTTTATATAAACCACAAATATGAAACTCAAATAGAGAAATACTTAACAGATTATTAGAAAATTAATAGTTTCTTTACAATTTTACACAGCATGAAACTCTGTGGTCTAGTCAGTTCAGGGTATTGCTGTGTACAACTATGTATTATAACGTCAATGAGGCTGCTGAAGTATGTTGAGTTGACCTGTGACAGATCATTAGCCACAATTAGTCACATTCATCAACCTGAGTCTTCCATCTATGGCCAGCCATCACCAGTCTATTAACTCGGCCGGACCTGTCAGCAACATTACATGGTACCAGTATTGTATCACATTAGAATACTAAGCACAATTATCATACTCAACTGTAAAACATTCATTTAAAAAATAATAATAATCATTATATGCAACAGTGAAAAATCTTTTCAGCAAAAGTAGGTGTTCTTTATGTATTTCTGCTTTCTGTATTCGAAAATGATACTCATAACATGGTATTGCCCACAGTTTTGGAACATATCAAATACTTTGCCAACATTGATATCACATATATAGGGTACACGAATCATGCTGAAGTAGAATACAAGTTTAAAATCAAAACGTATTTAAATGAACAGATGCATACAGAGAAAATGGTACAAAACATGCTTAACCTCATTCATTCCATGCTTTCTTAGTCATCATGGCATGGTCCCTGCTTTTCCTCTTATGGGACATTTGTGTGCTCACAGTGAAACATCCTAAGTTCCCTGGTATTGTCGTTCCATGTCCTTGATATCCTGATGGGATCTTTCACCCTGTTCCTCACTTACAGTACACAGGTTTGGAGGGAAAAAGTCATGGTGTGAATGTAAAAAATGTAACTTCAAACTCACTGAGCATCCCAGCATTTTCAATTTCATTAACATGTTTTCAACTATGTCTATATACTCTGGGCTACAATTGTTCCCCACAAAGTTTTGAATCACACTATCCATGCTTCTAACTCCACGGCATTCATTGAATGAAGGAAATCTTCATCTGCATTATTATCTATCGGGATCAGTGAACACAACCTGTTTCAACTTAGCATCTGACAGATTGGGGAACTTGTTACATAGGTATTTGAAACAGTTGCTACACTCAGGTAATGTCTTCACTAACTGCTTCATTATGCCCAGTTTTAGGTGCAGAGTTGGCAATAATATTCTGTCGCTTTCCACTACAGGGCCACACTTGATATTTTTGTCCACAGGAACCAATCCCAACCTTCGAGGCTGCTGATTTTGCTCCAATGTTTGCGATGAGCCCAACTGTCATATTCATAGATGAAACAGGGGAGCTTTATATATCCTAATTGTTGTCCTAGAAGCATACCCAAAACATTCAAATCACCATACACCATCCATTTGTGATTCTCATGATGAATGGTAGTTATAAAATCCTTCATGTTGTTATAAGTTTCCTTCAGGTGCACAGTATGGCCGAAAGGTATTGAGGCATACATGTTACCATTGTGCAGCTTATGAGCTTCATATGGAGTTTTTGTGTATATTATTGTATCATTATATACATTATCATTAAGTGCAAATGCATGCAATTTGTGCAAAAACTGTGGGGATATGTTGTTTTGAATATAATTTTCAAATTCAGGAGGTCGAAATACATAAAGAATGCATACATTTCTGAAAAAAGTTTTTGTGACTTGGAATTTGTTGCACAGTGTCATTAGAAACAAACTTCTGCAAAGAAAAACTAACTTCAGAAGGAAGGACTAATCAAATCTAAGTTCACTCTTCAAGGCTAAATTTTAGAATTGTTTCCTCCTTTCAGTTATTTTGGCTCCGAGTTAATATATCAAATTGTTTTGCTAATAGAGAAAAGGCTGAGAACATTTCAATGAAAAGTGGAAATGCACAAAGAACTCTCAATAATCAGATTTCAAAGGATATAATACTGAAGTTTTCTCTCACAGTGGCCTCTTCAAAATTATATATTTGATATGAGACTTGGACATCAACGGGGGACAAAATAGTTCAGCTCAAATGAAATTATATTGGTAAGTTAATTATTGTAGCAAGATAGATCATATAATAAGTAATGGTATAAATAGAAGGCTTCATATTTATTGTATGATTTCTAAGATAAATTTTAATAAATATGAAATATGTCTCAGTAATTAATAAAACAAGAATTCCAAACATACTTTTGATGAAAGGCATCTACATTGAAGATAGAAAAAACACTTAAAAGACTGACAGGAAGATGCATATGACTAATAATGCCTAAATTGTGAAATGAAGATAGTGGTGATATTCACTTCTCCTCATTCCAATACACTGATTTCAAAATTTCTTTCCAAATTACCGAATCAACCAATTACTGAAGATTGATTCCAAAGTAAGCTTCTTTCTCCATTTTGCTGTAACATCTCTTCACATGCTCTCAGTGCTCATCATAGAACTTTACATTTATCATTCACATAATCATCATTACCTTTTAAATTTCATCAATTTCAATATCCAACCACCAAACTGTCAGTAATTCATTTGCATCATTTTCGGTGATTATGATTTTTTTTCAATTACCTTAACTCATCCTTTTTCAATCTATGACCTACAAAATCATCCCCATCCATGTTACTGGTGGCTATTGGATAGTATTGGCAAACAAACATGCAACTCTGTAATGTGTTCTGTGAACTTATGACTAAAAGGAGCTGTTGTATTCACATCAAATAAGAAAATCTGTGTGTCATTGTCTCACTCTATTGACAACAGGCTGAGAAGGTATCCAAGATAATTATTTTTTATTATAGAGCTAATGATCAAATTACTATTATTGTTCACTTCTGCTTAGGCTTCATGAGGATATTAACTTTAAATTTGTTCATTATTTTATTTTTATTATTTCAATTTATTCCAGAACCCTGACTACTTTACGAGCAAATAAAAAATTCCTCACTCCATTTGCATTTTTCCCCTGTCTTCATACTATTCCTCAGGCCTCCATCAGTCAATATATTTCTTGTACACATCCATCACTCACCTAACCTGCGTCCTATTTTCCAACAAATCCAAACCCAACTCCTTTGCAAATCAGTTAATGAGTGGCTTCTAAAGTAATTTCTAGAGTCAAATCTGCTGTCTTTTTCACCTGCAGGAACTCTAATATTTGATACTCATACTGTGGGTCCTATAGGATATCAATAAGCTAAATTGAGGTCGAGGCCAATTTATGTTCAGTACGGAGGTTTGCTGTATAAAGCATATGCCTATCAGTTCTGTAATAAGGGACGGCAAATATAGACTGTAGACTGACAGTTTGACATCAGTGCTAGAAGAGTTGATAGTGACCCTGATATTCAGCAATATCTGTGATGAAATAAGGTTCTTTGTTAATCAGGTCTAAATGTTTCGTATACCATTCTTTTATTTTCCTTATCATTTACTCATTTTCCTCTGTAAAAAAAGCAGAAGTTTAAACCCTTTTTACTACCATCTCCATTCTGCATCTAGCCCAGTTGAGTTTATTATCAAATTATATGACCATATATTTACATATTTTTAATACTAGTTTTTCCACTTCCTCTACATAGTCCACAAAACATTTACCAGTGCACATATTAAGCAGATCCCTCCTAGCTCTTCACAAAATCACCTAACTATCATCCCTTTACATGATATAATGACAACCTGACATTCCTTCAGATTAATAAACAACAATGGTCACTGTACACTATCTTGAGGCATTCCTGTTCACATTTTCCAGCACCTGATACCATATATCTGATTAATTTATTGTAATGGGACAAATCAAATTTGTCTTGTTTGTCTGTTTCACATGACAAATTAACTGAGAAACACATGAATAAAGTTACCTAAAACTATCCTGTTGATTCAAAATAATGTTAACTCCTCACAGGTATTACTGTTGTAGTTCGGGAAACTCAAAAAAGATTTCACACCACAATAAGAGTTTTTAGCATGTCGTATTGGGTTAAGTAAGAAACTTCCTGCAGGAAACACTTCAAAAGGCTCAATATTCTTTCAAATACTTTTCAAGTGTAATTTATTCTCTCATGTGTTTGTTCAAAGAACATTTTAACTTACTTATATTGAATGCCAACATCAATACAAGAAACAGAAATAACTAGCAAAATAACTCAAGATGTCATAATCAACCATTGTGGAATACAATTGTTTAATAAACTTTCTAAAAGTATTCAACAGTTTCTAAGATAACAAGGATATATTTAAAGAATAACTGAAAGATTATCCAATTGGCAGCTCCTTCTAACTCCATCCAAGAATTTGTAAGAAAGAATTAATTATATCTGTTACCACCTTTATGAAATTCAGTTTAAAATATTTGTTTAAATTTTTTTGTTTGCAAATATACATATCAAGCTCTATAATTGATGTCAAACTAATCGGTCCACTGTTCTCAACTATATCACTAAAACACTAATATTGGATATTTCCTGTGGTATGCAGCAACTCAACAGACTGAAAGTAAATGCTACAATTAGGTGCACTGCAATGTCACTGTAAATTATTTTTAATACAATTGCAATGGCTTTATCTATATGAGCTCACTGACTTTTCTCTAATGTACCCAACTATTATTACATCTTCAGAATCCATTTCTAATCTCCTATTCATCTTAATGGTACTTCAGTGGGAAAATTTCCACTTTAAAATTTCACTATTATACCTGCATGGCTATTCAAAACTTATCATGAACACATTCTGAACTACATTCTTTGCTGCTAATGTTTCCTTATTAAGTTGTTTTTGATAATTGCCCTGCAACTTCCTAACACCATAATGTTCTCTTCTTACTATTCCCATCATGTTCATTATGATTTGATATCAATATCACCACCAACTCTTGAATTATTGAGGTCCAATCTTTTCTGAATTTTGTTTTTCAATAAACATTTTTTATCATATTTTCAACTTCTCTTGCTTCCTCTTCACTGTTCTAGTTGTGTTCCCCGCACCAAGCGGGGCAGTGTAGCGGTTAGCATTCTCGCCTCACATTCGGGAGGACGGCGGTTCGAATCCCCGTCCAGGCATCCAGATTTGGGTTTTCCATGGTTTCCCCAAATCACTCCAGGCAAATGCCGGGATACTTCCTTCAAAAAGGACAGGGCCGAATTCCTTCCCATTCCTTGCCCCCATCCTTGCCCCCCATCCTTTCCCCTCTCTAAAAGACCTCGATGTTAAAAAGAGACGTAAAGCAGTTTTTTAAAAAAAAAAAAGTGTTCCCCGTCAACATAGTGAATGTTTTCCTGAAATACTGTATCAGTTCCAGAACCAGTGCTTCACACTTCCTCTTTTTTGGCCACTGTTTTATAGATAAATCCAACACCAGTCCTTCATGCTAAGTTATTTCCTAAGGAAATAGCGGCGGAAGTGATTTCCTCAGATAGTGACAACAACAAAATGTTTCTAGTGGCGGATCCAGGATTTTGGTTTAATTGGGGGGGCTAGGATTTGGTTTGGGGGGCTCATTACTCCAGAATGCCGCCCTTATAAGAACAGCATAAAAAAAGGTTCCCAAATTCCATGTCGTCAGGGGCGACCTTGGTACTTTTGGTGGTGGGCGGGGGGGGGGGGGGGCGCCTAAGCCCCCTAGCCCTCTCCTTCCCTGGAACCGACACTGAATGTTTCCGCGGCTTATTGATCATCATTGAAGTCAAAGGTGAAAAACAGCTCAGAGTAAGAATCTCGCTGTATAAAGATTTGTAACGTGTGAAAGTCTCATTACCTGCAATTACTGCCGGATTAATTAAATGTTTTTGAAATTAAGGGAGCGTGCATAAACCACGTAGCTCCATTTTGGCCTACTGTGAACCCCCCTCCCCCCCACGTAGCCTTACGTGGCTTTTGCCTTAACCCCCCCGCCCCCCCCATGTAGCACGTAGCTTTTTTCCCTTTTGATTCCAGAAGACATTTTGTACTGTTTTCTCTTGTCAAACGTTTGTAAATTATATAAGGAGATAATTAACTGAGGGAAATAAATATTCACATGCTGTTGTGTGTTCTGTTCCTCATTTTAACTGTGAAAAATGTTATAAAAGGAAAGCTACGTGGCCCGGCTTGCAACCCCCCCTCCCCCCACGTAGCCCAGCGTAGCCTTCCAGCCAACCCCTCCCCCCCCGAGCGAGCTACGTGGTTTGTGCACGCTCCCTAATCAATGATAAATGTTTTAAAATTGACCAAACGGTAAACATTTAGCGATTAACCGACAAGTTGATCTACAAGCAGTGTTGGATTACCCAAAATGTAGGACTAGGCAGTAGCCTGGAGCCCCTGATTTTTGAAGGCTCCCTAAAAGTTCACTTTTTTCACTAAATAAAAATAATAAAAAATAAAATCATCCAGAATAAAACAATCAAAATTACATAAAAAGCATGGAAATTATTTTTTTTTTGTTTCATAGTAGTGTACGATAAATAAAAGTATTTTCAAAATATGAAAAATTGTAAAATTCGTTTGTTAATTGAATAAAAATATGATAAATTCTATTAATCATCTACAAAACCTTTTCTTTGAACTTCTAAAATACATATAATTAATTTAAAAAACAGAGGGAATAAAAAAATTTGAGAGTGCTTAGGACCCCATACTTTCTTATCCGGCACTGTCTTCGATGACAACGACGGCAGTGGAACACATTTTCTTGAGAATCGTTTCCTGTTACGTGCATTCATAAACTTAGGTAATTCTTCTTCAGAGAATCTAAAAAAAAAAAAAAAAAAAAAAAAAAAAAAAAAAAAAAAAAAAAAACAATATTGCCTGCTCGCATTGACAAAGCTTCTAGGGCAGCGTATCCAAACCTTTTTCAACCCGAGGACCAGTAAATTTTCAAAAATAATGCTGTAGGCCACTAACTCACACAGGCCTATTTTTTTTCCGCCGACTATGGACGACGATTGCGCAACTTCATTTTCCTCTTCTGAGTTTCCTTCCTCCGTCGCCAGTCACCTCCGCAATTTTTCCTCTGTCTTTTTTAATGTCTTCCACCCTGGCTCTAATTTTATTTTGTTGTTGTTAAAATGTACCATTATAAAATAATAAATCTAAAACCACGTTTTTAATCCTATGAAAACGCAGATATAAAACTGGATGTGAACTATTAAAAGTTAATTACATGTTAATCAGACCAAACCAGATAAATAATAATGTTACTACAGGATGGGCGCTACACTATACCACCGGCCTACATACATAAACCAAAATAAAAGACGCTAGACCGTATTCCTTTTATTTTTATTTACTTCAGCACTCGCGTTACCAATCTTATCAACTACCGCGGTTCCTCATACCCATTTAAAACCCTTAGTAAACCGTCATTTACTTAATCTCTAGACGCCACATGGAAGTAAATAGACTGTTGTAGAAACAATGCTGTTCTGTCTCATCCTGGAAATGCCACATTTTTGCCGGGTCATTGAAATATTCAAGGCTTTTAAATGTTGGGCATACAGCCTTGTACAGTACGAATATGGTACCAGAATTTATGATATTATGCCTGTGGAACTCCTGAACTACGTTCGCGGACCACCAGTAGTCAGCGAACAGGCTGAAGCACTGTTCCAGTGAATATTTAGTTGTATGCTACAAAAATGGCAGCTGCTGCACTCTGCCGGCAGTATTACTAACTTTATCGAGCTGCAGCGTGTGACAGAATGAAGTTGTCTCCATTCCCCATTAACAAAGCGAACCTCCGACCTTGAATATTTCCACGAAAACGGCCGCCACTGATTTCCTTTGCCACTTGTGACCCCATATAGTTATCATCAATCTTTGGAATCTTGTAGACTCTTATTTAAATCTTTATATATATATGTAGACGTATGTTTTCCTATATTTCAATTTTCAGCCACCACTACCTAGCACTGATCACTGGTGTTTGTGTGTGGAGGTAGCATGGAGTTTCCTGTTGTGCACAACATTGGCCAAATGCCGATAGCTTTGGGGGTATGGGAGCTATGATGGTTAAAAGTGGTCGATGCAGGGCATTTTCGTATTTCGACCAAAGACATGAGTCTCAGTATATGTCACTCTGCTGCCACAACTACATTCATTCATTTTATTTGGTCCTATACATCATTTACATACAACCTGTATAATGAATTAGGACAAGTCAAGGTACAGTATATTCAATATTATTCTTATCTTACTTAACAATTTTATGCCTTAAGTTAACTATAAATCGTTTAATACAGTTTTTTTCATGTTATTGACAAATATGTGCTGTAATATCCTATATAAGTACAAACTACTACTACAAACAATTGTTTATTCTGCATAGCATAGACCATTGCTTTTTTTGTGTGGTAGTAGTATCACTTCTCATATCGTTTACTATGGTGGTTATATTATGTCGGTTGTTATGCGGGTGTGGGAGATATGGTGGTTGAAACTGGTCAACCTGCGGCACTTTCATATTTCTACCAAAAACATATGTGTCATGGTGATTCACTTTTCAGCCAAAACTATCTAGCGCAGATCACTGGTATTTGTATGTGGTAGTAGCACAGAGTCACCCGTCGATCACAACGTTGGCCGAATTACGGTTAGTGTGGTATTGTGGGAGATATGGTGGTTGAAAGTGGCCGATCAAGGATATTCTCGTATTTCGACCAAAGACATGTGTCCATATATTTTACTTTGCGAAGATGACTGGCGTTTGTGTGTGGTAATAGCATCGAGTCTCCCATTATGCACTATGGTGATTAGATGTCGGTAGCTGTCAATCCAAATTCTTTACAAACACGAACGAAGTCATGGGCACCAGTTAGTATATGAATATTCTCCCACTACCAATCATTTTCATCTGTTTTTAGAATTAATGTCATATGTAAAGATGAAGCTCTAATACATATAATGAGGTATGTAAACATTACACAAGGAAACAATTGTATATTGTCCATACAAAACGAAAATGTATTAAAATGGAACATTTCACATGAGGAGCTTTTCAATAAATAGCACCATAATATAAAACAACGACAAAAAGGGGAACTTTTGAGAAATTGATGATACCATATCTTCAATGACACTCCTTTTAGTCTGTAGGCAATATTTGAAATGTACTAACCAAATTAATTAATGTAAATATTTTGATTTATAATTTACATGTCTGATATCATTATGTATAATGTACGATTACTATTACTCTGCGATTCACTATAAGTGTGTGGCAGAGGGTGCATTGCACCTATCCGAAAGGGTAATAGTGTGGAAGGATATACGGGATATGGCAGGAGGTGCCCATGGGCTATTGTGAGGAACCATCCAAGCATTCGCGTGGAGTGATCTGGGAAAACCATGGAAAACCCAGATCAGGATGGCCGGAGTACTTTATCGGAAGCTACTCCTGTCGGATTTTAAGTTTACTCTCCCGGTAAATCCTTTCTATTCCAATCCATAATCGCTCGTGGAAAAAATGAATACAGAAATGAATCGGTTCTGGCCCTGATTTCTCTTATCTTATTTTCATGGTCATTCCGAGATACGAATGTTGCTAGTAGCAATATTTCTTTGCTGTTATTCTGAAATATGACAGTCATGAATTTTTCAATTAGTTTCCATCGAGAGCAACGCCTTCCGTGTTCCAGGTCTTCCCAACCTAACTCCTTCAACATCACACTTACGCTTTCCCTCCAACTATATATACCTGTCACGAATCGGACGGCTCTTCTTTGGACCATCTCTAATGCCTCCATTAATCCCTTTCGATGGGGACCCCATACAGAGCAACAATATTCTAAGTGAGGCCGCACTAGTGACTTGTGTGCAATCGATTTAACGTCCGGAGTGCATTGTTTTAAATTACGACCTAGAAATCGAAGCATACGATTTTCTTTCCCAATTACATTCCATGACAAATTATTACGAATTGTTACCCCTAGGTATTTAGCAGAATCTACCGTTCTAAGGACAGTGCCATTAATAGTATATTCAAAGCTAAATGGTGTCACCTTTTTACTTACATGCATGACTTGGCACTTTTTAGCGTTTAACTCCAACTGTCAATCTTTACACCACGCAATTATTTTCATATCATCATCTTGTAACAAAGCGCTGTCTTTTTGGGTTTTGATTTCATGATAAATAATAGCATCATCGGCAAATAATCTTTTTATCGCCCTTATTATGTCACACAAATCATTAATGTATATGAGAAACAACAAAGGCCCTATCACGCTTCCCTGGGGAACCCCGGACCTCACCTTGGTAAATGATGAACTCTCACCGTCGAGAACTACACAATGTGTTTTGCCCTTCAGAAAGTCTGCAACCCAGTCGCATATTTGTCTAGATATGCCATGGCCACGAAGTTTCCTAAGTAACCTAGTGTGAGGCACAGTGTCGAAAGCTTTTTTAAAATCTAGTAGAACTATATCAACCTGGGATTGCCCATCTACATGTGTATGATTAAGAAGACAAATAAAATACTACTACTAATAATAAAAATTGTTCTACCACTTAGTGAAGCTCTTTGTTTTCTTATATTATTAATATAATTTTTCTTCAAGTCTATATCTGGTATATTTAAGTTTCCACACATTATGAGTTTCTAACTCCCTTCTCTGAACTCACAGAACCAATTAATTTTTTTAACTTTCGGGCCCATCTTCCTAATTAATACTCCCACTACAACAAACAGACAAGGTGCTTATAATTTCATTTATATTTCCTCAGAACTTTTCCTCCATTAAGTTTTTCTCACCATTTATCTTTCCCCTTGTATTTTCTCAGAACTCTTTCCCTAATGATTCAAATCTGCCATTTATATTTTCCTTCGTATTTTCCCAAAACTATTTTTTCCAGTAACTCATGTCTGCCAATTATAACTATCACCAAAATGCAGCAGTGATTACTAACCAACATAAATACATTTGCATGGACTCATCCTCTCTTTCTGTAATACACTTTGTATTTCACAGAGAGAACCTCACTTTCGAGTATTCCTTCGTTTAACCAAGGTTCAGCAATCCTGTGGCTACGTGTGATTAAATAAAATGGAAATTTGGAACTTAGCCTTTATGTGCTTTTGTACACAATTTTCATCACTTTTGGCCCCAATTCTTAGAGTTAATATATGGCTCTTGTCATCCAAAAAACTTTGTAGAATCTTAAGTACTCACCATTTTATATTTGAATCTGCTCGATTTCTCTTTCTGAACATATCAAATTACTTATAAGCAGCTTTATTCATAAGCTAGGACTTACATTTTTACTACTGTTTTGAACTCATATTATTTCTAAACGTCATAATACTGTCACAAATTAATTTCCTTTCCAGATGCTAATTATAATCTGTTAGAAACTAATAGCAAAAATGAAATTCACAATGGGGTCTGGCCATTAATATTTGTTCATAGCACCTCTAATGAATGGTAAACATACATATTAGTAAGGATATGGAAAGTACTCATCACAGATTAATACAGAAAGGGTGTAATGAACACATAAATGCGGAAAAACTTCACGATAAATTCTATGTAAATAAAATACTGTAACATGACGCGCTGTCGCCACGTTACAAGGTGCATTTTTATTATATATGTAATAATATAAGAGTAATTTACATAAATCTTGGGCGACCACCTAAATAGATTTTTGTTGTAATTTTATAAAGTACGCAAGATTCCAAGTGAGGACTGTAATGAAATGATGAACATACAGTGTATCTTGGTAAAGCGAATATTCATGAATTATTGAGCTATGTAGGCTTGAAGCTAATCTTGGTCTTCCCGAATCATGGCGACGGGACGTCGCGGATTTGGGGTTTTGCCAGACCACACACTCTGCTCCCTGGGGATGGGCGGTCAACGACGTCACTCACCTGGCGGGAAAAGCCTGCCGTCCGAAACCCGAATGTTCCCTCGCCCCGGCGAACTTAGCCGAATATGTCCGACCTCTGTTAGATACTCTAGCCAAATCACATATCTGGGATATCACGTGACATTAGGTGCCGACCTGAAGATCCAATCCAAATGAGCGTATAACTTAAAATCCTGGGAATTTGTGTTTTATGTGAGCTTCGAGACTGCAAAGGGGCGGAGCGAGAAGTTTCCTCGTGGACCGAAGAGCGAGGAGCTGGACATTCTGACTTCGATCTTCGAGTCCAAGCTATGCGAGTCTAGTCTGAGCTGGACTTGGAAAGTTGGCTTCTCTCGCCAACTGCCGCTGTACGATTTCTGGCTGGCAGCTTGCCTTGCTGGAGCAAGCTTATCACAGCCGGTAATGCGATGATGCGCATTGTCAGACCAGAGATGCCTATAGCCGACTTGTGAGACAATCTCACATATCGTGGGTCCGCTACAGTCACCGCAGACATCAGACGCAGGACTACAATGGTAACTTATTACGACCAAGCCATCTGATTGTGCATTCCGTGAAACAGAACCCGTAAGCGACTTTGAGAGGATAGGTCCATGTTCTCACTTTGTAATTGTAAAAACCCCTGAGCTAGCAGCATAATTTGCCAGAACTAGTTATTTTCGAATGATATATTGTTCATTCTGGCGCCCATGATTTTCCTTTTTAACTGTAAAGTCACAGTATTATGATACCTTTGTCTGAGGTCGTCATAACTTGTATTTTTCATTGTTTCCAATTGTCATTATTTCTTGCATTTTGATTCTGAGATATATTTAAAAGTAAATATACAATTGTTTGCTTGCTCATGACGGCTAATTGTAACTCTGAGCGTTGCTTTATGATTTTGCCAATTTGTGTTAATGTGTAAATTCGCTCAGACTTGTAATCGCCAGTGATAAGAAAATAAATGTCATATTGTGACAATTTTTCCTAAATTCCAACTAACGTCGAGATTCTTGCAAAATTAATAAATTTTCACTCCTTCATAAAAATTAAATTTAAAAATCCACAATTATTAATCATCAAGGTATGATAGATAATTGTAAGGTAGTTTGCCCCCCAAGGCACCCACCACAATACAAGATACAAAGAACTGTTTAAGTGAATGTTGTTTATTCCATTCCAGAAGTGTTTTGCTCTTGTGTTATTGGAAACATTAGTGGAGTAATAGTTATAATCCTCACATGGTGTTCTGGATCAGCATTTTAATCATTTTTACCGACCCATATTTAAAGTTGCATTTAAACTTTCTGCCAACTGATATTTGGAAGCCTTCACTTGTTGCTACAGTTAATATTACAACACCATTTGGGTTGTTACACACTTTACAACGTTTCAATATAAACCTTAATCATTTTTAAAGGTGCACAGGAGGAGACAAGGGGAGGATGGTTTGAGTGAGCAGGAGCAGCGCCAAGTTTTAAGTTCCTTTGTTTTGTGGAAAATATGTGAAAGTGTTTTGTGTCAGAGGTCAGCTCATCTCAGGGTCAAAGAGAGTGAGGCTGATGTTTTTATACAGTGTTTCATCAACTGAAGAGCTTCTGCAACATCCTACGCCGCTTGCAGACACCAACATGGTAATGTGTTTAACCACTGTATCACTGCATTGACATTTTAATGTGACTACAGCACCTGAAACGGCCCGGGAAGAGTTTCTCATGAGCTAGTTTGATGTTACAAAATCAGGACACTGTTTTCATTTCATATGTTTCTCTTATCCATAAATGCATTCAAGGCATCCCATGCCGGAACAAATTTTACGTACAAAATTGAAATTTGGTTTATCCTTTTTTTTTTTTGTAAATTGTGAATAAATGTTATGTAAGTTTTATTCAACTCGAATGAATGAATAATTGAAGTTTTATCCCATAGTCAAATTTTTTAAATCAGCATTTGAATATTTAACTGTAAAATCCAGGTAATAATCCTTTTAGTAACAAAAGAATTGTTACAATATATATACAATAACAAAGATAATAAAAATACTGTAACCCTATCACTTACAGCAAAAGAAGATTGGATTGCCATGATGATCACATAAACTCTAACGCACTTCATAATATTTCAGTACAAAACATTAATCATACACAGAAGTGAAACACAAGGCTAGAAGAAAAGATGTATACACAGTGAGTGAGACCTATTACATGACTGAAGCCAGAGATGAACATGGGGGAACGATTGAGGGTGGAAGCGACTGGGAAAGAAATAGACTCAGTGATAAAGAAATAGTATAATATCAGCAATAGGTGCAATATGCATATACAAATTTAATACATTTATAATAAAGATAAGTCATAAGTCTTACACAGGTTAAGGCAAGTGGGAAGCCTGGTGTCATTTTGGGAGGCTATTTTTCATTTAAGGAGATCAGAAGGGGTTGTAGTTTCTTGAAACACTCTGACAGCTGTTACTGTAAAAAAGTTTCTGATGTTGTTAGAGTTATGGGAACTGGCGTTGACTATCCCTGGATGGTCTAGGTTGCCAGTATAAACTGTTTGACTGGGCATTCATGCTGATGGACAGTTGGCTAGTGGTGAAGACTCTATGAGCACTGGTGCAGTGAAGGCAGGTCAGCTGGTAAATCAGGTGTATGGTAGTGCAAGTCTGATAATAGGAAAAGTTTTGCTTGTTGATGGGAATAAAATAGGTAATAGTGGCCAGATGCTTGCTACAAGTTTTACTGCTCTCCTGCCTTCATATGAGGTAAGTGGTATATTGATTTTCTATACCCTTCCCTATTTTCATTGCTTAAAAGCATTTTATTCTTATTAACATTGTTTACTAGTGGTTCCAGAAATTCCACTCTTTGAAGAAATGGTATATATGTCATTAAAGTGAGTTCAGTGTTGACATTTATAGGAAAAAATCCTTACAAAACATCACATATATTTAAAACATCCACATATATCATAATGCAATAAATGTGGATTCAGGGTATACTTTATGTATGTCGGTAACTATACATAACTTATATATGTTATGGTTTTCGTTACACTGTGCTCTGATCTAATAATTTGTAATATTTCAGTTACATGCGTTTATCAATCAAAGGGGCGGATCCAGATTTTGGTTGTGGGGCTTGAGTGGACTTTGGTTTGGGGGGGTGGGGGCTTGGCTTGAGTGGATTTTGGTTGGAGGGGGCTTGCCTTCAGCAGTGAATTTTGGCTTTTGGGGGGACTAGAGTCGGGCAAAGGGTAGTGTTTATAGTCTTCTCGGGCCTTGAATCCGTAGAGATAAAAAAAAAGTCTCGAAAATTACAATGTCGGAGGTGGACCTAGATACTTTGGGGGGGGGGGGACTTGAGCCCCCCCCCTGGGTCCGCTCTTGATCAAACACATACACTTCATGTATGCAAGGATTCAATTTATACAATATACACGAAATGTTGGGAGTAATCATTGATGTACTGTTGATTCGAGAATGCCCCTGCCGCAGTTTTCTGTGATGGACCATACTTGTTGCGCGGTACGGGCGAGGAAGACATTTTGCGCTATTCCTGCACTTATCATCGTAAATAATAGAAATATGTTAATTTTAATTCATAAAAATACAAAACATAAAACTTATTTAATTTAAAAGATTCAATTTTTTGGTCTGTCATGATACGGTGTCCACCATAATAGAGTCCTACGTGACGTCATCTTATAGTAAATACTAAGGCCCTCCTCATACTGCGCAATTACAAGGCGATGCGACTCATGTTTGAGTATCGCCAATTTGAGTTGCCTGTAAGTATAATACCCTGAAGGGACCTAATAATACACACTGAGAATACTGTGAAGCCGTACAATCTCTGCAGACTGCCTCTAGCCGTGGTGAGTGTCGTTCTTATAAAAATTCCCTAACGGAGTTTTTCATTAAGTGATGATGTCAACGTCGCCTATTGTTCCTACAACTGTTACAGAAAAAAAATCCGAAGAATGTGTTGCCATTCTTAAGTCATATATACAAGAGAAAAACATAATGTACATTGGGTAAATAAAGGTATTTATGAAAAGATAACGATCATTTATGAAGTTAAAACTCGTGATAAGAATATCAAGCTGAACAAAAATAAATAAATGTGCAAAGTTTATAACATGGTTTTAATTGATTCCTCAGACTTCCACGGCCATCTTTGTTCATGATTAATTGACTTTCGGGTTATGCCGCGTTGTTTATTTCATTACCTAAGCTTTCGGCTGGTATCCTCCAGCCTTCGTCAGAGATACTGTTTATGTTGACATAGCAACGAGCGCCAAGCATCGCAGAGTAAAAGGCCGCTACAAATATAACAACAGCGACAAATCCGCCGTAGTCTGCCATGCTATTAATACCGGGCATGAAGTAAAATTTCAAGAAACGAGGCTACTGTGGAGAGAAGACCAGTGGTGGCCCCGACAAGTGAAAGAGGCAGTAGAAATTTTTTAAAAATACCAACAACCTCAACGAAGATAGCGGCCTTTTACTCTGCGATGCTTGGCGCTCGTTGCTATGTCAACATAAACAGTATCTCTGACGAAGGCTGGAGGATACCAGCCGAAAGCTTAGGTAATGAAATAAACAACGCGGCATAACCCGAAAGTCAATTAATCATGGTTTTAATTAGTTAAATTCTTTATCACGCATGCCAGACAGAAGTCGATATTTACTACGGAAGAAAGAATTCACTCATAATACGTATACCAATTATAGCTTCCCGAATTTTTTGATCGAATGACAGGTTAGCTGCTGACAAACTGAGGGCTCAAAGAAATTATCTTCTTCTTTTATCAAACCGTTCGATGATTCTTTCACATGTACATCTGATTGACTAAAAAAATCTTTTCTGTTGATTAATATTGCTTGT
>JARYHS010013631.1:105917823-105958845 GCA_031002005.1 Vandiemenella viatica
ATAATTTCTTGAACATTTTTCCCTTATGGTTTGGCAGTTACTTTCATATGAGGAGGAAAGGGGCTGGAAGAGACCTTAAATATCCTTATCTTTTCATAAAAGTATGTTTTGCATGCTGAGGGTTAATTTATTCTTGCAGTGTATAATTTTAAAGGGAGGAATTTGGGTCATGCCAGCTTTTGCTTAGATTATTACGGAAAACTGCAATCGGAGGGCTCGAGGTCTGAAAACTTAACTATTTACTTTTCAAAATGGACGACCAAATCGACGGTATCTCAGATGATATCTGCTGTTAAAGATAAATATATAGAATGATCCTTTGATGAGATTTTTTCAAAAGGAATTTTGTTAATCTATGATGTTTTAAATGAATAGCACAAACCAAATAAAATAACTCGAACAAAATTATGCTGTGCTAAATGCACGACGGTATTCTCCCTTCCCTTTTAGAATTTCCTTAAAATATTTGTGCTACAGATGTCCAGATGAATATGAATCTCCATGGCCGCTTTCATCATATGGAGCTTCTCATACGACCTATTAAGACCACTGCAGGTTTTAAGTGTTATGTCCGCGCCATGAAATGTGTAAAGTGTTTCTATCACATCACAGTGAATCTACTTTAACACCGAACTGTCATAACAAATATTATTTTCCTTTGATGTGCGTAAGGAAGATAAGACGGAGAGTCCGACGTTGCCTAGGCTACTAAACGTTTTGCTCTCTTACTTGGACTAGTTATTTACCGTTAGATTGTTGTTACACTCTCGACCACCGATATGTCCACATCCTCTCCGGTTATGTTCGTAACAGACGGGAAGGAATTGAGTGCATAGAAGGGAAATTAATTCGGTCAAGCCTCTTTCAGGAAACGATCATCTGGAATGATCGCCTGAAACCACGAAAAACCGAAATCAGAATGACACACCCGGGAATCGATTCCACGTCCTCCGAAATGCCATGCCCAAAGTTAACCACTCACACATCAACCTAGATGACAGGTCTTACGTTAGAGGAGCCAGAAATCTAAAGGTCGGAAGTACTTTTCAAAGGGTAGGTGATATTAAGAATAGTACAATTCTGTTGCTTTGAATTTCAGAAGTCGCACGGAAGCGATACATATGCGGCAGTATGTAGCTCGAGTTGGAAGTGATTTCTTCTCCCTCTTGTTTCAATTGTCTGCTAATGATACAGCATCAAAACCTTAACGAAGACAGCGTCCATGTTCTTTAACGCTTCTGGAAAATTCCTGTTGAAAAAGACCGTTGGGGAATGTCACGTGACCGTGCCTCGGGCAGGTATATAGCCGCACCATTACGAAGGACCTGCTTAGTCAACCGTAAAACCTCAAGAGCTATTATTCTTTGAGGAGGACTAAAATTTAGCACTAATCGTTCTCCTTTTTAAGTACCATACCCGGCCTCTCAGACAACGGCGATTTTTCTAGAGTGTGCTTCCCCTTTATTAGCCAACCTGAAGAGTCTTAAAGTGTTCTGGATGACTGTCCATTCTTCTTTGTTGCAAAGCCATAATACAGGTGCTTTGCCAGATCGTAGCTTTTCCATTCCATGATTAACTTTAAGAGTTTTATAATTTCTTTCCCCTATGGAAATGACCGACTCAAGCTTATTTTGATCACCTAACTGATTATGTTGAGCTGTCTCTAAATTGTTGTTAATTCTTCGGTTGTTTCGAAACCATATTTCAAATCAATAATCTGTTCAAACATGAAACTTTTGTAGTACAGGACTCTACAACATAATTCACCGAACTTTGTCTGATTCAGACAAACAAGATTTGTTAGTAAACAATGTTCTCATGCTTCGAAATGTTGCTGTGCAGCTTTGTGCTTGACCTCCTAATGACGAAGTTGTCTGAGTATGATGCTCTGAAGGTATGTAATCCTTAAACTCTGGTGGCACATTCGATGTTCTATTTGTTTAATTTCAAGTTAACATTCTGAGGCTTATCGCCGCAAAAATCTTCAGCTTAGTTTCTGCAAGTTTTATTATGGTTTTTCGACGTCAGGATTATTAGAGCCTGAAGAGGATTGTCGGTAAGAAACGAAAAGGAATTTTGGTTTTGGAGGAATCATTCCATAATCCTCCCAGAGTGATTCCGGGAAACCATGGGAAACTGAAACATGGATGGCTTGACCAGCGTCCTCCGGAATTCAACGCCCTCGTGTCAACTACTGAACCACCAGCCTTGGTTGCAGTATTTCTGTTAAGACTGTATTTAATGTGCTATGTTAGCTTATGTTTAACACATTCTTTAGAAACTTGATTCTATCGCAGTTAATCTCAGTGTCATCAGCTTAACTGATTTTTGACTTGCAGTCTTAGTTCAGTATCACGCACGGCTTTCTTGAATATGATTTCCGAGTAGATTTAAAGAGGAGCTGTGAAATTACGGTCTCATGTTCTTACTTTTAGTTCGAAAGTTTCTGTCTACACAACGTTGACTACACCCTGTTTACTCTGAACTGGCGGATTAAGGACATGTTCCCCTGGCCCCGTCCTCAACTCACCATCCCTCCTTTCCCTACCTCTCTGAACTGACCTGCTGTGTCTAGTATGCGATGTAATGCCAAGGTCAGCGGAGTGGGTATAGAGCAATGTTTCTCAAACCTTTTAGCTCCACGTATGCCTATAAAACTTCCCAGGCATAGACGAACCCCCTTGAGAAAAAACTGCGACCATTTTTTTCAGCAGCATACTAGCTAAAATGGGCAACAGTGAGCAATATTCGCCATTGTGCGTGTTATACGCAAGAGATAGCCTTTCCGCCATTACGTAAATCTCGTCGCGATCCAACTACGATCAACTGGCGAACCCCTAGGTTTTTTTTTTTTTTATGGCATTCGGATACTGGGCCATACAGCCAGCTCAATGTGATTTGTTGCTATCAAGTATTGACACAAGGACACTACAACACGGACAAGACATTCACAGACACAACACTAAACACCCATGCCCTCGGCCGGACTCGAACCGGCGACCTTCGGTACGCGGAGCTAGCACTCTAGCCCCGCTAGGGGTTCGCGTACTCCACTTTGAGAAACACGGATATAGAGCATACTGACCTTGAGCCGACATTGTTAACTGAACAGGCTACAGCTGTCTCAATCACAGTGTAGGTTATAAGCGATCCGCATCTTTTTCACGTCAAGCTGTTGTTATGTTGAAAATTCTGGGTCGGCTTTGTACGCCTGATTTTATCTGAAGCTTTTTTAATTTCTGGATACATTCATTTATATCATGGAATTGTTCGCGGCGTTTAAGAAGAACAATACTGACAGTGAATAATAAGGCTTCTGGTTTACAAACAACTTTCCGAACCCCGTTTGATTATCATGCAATGGTACTTCGTAAGTTGATCTTAAATGTGCATATATTATATGCTTAAATGATTTTATTATCGGACTCATTTCACATACGAGACGATAACCTTACACTTCTTTGGATGTGGACTTCTTGGTGTTTTAATAAAGGTTAATTACGGTTACTCTTCTGAAAATTGTAAATTGCGTTGGACAGTTTGCCAATCTGATACTTGTTTTATCAGATATTAGTTTTAAATTTTGGTTGCTGTCTTGATGAAAATACGATTTGTGATAGAATACTAGGTGCTTCATTTCTTGGCATTCTACATTACGCATACTCAATTTCACTCTAAACGATTGAGTTATGTGCTGCTTTCAGAAGTGAAATATTTTTCTTCTAAAAGTCATCGAAAAAGAAAGTCGTTTACCTTAAGTTCTTCAGCAACACAGTTACTTCCTTAATTTTAAAAATACGCTTTTTGTTACACCCTTTTCACTCCGAACTGGCGGCTCAAGGGCATGTTCACCTGGCACCGCTGATCATCTCACCGTGTCCGGACAAAACCGCGAAGTGACAAAACCGCGAGGACAAAACCGTGCAGACAGAACCGCGAACGGACAAAACCGCGAACGGACAAAACAGCGAAAAGGACAAAACCGCGAAATGGACAAATCTACGAGTTATCCCCTCACTGTTTGATCTCTTATGCTCCAAAATGCCGTGCATATGATAATGCTGGATTTCGAAAAAGCTGCAATGAACGCTTTCGCAGAAGCTTTTCCTGGAGTAAAACTTACTGGATGTTTCTTCCATTTTAAACAGTGCATTTGGCGAAAAATTCAGGAAATACCGGGATTTCAAGAAAAGTACAATGACAAAGAAGACATCACGTTTCAAACAAAGATAAAGAAACTTGCAGCAATTGCCTTTCTTCCTGTTTCAGAAGTCATCTCTGTTTATGAAGAACTCTGTGATAGGGAGTTTGCAGACGAGGAATTCTCTCCACTTTTGGATTACATTGATGATACATGGATTGGACGTATTCTTCGAGGAAATCGACGACGAGAACCACTATTTCCAATCGAAATTTGGAACCAAAACCAGAATGTTAAAAATTCGTTAGAGAGAACCAACAACTCCGTCGAAGGTTGGCACAATGCTTTTCGGTTATTACTTGGATCAAGCCATCCTACAATTTGAAAACTCATAGAAGCTTTCAAGAAGCAGCAACATCTGACGGAGGTTAAATTGGTGCAATATGGAAGGGGAGATAGAAAAATACAGAAAATGACATATGCGAGAGTCACCAAGTCGATTTTCAATTTAGTTAGTGAATATGATTGTAGCGATGCACACAAATTTCTTTCTGGTATAGTTCATAATTTCGATTATTAGATAGTGTGCTTGTGTATTTTTTTACAATTTATATTAACTTATTAATGGTTTATTGATGTATATTTCGTATAATCCATCTATATTGTATTTTTATTTTCCATAATGTTCATGTTTTTGTGTAATTTTTTTAAATAAAAAAAATAATGGGGTGTTACGTAGATCACCTCCTCGTGGTGCACCCTGGGTAACGCCAAGAATCTACGAACTCTTGTGGTTTTATGTATTCCTGGTTTTTCTGTATTCGCGGTTTTGTCCTTTCGCGGTTTTGTCCGTTCGCTGTTTTGTCCGTTCGCGGTTTTGTCCGTCGCGGTTTTGTCCGTCGCGGTTTTGCCCTAGAACCTCATCTCACCACCCATTCCTTTCCTACCCCTCCGAGCTGAGCGCTGTGTCCAAGTAGACAAGTTGTAAATTTTCCCATCGCATGTAGGGTAAGGTCGGAGGAGTGGGGATAGAGTAGATTGACCTTGAGCCGCCTTTGTCAACCGAATATACTATAGTGCGTTCAGTTAACAGAGGCGGCTCAAGATCAGTCTGCTCTATCGTCACTCCTCTGCCCTTACTCCTATATGCGAAGGGGAAATTTACCTATCGCCCGCCTGGATCAGCACCGAAAGGAAGGAGGGAGGGGGTGGTGAGGTGAGGAGCGGGGCCTGGGGAACATGACCTTGAGCCGCCTGTTTGGAGTGAACAGGGTACGTAGCGTTTCGTATCCTATTGTTACTCCACTATCTGTCCATCCATTTGTCGCAGAATTCCAGCTAGTAAATGAAACAAGTTGCAGACTTCAAAATTCCACACGTTATGTGTTCATCGATTCGGAACTGAATATAGTAGGCCTATTGAAAATTTGGTAAAACTATTGAACTATTCCCCTATATTCGCTATATTCGCTATTTCAAAGCCCCAAGTCCAGCTGCCCTAAATAATAATTTGTTTGCAATATGTTTTCAACGTATTGAAGCAGCTGATTTTAAGAATTATACCAGAAGTATGCAGAGCTATATAAACATTTTACTATTTTAAAAATGGAGAATAATGCCGACTCACACTGGAACCGTTGTAGTTTAATTTAAAAAAAGTGCTAGACATTCTGAGACACTGTAATTTGCGATTCGTTGTTAAGTTAGATATTTTGATAAGAAGACTGTTGTATTTCGTCGTAATGTACAATTTTTTTTTTTTTCAACCCTCAGTCTCTTCTGCAATAAGTACACTTATTTCGCGCAAAGCATCCTCTTTCTTTTATCGCATTATGATAAAATTTATCGTCCTTCTTCCACAGTTCGGGACGTCTTTCATACTCTTTAGTAAAAGAGAGTACCTTTTCTATGTCCCAACTCACCAATAAAAATAGACCAAAACGAAACAATTACAAAAAAACTCCTTAACTAAAACATGATGGTTTTATTTAATTCCAACGAACGGTGTGTTTAAACGATGACTGAGTGCCAACGTGGAAGAGTAAACGATGGAGGCAGACGCACGACTGCAAATATCCGTCCCCATAGCATACGGCGCATCCCCGTATTCTCTTTGAAGTTTGAAGTACCGACTCGGGACGGATGGCGTTCGTACCGCCTCGGTCGTTCGGCGAAAGGCTCCAGGCGGTTTGCCGCGCCTCGGCTACACGTATATACTGGTATGCTCGCCTCACTTCAAAGCCGTAAATGCGTTTCCTCGTTCTGGTGTGTACCCGCCTTAACAGTGATGTTTGAGTCAAGTCACACTGACCTGTCACATCTATACCAGTGAAGGTCATCAAAATAGGGAGTTCTAATTGTACGAGGCTAGACTAGTACTTGGCAGATTTCGTTCAAATACTAATCCAGCGATGCCGCAAAAGAACCGGACAACCATAGGAACACCGTCCGCATGAAAATGTTGTGCATTTTAGGAGCAATTTCAACTTCAGTGTAGGTTGATAGATGCTTCGTGGTTTAATTAATACGATAACTAAGTAGTCCACCATACTAGTTCACTTTAAGCTTGCTTTATTTTCATAAAACTCTACGTCAACGATACTAGCTACATGCATTCATACAATCCAGAGATTGCATACTACACTTTCTCCACAGACAATACAGTACTTCGCCGTTGTAAATTGAGTCTGTTTAAACTACTACTGTCCTTCTTTATATAGGCTCTATCGAAATTTCTAGAACACTTCAAAAGATTCCGACGGAGATTTCTCGAACATTAACAATACTTAAACAATTGAAACATAATTAAAAACAATCAGAATTAATACATAATCATTTACAATCAATACAAAATGGTCATAAATGGAAATTAACGATACTTAAACACAAAATTATTCACAGAAATCATTTTAAACTGTAGCAAATTGTCCTTTAGACATCGTAACTTGCATTAACAATTGGAATTACGAACATTTAAGCAATTCTCATGCACTATTCTGTTCTTAAACATATTAAATGGCCTCTAAATAATTTCTTTTCATAAAATAAAGTCTATATACACTGATTTACAGGAAATTGCAAAACAACCATTCCAGATCATATTCAACCAAACTCTAGCTTCAGTGGTGTAGCTAGGTCAACAAGGGCCCCGGTGCAAAAAATTTATTTTGGGCCCTCAGGGCAAATGGGCGACCTTTTTTTGTGTGTTGCTGGTAGGGACCCCCTGAAATGAGGCTGGGGGCCCTTGAGTTGTGCTTGGGGACCCCCTGAGCAGTGAGGGTCTCTTAGTGAGAGGGCTCCCTGTGTCTCAGGGCCCCCCCTTAGACGACGGTAGAGCTAAAAGAAGGTCGCCAATTTGCCGTGAACGCCCGCGGGGGTCCCCAGAGGTGCGCTTGGGGGCCCCCTGAGCGTTGGGGCCCCGGTGCACTGCACCACCTAGCCCCATAGTAGCTACGCCCCTGTCTAGCTTACTACCAATACTCAATAAAATACAATTACATTTAATTTTAGGTTTGAAGGCTGTTACAAGGTGAATGATTAAAGTTCACCTCCTTCTTCCAATATGGTGCGTGTATGCGCAGTAAGCTGTTCCCAGCAAAGTATTTATGTCCCCCATCGTCGATAGAACCAAAGGCTTTCCACAAAGCAGTGTTTTGTTTGTGAGAACACGGCAGAGTGAGGGAGCTAATAATCACGTTGTCTACGCCCCAACAACAAACGCAAGATATCACCAAGTGCTCAACAGCAACTGTTTCGTCTCTCCACCATATGCGCAGCACAATGAATGGAATGACTTTTGCTAAACGGCCTGGCCTCAGTTCCCAATAAAGCTTTCACTACCTCCCTATCCTCTTCCTATCTGAACGCCCAGAACCTCTCCTCAGGTCCAGTTAATCTGCACTTCAGTACTATTGTGTAGGAAAGTCCTGTCGAACCTCTTCGGTGAACGATTACTGCTCCGGACTATCATTCGGAAGGAACCGCGTTCGATTCCCAGTTTGGTCATACATAATTCGGTTCACCATGGCTCCTCGAAATCACTCTTCGAAAGACCAAGACCTATTGCCTTCCCTTTCCTTTTCCTCATCGCTTACCCACTCTAATAACCTTAGAACTGTAAAATCATTAAAAAATGAAACTCCATATTCACTTTAGAGTTGAGGTCCTCAGAGGGAAGATGTATCTCTTTTTAGGTGGATTACAGGTAAAGCTTGATTAACTTACTATGATGGTGTCCATCACCACACACAGCTGGTAGTTAGTACCCTAAGAGGTAGTATTCATAAGCAAAGTAAATACTCGTAATTTCGAAAGTTCATAACCTCCTCAACTCAAAGGTCAGAACTGACAAACCTGTGACTTGAATCTGTTTAATCTCTTGAAAATAGTTTTCAGAATCACTTGCAATAACCGCTTGCTACCTAGAAAATATAGGCAATACTTAGATAAATTACTTAATCAACTAATTATATTTTTACGGTGTCGAAACCCATAATTTAGAGCTGGTTTTATTCAATTGTATAACAATGAGTAATACCCTTTCCATAAGAGACGAACCTTTTGTGGGTACGAAATAGCAACAGAAATATCGATACTCTATAAATTATCGAGGCTAACCACGTTTCATTTCACTTCTGGACCATTAGCTTATTCGGCAGTTTTTTGGTTTCGGCAGGATGAGAATCATGATCGTTTATTATCAATTCTAACAGCAAGCTACCTCTGAAATTGTCACTCTGAATTTGAAATTTATGCTGTAAATTCACAAATAAACTATCTATCTTCAAAAGCAGAGGAACAGTACACTTATATGTCGTTAATCGTGGTTCACATTTCGATTGAGGTAAAGTTCTTTTTTTTAGGGCTTTACGCTTCGTCTACGAGGTCATTAGAAGCAGGAAGGGATCGAACGCAAGAAACGGGAAGTAATTAGGCCATGGCGTTTTTTATGGAAGCATCCTGACATTTGTCTGCAGTAATCTCGGAAAACCATGGAAATCCGTAATCTGGATGGCTGGACGGGGATTCGAACCCACGTCCTCCCGCATGCGTTACCGTGGGTCCACCTCGCTCAGTGATAGAGTTTTCGCCAGAAAAACACTAAAAATTTCGAAAAAAATGGTCTTTTCCTCTGTATTGTGGGCGAAATAAGGTACTAATCAGGATAAGAGCTATAACTTACACGATACGACATACGCCGTAAGTATATATGCAATTTCCCTGAAATACATTTATACCTTTTTGCGTGAGCCGTGCATTCGCAGCCATTTCCAGTTTTTGCCTCTGTAACATCGTGAGCTATGGCACTTATTTAGATAAAAAGTATCCTACATGTTGGCTGCTGACTTACTATCTGTATGAGAAGATCCTTTGAAATAATTTATTTAAGGTTTTCACATTTCAGTCATGAGTAGAGTACCTTGTAGTTACTCTTTTTGAAATAAATTTAGTGTTTAGACGCAATTTTTCTACAATTTTATTACAGAGTATAGATTATTATTGCTACAAACCTTACAACCACGAGCGAATATTTCCTTAAGCTTTATGAGTTTTCTTACTTAAAAATTTTTCACTACCTGAGACATTATTCAACACCCCCTCCGATAACTTTTTCCAGTCCCTCAAATCCTTATCTAAAAATTAAATTTTCTCATCTCCTTATGCTTGAGAGCAAGTTGGATATCATTGATTGAATTATCAAAAAAAAATTTACTAAAAGGCATGTGTATACGAGATACGAAGTCATTATGATTCGTCATATACTGAAAGCCTGGCTAAGTTTGCAAATATGAATTGTGTTAAAGAATAGAAGTAAATTAGTCTTTTATTAAAGGCGATAAAAATGCTTTCGATAAATAGCTTTAAGTTTATAAATGTTTTTAACCGACGCACTGTACTTGTGATTGCACAAAAAATATACCAGTATGGTAAATATTATTACAGGATTTTATGGTTTCAGAGAGATAATTGCAGCTTATAATAATATGACAGTGCAGTTTCCGCTCTGACAGATACTAGCTTCAAATGTATCAAACATACCGATGCAGAAATTCAGACAACATTTACTGTGCACGTTTTCTGAACTGAACGGTGAAGGTCATTGGATTTATTTATAATATTTAACTACCTTTACCAATCTCATCTAGGAAATAAGTAACACTACCGGAGACATTGCCGAGAAAAAGTGGCATAAAATTTGCGTTGAACGATGATTCGGGCAAAAAAAAAGATTCGCATTGAGCAAACAATTTGTGCATATTTGAAAATTCCATCTGTTATATCAAACAATTTTTCAGTGTTAATAACATCTGAAAATATCGGTCCCATACATCTGTCTGTAGAGTGGCTAACTAAAAACGCGAAGACTAGGTTTGAATCCCTGACAATGTAAAGAATTTTTTCTCGAAGCTGAATGTGTGGAATGGCTCTCCAAGCACGCTCATTCTGCAATCAAATAAGTACCAAGAGGTAAAGCAACCAGACAGTGATACTAACCACGGAATCTGCAGTGCAATGTTGAGGTAGTTGAAGGGAAAACGGAACTCTGCGTCCACCACATTAAATCTGAGAGGCCCAACTTTGATCAACTTTACCTTTAATACCGAAAATCACATCGAAAAATACTTTGTGCAAAATAAAGTATGACTTGGTTGGTGTCAACGTTTCACTTAATGCAGGAATTAAAACATTTAATGAGAATTGGCAAGGTATAAAATTAGGTCTTGAACCACAGTGCTGAAAGTTGTCAGATACTGCTCAAGTCACCTTCGACGCAATCATTGCAGGAAGAGCAATAGCTGTCTCAGTTTTGAAAAACCTTGGCTTAATAAAGAAAGAGAAAACATCATATTAGAGAGCCTCTCACAAATTAAAGTATTCTGTTCATACATTTGACTGGTTTATTATTTATTATATGTTTACTTCACTCACCAAGAGATCTAAACTTATTTTCTCTAAACTTTCAAAAAAATGGGGAAGCTCCAACATCATGTGTAAGTGATGCGTTTACCATACAATCCAGCTATACATAAGATCATCACAAAACTTTGTCATTCACCTAATGTTTCAGATCAATTCCTTCTTTCACGCCCAGCTGTGGCGTTTTTTCTGCTGTATTCTAGAATTAACACGCATAAATCGCTCAAGTAATGAACGATGTTAGATTTTTCAGGTGTTTCATATGAGCAACTAGCTCTAGGGAATTCCGTCTGCTAGTCCAGTTGATGTTAAACATCATCTAGACACCAGACAAATTTGAGAGAACTATTTAAACTACATTACAAGTTCTGTAAAAAAGAAGGTGAAACTGGCTTCTTAGTTCGTATTAACTGACGCTGAAAATTGAACTGTGATTATGTGCTACATAATACTGATATTCTGTGCTGTTAATATAACACGACGATACAAAAAGAGGTATTGTAGCTCAGTGGTTAAAGAGTATTGTATCCCTCGGCTGCCTGTTGCCAGAAATGCTCTCATTCCCAATTCCAGTTTAGGCCGGAATTTTTAAGGGTCGTTAAACTAATCTTCACCTTCACAAAATCTTTCTGTGTGATGAAGAACATTAGGACTTTCCGTTATTCGGATTCCAAGTAAAATTTCAGGTCCTCTTTTATGCAGAAGGATTATCGGATTAGGTTTAATGGAGAAGACAGAAGCGGATTGTGCGGTAAAATTGAACACTGTCATTTACTCATCAGGCGGCTGAAAAACCCTTAGCGCAAATACCATTAATGTTTCCTATGAAAAAGCATGGGGTGATGTGTGCTAAAACGCGTATGAAAACGTTATTACATAAGGAGCCAACAGGACATGAGAGTAGATTTGTTTGGCCTTAAAGGCCTGATTATATTCATGTTGCATCGAATTAAGCCTTTATCTTGACTGGACATACACTTTAAAGCGGAATACAATACAAGGAGCGTTCTTACAGTAAAGTACTTCATCCATGCAACATTTTAAGGCCACCTAGATTTCCAAGAGTGACCGAGACCTCACTTAGATGAATGAGACTGGTTATCACTGAACAATAGCGTTGCTTGGTAACATTAAGGAACTTTATCAAAGCTATTGTTTCGTCTCTCAGTTCCAAACAGTGTCCACAAAATAGGGCCATCTGTTTGGCTGTTACTGTATTACAGGTTGGTGAACATAGAGAGACATCCATTCTACATAAACTTTTTTTTTTTTTTTACTTATGGCTTTACGGCTCGTCGACGCCGAGGTCATTAGAGGCGGGGTGGAACTGGGGACAAGGAACGGGAAGGAATTCGGTCATGGCCTTTTGAAGGAAGCATCCCGGCATTCGCCTGGAGTGATTTGGGGAAACCATGGCAAACCCAAATCTGGATAACGGGACGGGGATTCGAACCGCCGCGCCGTCCTCCCGAATGCGAGGTCAGAGCGCTAACCACTCACCCACCACGCTCGGTGCTACATAAACATAACCACATCAATTATTCACGCGATGACAGAAAACCACGTAACGGGTAATGGAACAGCCGGTTCGCTAGCAACGAGGCTGGTACCTGGGTCATTAGGGCAATGTGACAATATTTTCAAAACTCAGGGCTTTTTGATAGAATCATTGGTTAAGATTTACTAATATTAAAAACAAAAATGATTTTCATAGTTACCCGCTTCGTTGCTCTCACATCACTTATAAGTCTTATAAAACTGTCATTATTATTTATTTACTTCGTTTTACCTTAAAGTGAAGACGCTTGAAAAAATTTCTGGAAGAAGTTCAGTTGACTTACATAAAAATATCACCCAACTTTATTTCCAGTTAGGGACCGTGCACAAACTACGTGGCTCGATCCAGGGGGGGAGGGGTTAGTTGGAAGGCTACGCTGGGCTACGTGGGGGGAGGGGTGTTCCGAGCCAGACCACGTAGCTTTCCTTTCATAACATTTTTTACAGTTAAAATGAGGAACTGAACTCACAACAGCATGTGAATATTTATTTCCCTCAGTTAATTATCTCCGTATGTAATTTACAATAGTCTGACAAGAGAAAACAATACAAAATGTCTTCTGGAATCAAAAGGAAAAAAAGCTACGTGCTACGTGGGGGGGAGGGGGTCCACAGGATGCCAAAATGGAGCTACGTGGTTTATGCACGCTCCCTTAGCAACTGTAAAGAAATGGACAACGTATTAGTATCCATTTTGAGAGACTTTCAGAAATAATGAAAGAACTAAACCCGAATCACCTAGGAAGAAATCCACAAGCAACTTAAGTGGTATCGGCGCAAAGCCACTTCGCATACTAATGTGGTTGTAGAATTCACCTAAATATTTGCTCATTGATCATAAGACACATAGACGTTAATCTTATTTGGCAAAAGAGTGAAATAAAACAGCGAAGTATATGTTTGTAAACGTGACTCGCCTAACCCATTCTCTGCGTACAGGCAAATATTATCGTCGGAGTTCTAATATGGCCATGTCGCAAAGGTCAATGTGGACAGCGTATGAGTCATGTCGTCTGGTACTTCAGTTGTGAGTATGGGTGCGGACATGTGGAACGTGTCCCGCAATATGGTGCACAAACTACCAGTTGGATCCCCAGTTGTGTCATTGAGTAGTTCGATGGCTGGAATCACGTTAAACACAGGAAAGAGCGACCAAGATTGATTAACATCTACATAGTTCCATCGCCCCCAGAAGAATTGAAATACTTCCAGAAGGAATTTAAATCTCTCCAGCAGCTTGAGATATTGGACTATGATCCGTAGATCCATTGCCACTGGTTGGTTCGTCCACTATGCAGTCAGAACGATCCATAGAGATACTTAATTCGTTGAGAAATCTAGCATTTTCGGAGGACTCTGGTTTCATAGTATAAACTGACAAGCAGTACTCAACAATCTGAACAGTAGCAAGTTGTTAAAATCTAATGAAAAATGTGAAATAGTTACATTCTACACGCATTATGTGGCAGCGGTGGCAGGTGAGATCAATGAAGAATAAATCATTGTCAGTGTCAAGAAATACGGCTATGATATTTTGAAAGTTCAGCTACTGTATTTCACTGTTTTATCTGTTCCGTAGTTCATATTCATGTACGATAATGCATGAGAAAAAAAATATCAAAAAAATAGTTATCTAGCGTGCACAGCAGTGGATCTACGAATTTTCCGAGCCGGGGTCACCTGAAGTTGCCACCCAGAGCAAGTGCCCAGTTTTGCCCCCCCCCCCAAATCTCCCTACTCCTACTCGCCAGCAAAGATCCGACACTGAGTGTACAAGGAAGTCAATGACGTATTCAGTTTTGGGGACAGAGTAGTGTGTGGTGTTTGTTATAAGGAAGGCTAAGATGAATCCCGAAGCTGTACATAGGACGAATGCACGATTTTGCTCAGGACGTGATATAACTATAGTGCGTTCAGTTAACAGAGAAGGCTCAAGGTCATTCTGCTCTATCCCCACTCTGCTGCCCTTATCCCTACATGCGAAGGGGAAATTTCCTCCCGCCTATCTGGACACAGCGTTTAGTTCGGAAAGATAGGAAGAGACGGGGGGGGGGGGTGACGAGTGCGGCATGGGGATATGACCTTGAACCGCCAGTTCGGAGTGAACAGGGTATAGCGGTCAGTTAATTTGATTAGTTAATTGATACTCACGAAACTGCAGATTCCGACGGATAGTATTGATTTCCACGAAAGTTCGTTGGTTAATTCCAAAAGTTACTAAAATAGCTGAGATTTTTCGAAGATAATTAACTCCACAGTTAATATTATTTGTATTTTATTACAAAACGACGGCGACGTAAATATGTAGATTTCTATTACGAAATTTATCAGACTATTCAAAACATTCATTATAACGAAAGCGAAAGACACGAAACGTAATTCAGCAATGAAATTTCTGGAACTGGCAATCAATCGTCGCCCAGTGTGTGTTTGCAATGTGACTACATTATGTATAACTGACAGCTAGATCAATCAGATAATGTCAAATCACTTTATAAAAATATAAAGGTCGCAAATTTTAGTAAAAATTGTAATGTAAGAATTTTAAACATTAAAACAAGAGATTTAAAATCTCTGCATGTTACTTGACCACGATGAACTGTTCGTAATTATTGAAAACGTAATACTCGTAGCTACTGCTGTCGTGCCCAGTGCTACATTTAATTGAAATTTTTATACTTCAATTATTAAAGTCATTCATATACACTTACAATACTTAATTCACAATCCTCTTGTATACTTTGACATTTTTATTGAATAACTAGTGTAAGCCCGTGACCGTTTTTTGGTTATCGTCACGGTTCTAGAATAGTTTCAATTTTTAGGAAGAACGATTATGACAGGTTGACCTGTTTCTGGGTGAATAAGAATAAAGAACAATAACGAAAGTGGTCAGTAAAATGCCTAAAATGAAAATAAACTGTAATGTATAAACTTTGGTCAAGCAATGACGTCAGTGAAAGTTTTAATTAAATTGAAATTTATCCTAAGCCAGAATGACAATTGGCATTCGTGGTTACAACAGAGACCATAAGCAATTTAATTTTTTGTTAAAGTTTTTTAAGTTGATTTAATTAGCAACATGTTACTGATAAGCAGATCCACGTTTTTTCAGCCTCTAAATTTATCAAAATTTAATTATGAAACGCAACGAAAGGCAAACTTAATGAATTTATTATGACTCCTTAATTTGGTAGCAGTTGCTTAGCTATTAAATTGTGGACATCACCACGAATTTCTTATAATGATATCTCTGGTCGCTATTTTGCGAGAGAAGGCTGACACTTGATACCGTTCTCCAACCAACAGCTATCGGGGTGAGTGAATGAGTGAACTTATGAAATTATATAGTAGACCTTTTGTAAACTTCAACAAACAATACCGTACATTGAACTGAACATTTAAAAAGATGGATAAATGAGGCTGGAAAGCCATAGTTACAAGTTGTTTTGAACATAAAAGCAGCGACACGGAAATTTTTTTAAACATCTCACATCATGCTTCCCACCTGGCCAATGATGCCTATGAATGTTGAAGATAGTAAATCAGCGTTTTAACTCACTGTTGAAACAAATTACTTTGCTTCGTGAGAGATTTGGTATTTTGTGCGCCTACGTATGTATCATAACTGGAAACACATTCATATTTTTTCTGACATTAACTAATCACATGCATTGATTGATTATTCTTAGTGTGAAAGAATGTCGGGGACAACACTGATAGCTGCTCTGCGATGATTTTGTAGAAGGCCGTTATACCTACTGATGCTGCCTGGGCCAGATTTGAGTAACACCACTGTGGATCTGTGGAAGGAATTTATTTTTTTCTTATACCTTTTATCTCTTGGTTTAAAATCCTCGTCGGAGACGGTGTCTCGAAATTCTGTTCCCATAAAATGCTTCGCACACACAGTTGTATAGTGTTGTATCTCAACAAAGACGTTATTGGCACATTTTGCTTTGATTCACGCCAAATAACGTTATAATTCTCTACCAGCGTTGTGTGAAGATTCGAAATATTCACAGATATATCGCTAGAAATTCAGGCTAGCGTGTCTCCCTTGAAAACTGTGTTCGATTCGAGGCAGAGACCGAAATTTTTTGAGACTCTTAACATTATATTTAACTTCGAGAAAGCTTGCTTTGATTTCGTGACTTACGATGTGTTTGCTCCATGGTTGAAATTCAGCGAGTGACCAACTGGATGCCTGAGAGGTGACACATCGGTTATTATACCTCATTGGGGTGGCTCAAAACAATCTTCAGGTTGTGGACCAAGAAATTTATATACGGCGCATGTTTGTCTCACTCATCTTGAGCGCTAAACAGCAAGGGATATGAGTACTAACAGTATGTGTACACATTACATGTCTAATGTGACAGTAACATTGTCATGTGCTTGGTGAAGTATAATAGCAGGATTATTTTGTTTGTGGCTTTGCGTCTCGTAAAATTCGAGGTCATTAGATGCGAGAGATGATTGGCTGGCCAGGAACAGGTAGGAATTCGGCTATAGTCTTTTGAAGGAACCATCCCGGCATTCACCTGGAATGATTTCAGGAAACAATAGAAATCTCGATAGCCAGATAGAGATTTGGACTCGTATCCTCCTTAATGCTAGGCCCGAGCGTTATCGCACACCCACCAGATCGGTGCAGTATAGTAGTATACTCAGAGGAGGATGTCGTTTCGGATACATGGACATAATCAGAAGCGACGTAGAAAAAATTGTGGTGAAATGATGAGAAGGGAATAATTGGTGAGCTGGCTTCATTCACCATCCTACGAAGTATTGTGCTGACATGTACGTATCTACCAGGAGGGTATTTAGTGTAAAACATTGACAGTTTCCTTGTTTTTGCTTCTTTCGCCGGCTGTGTGACAGTTGGTCGGATGAGATGTGGGTAGGCGCGTGGTGGGAGGCGGCCGTTGGCTTCGCGGCTTGCCGCGCTATCTGCTCAGACCGCTGACGGCCGTCCAAATGGGAACACTCCACGCTGCGTTCTTGCTGCCTCTGCTGCTGCCGCTAACGGGTGAGTAGACGCTGCTGTCTATTTGACTTCCAGTACAGCGTCGTTGTGTTCCTTTAACCCCGTGCAAAGATGTTTGACTGGAAATCGATATGGTCACTGTTGCAATGTTATAGGTTCTAACCATTGTTATGAGGTTCATCATGCCGGTGATACTACTTGAAACCGTGTTAGTAATGATATATTTGAAAAGTACTCTGTCTTAGATTAGTTCTCCCAATTAAATAACAACTACGTTAAATCACGGAAAATTGCACTATTTTATCGAACAGCTTCTTGCTTCAAGCTACGAGGACATATAACTCAATATTATCCTTAACGTGGTCTTCTTAACAAAGTTTTTTTGTTTGTTTGTTGTTTGTATAATTTATATATACTCCACACTGCGGGGCTCAGGTCCTGCATATAAATGGAGGTCTGTACAAAGTGTATAAAAGAGCGGCAGTTTGAAATTCAGTCACATGCTCTTCAAAACCAGCGATAATTTATTTTACGTACTATCGCGTAATGATTTCTTTATTCTATAATATTTTTGTGCACGAGATATTCTTATAACATCCGCTGATATGGGAAGAATTGTTGAGTTATGAATCCAAGAGTAACCAAAAAAAAACTCAGTACCATCGCAGTTTCGGTTAAACTGAACATCGTATTCCAAGACAACAGATAACTTTCTTTTCATAGCACCTATTTAATAGTGCAGTTAAAAGTATCCATTCCATAAAAGAATCTAATGCGGTAATTAACTAAATAATAACGAAGAAATTTCTAATGATACAAGGGCTAAAAATCATTATTTTATAAAAGCTTTTGATGCAGTTATCAATTAAATACAAAAGAAGAAATTTCATTTGGAATGTAAACTAGAAATCTTTAATTTATAAAAGCTATTAACGTGAAAGTTCACTGAATATAAGTAAAAAAAAAAATCAGTAAAACGAAAGATTAGAAATAACATGGTAATCCTTCTTAATGAGATACCTAGCAAAAAACAAAAAGAAGGGTCAAATCTCCAGCATTTGTCAACAGTTCTGACACTGCATTTATGAGAAATTCTTACTTTCTTTGGTAGAAGACTGACACAACATCTTTGTTCTTTACAATCTGGCCGGTTCAAGAATCAATTATTTTAACTGAGTATAGTATCCCAACTTTGATTTTCGCATATTTTAGCAAGCTCCAGAGATGAGTCCATTTGTATAGGTACTTTAAATGAATATGTTATACAATGGATATAACACGGACTGCCAGTGTGATCTAAACGCTTCATCAGTTCATTGTTTTGAAACAATCATGATCCGTCAATAAGTTTATAATGGCGTGCTTGTTATATTACGTGAGTTTCCTGAACTAGTGTTCCATGGCTTTGCCACGACCGGCTCGAGTTGATAGCCCGTCCCCTACACCACGTGTTCACAGCAGCCGCAGAGTCATTGAAATTTGATAAGAGCAGTGCGCAGCACGATACCGTTAGCTGGACGTCGTGTGTAAATGTGTTTTCAAAACACATCCATTTTTGTGGACACAGGTACAGAACGTTCTGCATTTTCCTGAGGTTTACAGAAAGTTTGCTACCGAACACGCAAAGTAAACGCAGAAAGTTTGATCAAATGAAAATTTAAATGCCACAGTTTTCACTCTGTTCATAAGTTTAACAAAAGTGAATTGTTTCATCAGTGTTGGCGTTGTGCTGGTCGCAGTTAGAAGAAAACATTCACAATAATGCAAACAATAAACACATGTTATTCGAAGTTTCGCTCCGTTTACGCGGTCTGCAGTTGAGTTACTTTAAACTTAAATACCAGCCACAACGAAAATCATTGTTAAATGGTCACTTTGTCCAGCAAATATGGTATATTGCAGACAGTTATTGTTAAACTGCGATCTGTGACTGTAAATCACAAGGAATGTAAACCTATAGTCTATACGAAATGCAATATCATGGAATTTTTAATTTTATGAGACGAAAGGGCTGAAATGAATTATCTTGGAAGGTGGTAAACAATTTTCTCATATAATGGAAGAATTTAAAGTAAAAATAATAGGCCAAAATAGATATGTAGTTTAAGTTACATCGCAAACAATAATAACAGATTCTATATGAGAGCAGGGGCGTAGCTACTATGGGGCTAAACGGTGCAGTGCACCGGGGCCCCTACGCTCAGGGGGCCCACAAGCGCACCTCTGGGGACTCCCTTTTTTTTTAGCTCTACCGTCGTCTAAGAGGGCCCCTAAGACACACGGAGCCCCCTCACTGCTTTGGGGCCCCAACCACTTCTCAGGGGGCCCCAACCACTCCTCAGGGGGCCCCTACCAGCAAAACAAAGCAAAAAAAGGTGCCCATCTGGGCTGAGGGCCCAAAATAATTTTTTTGCACCGGGGCCCTTGTTGACCTAGCTACGCCACTGTATGAGAGAACTGATAAAACTGAGTCACTGGTTTCATTTGATCAATGCAGTAAACATTGCAGCAGTACTTTTAGCATCCTAACGCCTTATTATAGAGCTGTTTTGCCTCTAGACGTATTGTTCGAAAGTAAAATTCACTAAATTGGCAGACTATGTCACGAGTAAAGTAGAAAGATTAGCCGCGCAGCTGCTCAATACAAAACACGGGATTTGTAATTAAGTATGTTTGTCTTTTTACGTTAAAAATGTATGTCATTAACATAGTAATACCACAACAGCATTAAAATTTTCGTATTGTCTATTTTCCCGTTTCTTTTTTTCTTCCAGAAGTTTAAATAAATGTGAATTATCTGCTGTGAATAAAATAACACATAGAATTTAAAAGTTCAAATAAATGCAAGAAATATTGAGCAATTGATATAAACTGACGGAGACTAAGAAATATTTCCTAATCGTAAGGTTTATTGATCACATAATGAAAACTGTTGCTGAGAAGTAGTTAAATTTGACGATTGGATTGACTCAATGTAATGATATATGGTTGCAATGAAACAAAGAAGAATTTAGTAATTATTTTAACAGTGAAAGTAAGTATAAAAGAAAAGACGATACAATATAGTAAAAATGTTCATAGATTGTTCGACAGTCACTGAGATAATGCAAAAAATGCGACAATTGTGACTAGTACACAATTTTTAAATTTTTACACCATTTACTGATAACATCGTCAACTTTTTAAGTGTATTACAAAGATTTTTCGCATGCATATTTACTGAAGCAGTTGTTTTCGGTCATAAGATCCAAAAATAAGTGTAAATTAGCGTAGATAGATATTCAAACGACTTAAGATGCAATGAGCGATAAAATAATCAAGAAAGTTCACCAGCGGCAAATATTCTTCTATCGGTACACTCTGAAGTTCGGTTGTTTGCCGATGACATAATGTCATACAGTACGATTTTGACGGAAGAGGACTGTGAACATCTACAAGAGAATCCGGACACGATAACTAGCAGGGTAGGTCAATATTTGATGTAGTTAAATGTCAAGAAGGGTAAGTCGATTATGTACACAGATAAATTAGTAAAGGATCTTTATGTTTATAAGATGGAGGAGAGAGAGGAATTGCTTATTGAAGTTAAGTGTAAATATCTATGTATGATATTTGATAGTAAGGTCAACTGATCAGGTCGCATTGGACAAATAGTAGGTAGAGGTTTCTAAATTCTTCATTTATTGGAATGGGTGACGAGAGTACGTACCAGAGAAGTAAGGAAATTGACTTACAAAATCTTGGTCAGACCATTGCTTGACTATAGCAGTGTGGTATAAGAGCCACATTTTGTGTATCAACTACAGTAGTTGGAAGAAGCGATGCTAGATTTGTTTGTGGAAATTACCCCGGAACACAATCGGTAACTGATATGATATAGCAACTGGGAAGCGATTCATTGGAATATAGGACGAGAACTCGTGTATTGCTAATGGGGCTTGGATCGATAATGATAGAAGAATTACGAACAGTGCATGCAAGGAATCTAAAGGACTTACGTGTTACAATAGCTTAGACACTGGAGACAAGTTTAATGATTAAACTGAATTTACCTGAGGCACTGACTCAACAGTATCACTCATCAGATCTATCAGCTTTGCGACGCTGTGTTGGAAAAAAAAATGAACATCGAATTGTTGATTCCTGACAGCATTACTCACGACAAATACCAAAACTGGACGGGCAAATCAAGGTTATGAAGACTGACTACACAACACAAGAGCAAAACTTTCCATTCAGATTTTGCATTTATTATTTACATAACGTGCTTCTCAATTTATGCAAATTAGATATTCAACAATAAAATAATAACGATCTCTTATTTACACGTTACTCTCTCCTCAGGACTGAAGAAACTGCAGTTAACTAACTTATGTTTCTGATATACCTTTTTTTTTGTTATTTCTATATACCTGGGTACCTCTCTTTCAATGTTTCCCAGTCCAGTAACAGCATACACACAAACAAAGGCCTAACCAAGGTTTAATATACCATCTCCCATACGTCCCTCTCTAGAGATACTCCGATATTTGACAAATGTATGAGCAGTTTGTATGAGGTAAAGTGCCGCGACTTGTCAAATATACAAATCCCGATACAAGTTCTGGCACAAGTATCCAAGTGTGAACGTAGCTTAACAGATGCAGGACTACGAAAACCGTTTCATACCTCCTCAACACCGTGTTCTATTCATTATTTCTGGTGCTTTCACTGCCTATAGTGATGCAGATGATTATTCAAGTTTTAAATTAAAACGAGCTTAATCAGATCTCTATCCCTCGGTATGCCAAGAATATGGGTAGAATGATGCTCTTCGAAAGTTTTCGTCTCGGAATTAAATTTTGATGTTGTCGGAAAACTAGAAAGCAGGTAACTTAAAAAAAATAATGATACCACTGTTCATCACCCAGTACAAACAAATTAGAGTTTATTAAAACATTCAGAAAATTTCTTTTGCTTTAGAAGATAGAATAACGATGAATAATTTGCCAAAAACGTTGAAAGAATTTAAAGTTAAAATTTGTAAAGGTTAAATGTAGGTGGATGCAGAAAAGGGGGAAGATGGGTGTTTAGGGAAATTGCCATCGGAGCATGCGCTCCATTGCAATTTAACGTGTTATAAACTATACTGCACTAGCGTATAAACCCGTCAAAAGTGATGAGTGATTATTAGTGTTTGTTTTGGCAATTCATTTCTTCGCTGATGCTTAACTAAATGATGTATGTTTCTCGGCTTCATCTCGTTCCATTGCACAATACTCTTCAAAATAACAAGTAGAGTTAAACCAAATACACACCTTTCTCTATTGTGGGTTTCAAATTTTAATTTAAACGGAAAAATATTGAACCACTAAAAAAACATAAATCAGTAACCTAAATTATTAACTTGCTATGATAGCCACTTCTGCGGACAGAGAATATAACAAAAACATCTATGTCGAACTAGTATAAATAAACAAAAAGCAGCAAACAATATATTTATTTAAACGAAATAGATAATTTTATTTATGGTTGGTTTGTCATTTAAAATATATTGAACCATTATATGATCGTAAATATAGCTAACTTAAATTCCTAGCTTCCTATAATAGCGACATCTCTGGTCGCCACCAACGAAGGCCGATCGCGTGACGTCACAACGTTACATACACCATGACCAGGTAGCCAACTTGGCCCTTTATTAGTAGCGATTGTTGAGAAAATAGGTTTTAGAGAAGAACAGTAACTTCAGTCATGCTAGCAAGAGCTATGGGACAGTTACAAAAGTTCTAGAAAACTTCAAGTTGTGAAAAGTTAGCAGGTCACAATTATCAGAAACCAAAATAATTTTGTAGCATTGTGTAATCAGTTAACGACTTCTTCGGGTTACTTACATTTAAAGCTTAGCCGGCAAAGATAAAGAAAGGAGAATCGGAGAACTTGACCATGCATTAGTTATCGGATCTAGATTTATGTAACACGATAAGAGAAGCTTGATTTGCCTTCCGCGTGCTGTTCACCTGCTTGCATATGCATGTTTGCTGGCCCAAGGATAAACGCCACAAGTGGCTCGCATAGCCAATGCACTGCATGTTGAGTGAGTCTTGAAAGTTAAAAAACAAACCGTAACGAGCAGGTCGAACTACTGGCCTCGGACTTGACATCCATTATTCATTGATGAATATGTCAGTGCTACATCGTTCTATATAGGGTCCATTACTCTTGTGACTTATTTATTAACCACAGTGCCTTTCAAAATGAGGGATCAGTGTGTTTAACTTGCAGAGGAATTTTTGATTAATGGAACAGGATGAAGAAGCTTAGTCAGAACTCAGACACAGTGGGTTTGAAGAAGAACTGGTATGTATGTGTAGATCACAGTAAAATCCTGTTGAAATTACTTAAAAGGTAATGTACCATGTGAGAAGTAATCAGATTTTATTAACTTATATCATTATAAATGTGTAAGCGGGCTAGATATGCCTGTCCTTTTGCCCAGGCTTCACGTACAAGCTACTGAATCTGTTTGGAAGGGACTTTCACGGTTTAAAAGGTATGGTCTAGCTTCTCTTAAGATTCTATGTGACCGCAGAACCGAGGAAGAAATAATAATTCGTTCGTACCTGGAATAGATAGGCGCCAAAGATCACACTGCATAACAGTCATTTACAAAATACTCACCAAAGATCACGCTTCAACACCCAAACACTATCCTTTGGATTCTGTTAGTATATGTATATTTGACCAGGTTAACTTTGGGTATTTATTTCTTAAGTTTTCTGAAATATAGTACGTTAGAATACACGGAAAACGTTATTAGAGTACTTCATCTAGGATTAACATTCCAATAGTCCGTAACGAAATTGTCGAATTTAATTAATGGTTAAGGTTACAAATATACCTGAAATACAAATTTATTGCTTGGCTACAAAGGGGCAAACGCATTTTTACTCACACCAATATCCGCACGGGAAAAGCAGCAGGAAAACACTAGTTGTTTAAATATAATTTTTCTAACCATTTCTTACTTTCTGCATGGCCAACATCAAAACACCAGTTTTCGGCTTTCAATTGTCCCAAAGTCACTTCAAGTAATTCCTAGAGCGTTCCTTGAAATCTTACTAATCTTACTGGCAATTTCTTTCATTGAAGTTACCGTTGCATTAAAACAAAATGTTGGAGTGATTCTGTTTTTAAAAGCGTCCAGAATAGCAGAACGGTTTGCTTATGGCAAACAGAGGTCATTAGGAAGAGAGAAGAACTGTATTAATTTGAAACTACTGTAATGCAGCTCCCTTTTAAGTGACAGGACTTTCATTCATAGGCGGCTCGCTGTAAAGAAATGTAACGATTTCAAAACGGTCACATTTGTTTGTAAAAAAAAACCTATTTTTCGGGTACTGCCATTAAAAATGTATATTACTCTTGAGTTTTGCAGTTTATTCTGAAAGTAAGTGAAAGCTACTGAGATCATAAATATTTTAAAGTTTTTCCGCCCGACTAGTTCAAAATTACGTGACATATACAATGTAGATCACCCCATGTGAAAGCAAAAAAGAAAAGGAATCCCTGTGTTACATCAGTTAACAACATGGAATAATTATAGTATTTTGGACTCCTATTTTACTCTTAAACAAACAAATTTTCATTAAAAATTAAAAAAAATATGGGAAATTGTGTCGAAGTACAAATTTTCAGTCTACAGTTTGATATTATTTACTTAATGAGAATAAAATATTCTTCGTTTCAGACTGCAGTAATTCACTAATCAAAAAGATTTTTTTATATTTATCAAAGACATTTTAATCAGTAATACCCAATTTTTATTTTTGTTAAATAGTTGATCATTATGCACGGTCGGTGTGAACACCGTTGGACCATTTAAAAGAGGTAAAGAAATTTTCGTAAGTTCCTGAGCGGCGGATTAATTCCTACTTTGTACGCCCCAAAGGACGGACGCAAAGTGTTTCGAATAAGCCTCCACGTGATAAACTGATTAAATTTCATTCTTGCTGGAGTTGGAGAAAAATGAGTTCTGATATGGCATCCAGGAGGGCATCCCTGGTCCGGAAATCCATTTTTTTTTATTTTTTTTTTTTATTTTTTTTTTATTTTTTTTTTTTTTTTTTTTTTTTTTTTGTCTCCTCACTGCTCACTACATTTGTCTCAAAGTGGTACACAGTAGTCCCCCTCACTACAATCATACGGAGGCATCTGATAATTCAATTACTTTTTTGAAAAAAAAATGGCATTTAGCCTTTACATACATTTCCCTATATAGGTATACATATCTTATCATGTCTAAGTTGAATTGTAGGTTTACCTTACATTTGTCTGTAATTATGACACTATTTTTCCATTCCCTACCATCACGAGACGGCGTTTTTGAAACAATGTGCACCAATTAAAACCGATGTGAAGCCAACAGTAAAGCAAATCCACACGCTGCTTGCAGGAAATAGTACAATTGCGCACCAACTTCGCAAAAAAGTAAATTTAACCGACAATCGAGCCGTGGAGCAATAGTAGCGAGTAAAAATACTGTGTTCCAAATTCATACAAATGTAAAGTCAACCGATAATCTAACATAGCATTGTTATTGTATGGAACGGGCATATTGCGCTCCAAATTAAGACAAATTTAAAGTCAACCGACAATCTACCGTCTGTGTTATGGGGGAATATTAAAGAACGCATCAAATTAAGACAAATGAAAAATTAATCAACAATAGAATGGCGCAATGCTATGTTAGCAAATTGGAATATTGTTGCTAAATTAAGACAAATGTAAAATAAACCTACAATCGATTGAAGTAGTGTTATGGTAGTAAATGGGAATATCGTACGCCAAATTCAGGCACATGTAAATCAACCTTCAATCGAATGGCGCAGTGTTATGGTAGGAAATCGGAATATTGCGCGACAAATTTAGGGACGTGTAAAGTTAAAAGACTGCATCGTCTGGTCATCGGTTGACTTTACATTTTCCCCAAACTGAGAAGTAACATTTCCTTCCTTTCCCATCATATTATAACACTTAACGTAGACATTGTATTGTCGTTCCCACCTCCCCTCCTTATGGGAGAATCAGATTGAAGAACCGGAGCAGAGAGAGAGAAACTTGACTTATTAAGACTATACAAAAGAGGCCTTGTTTCCGTGGAAGTTTTAGACATGCTTGTGTTGATTAGTTAGTAAAGTATCACAACTCCACGCTGAGTCAGTCTTCCGATGACAAAACTCAACTGATAAAGTATCTGCAGAATTTCGCAATCTATGGGAGGTAGGGAAAATTTATCATAGCAGTTTAAAAACATGTTGCGTAAAGAAGCTATTATTTTATACAGAATGTACTACTATCTGAACTTCTTTGTTTAAAGAAGGCTGTTTTTTTTTCATCTCCATGAGAAGTTACCTTCCTTTCTAGACGTTCTGTATATATTTGGCTACAAACTTTTTTAAAACCCCGCACGTGACTTCTAAAGATACGTCCGACATCGGTTCCAGTTTTACCAATGAAAGTCCTTTTAAGTAAGGTTTGAAGATTTCTATAATAATTTAAATGTGTAATGAAATGATGGCCTCTTTTCATCTCAAACATTTGTGTTTTACAAAAAAAAAGGTAAAACAACAAGCATTAGAACAAAACTTACATGATTCAGAGATAGATGGTTACATTTATCTCTCTTGGGTTTAATGGCATTCATAAACGTAAAAAGTAGTGTTTGTGTAGTAAAGATACGAAATTCCAATAAGTAGTAGAATCTAATAACGCTTTGGTGATCGTAACTGCAAGGCTGAATAATTTATAGCGTGCGATGAAGCTAAATGTGAAGACATCACTTCTGAAAGAGATAAACAACTACCAACAGCTACATACATTCATTCACTTTAATAACCAATCCTGAAGAACATTATAGCTGTATCTTCATAGAAGATACAAAACGATCTTATGGTGTCAAAATGTGACGACTGAAGTGTTAATAGGTTTGTTATTTGTTGCTCTCTCGTGATACTTTGTTTAAATTAGTCAGCCACACAAAAAAAATATTCAAATATATTTATAAAAATAAAAATCGTTTGTAAACTCTTTCAAAAAAAGTATAAGCACTGACGAATGGAGAAACTGTTACTATAATACCAAATTTAAAAACGTTACGAAAATATGACTGCAGTAATTGTGCAGTCTCTTAATCTGTTCACAGCAAACATCTATTTTTCTTTTTAGGACTCTGCTGCTCGTTGATGTCGATGGTGAGAAATAACGAAATTCATCAAATACTTTTCAAGAACTGTCACGGCATTCACTTGGAGTGATTTAGTAAAACTATAGAAAATCGGATTTCATTGTCTGAAATGGGAATCTAACCCGCTTCCTCACGAATGCCAGTCATTCTCCATGTGTCCCATTATCATAAACTAACACCAAAGCCCGTCAAAAATGACGACGGGTTTAACGGAGTGTTATGATAATTTATTTCTTTGCAGTTGCTTAACTAAGTAGAATTGTTATAAATAAAGCTCATAGTAATTTATCGTCCTTTGTGATGTAGTAAAAAAAAAAAAAGGCTCAGTTGTCAACTTGGTCCAGGTTGCATTTCAGCCTAACCACAATCTCCGCTAATATTGCAGCTAGAAAAGCAAAGCTTCAATCACACGCGAATTAATACTTCCCTGTATCGCTTGTCAGGGTCATCATGCATCGCGATATAAACTTGATCCCAAATCTTCATAGGTTCTTACACCTTTCTTTCTTACTACCTGTGATGAAGATCGATATTTTAACGGCTGAGACAGCTTACATCTGCCAAAGTAACGACCCCAGTGAAAACGAAGGATGCTAAGAATAAATCATAGCAACTTACGTTATACCACGTAATATTCAATTGTGGTTTAGGCGATCAATTTGGCACATCTTTCATTCAAACCATGTAATGATTTCAGTAAAAATAAACCTGATAATTAATATGCCAATTTAAACGAAATATATACATTTCTCTCAGTGTTCTGACAATTCATTTCTTAGTAATTAATACTTAACTAAATAGGACTGTAATAAAATAAAATTCAATGTAATTCCTCGTACCTACCCCCTTGCGCTGTAGCAAAAGGTTTCCGTTTCCATCAGGGTTCAGGTTGCATTTCAAGCTAACCACGTACTACGCTAAACTTGAGGCGAGAAGAACTCACGCATATTACTACATGTGCTGTATCGCATTTTAGTAGCAATAATGCAATATAAATTTGATCAAAAATCTTCAAAGGTTTTTACACATTTCTTTTTCATTATCCGTGATTCAAACCAATGTTACAACGTTTGAATGGCTGACACAGTTACATGTCGCTGAAATAATAGCCTCAGTAATATTGCTCAGTGAAAGCAAAGGAAATTAAAATAAATCTTACAATCTTACATTATTCCGCATAATATTTGTTTTAATTGTAGTGTAGGCTGCACAGATCGCGATCAGTGTTCAACTGTTCGCGTTCAAACGATTTAACAACTTCAATAATAGGACATTTAAATTATTTTTATTATTATTAACTAAATTATTCATGCCCACTGCTGTAACGTCAAATGCCAGTTGTAATTCTGACCCAGGCTAAGTAACAATCTAACCAAAACTTTTGTTAACATTAATACTGAAAACTTAAAGCTTTTATCTTACATATCTATGGACAAAGAATTTAAGGAATACTTCCATATATCAAAAGAATACGCAAATATAAGCATCTAATGATTGATATGTCGATTTAAACGCAGTACATACTTTTATTTCAGTTTTCTGTCTGTTAATTTATTCGCGGATGCTTAGAAATGTTATTAAATAAGATGTATAACCTAGAACAATGGTGTTAAGCTTAACGTCAATATAGTGACGTCATGGCGTGACAGGCGCAGTCATAGATGACCAAGAGTTGCTTATTATAATATTAGATTACTAATTTCAAATCACATAAACAACTCACAGTTTAAAACAGTTTGGTTTTCCCCATTTGCATACTATCTTCAAATATTATTCAATGACACCATTGCTGTTTGCTTCTTTTATTTTGCTATCAGATCCTCTTATGGAGATATCACTGACAACATTTGTGCCGAAATTATTTTGTTTCTTTTACGGTTGTGTAGACGTATGTTTCTTTAACATGCATATATAATCACCAATGTTGAAATATTGTTTAAAAATATGGAATAGCATACAGACAAATACTTATTAAAATGTTAAAAATGCCACATATACAAAGTTACAAAGCTATAAAACATCTAAAAATAAGTCATTATATATTTAGTCGTTGATTTTACGTGGCGTATAATAAACAATTTTTTAAAAAAGATAATCTTGAGATTTGGGTATAAATGAAATTTTAAGCATTTTGAAACCTATCGAAATCTTGAAAACATCATCTAATAACAGAGTGTAAAAATTTGCACTTTGCGTCAACGACTATGTTCTGCTGCACCCTACCCGGCATCAGTTGATACATACTGAAATAACAAAAGTCATGTGAGAGGAAGATTTAAAGCTCTAATTTATGGTAGCACTGCAGTGTATCGTGCAGTGTTAGGGCTTTCACGTAGCACGTGAACGATTTTCTGTCGTGATTATGGCTGCACGACATAAATTAACGGACTTTGAAATCGGAATAGTAGTTGACGCTAGACGCATTTCGGAAATTGTTCATGGATTCATCGTTTCTCTACCAATAGTGTCAAAGGTGTGTAGTGAAAATATAATTTTCAGCATTACCTCTAGCCATGGACAACGCAGGGGATCTACCACTTCTACGCGATGACCGAGACCAGCGACCTCTGCGTCAAGATCTCAGTTCTACAGCTAGACAACACTCATCAAAGAACAGCAATGCTTAATGTGGGGCGTACGACGGGTGTGCAGAAGACCAATACGAGCGCCTCTGCTCACAATACGCCATCGACTGCAGCACCTTTCCTGGTGTTGTGAACATGTCTGTTGGACTGTAGATGGATGAGAAAAGGATGCCTAATCAGATGAGTCACGATTCCAATTGGTAACAGCTGATGGTAGGGTTGGAGTATGGGGCAGCCCTCACGAGGCCATGGACCAAGGTTATCAGGAAGCTACTGTGCAAGCAGTTGATGGCTTCATGCTGTTATGAGCTGTGTTTACATAACGCGGACTGGGAGTTCTGGTCAAATTGAACCGACCGTTGAGCTGAAATAATTATGTGCATGACCTTATGTTCTCAAAACAACGACGCTCTTTTGGTTTGAGGAACATTCCAGCGAATGATTTGGCCACCAAGAGCGCCATATATGAATCCAATCGAACATATCTGATGAAAGGTTGAAAGGTGAGTTCGTGCACAAAGTACTGCACCGGCAAAACTTTCGCAGTTATGGACGGCTTCAGATGACTTTCGATGATTTGTAAAGTCAATGCCACATCGGGTTGCTACACTTCGCCAAACAAAATGGAGATATCCCATGACTTTTGGTTTTCAGTTTAAAATTACTTCTGGGGCAAAATGTGGATAAAAAGTTTTCACGGATCTAGCTTTTCACAAATACTTTAAGTAAAAACTTCCATAGCCGCGTTATGCGATGTTTGAATGGGGTAAATCTATTAGTTCACGACCTCCCGTCACCAACATAATATGACGTGTTACGCATTTGATATGCGTCACCAACATGCTAATAGTATATCTGTAGCTATAAGTATGACGTGGGTGTTCCACTTGTAAAGCAATGAAAGTATAGATTATACTTGAATCTAATATATAAAAGTGAATGTTTGTTTGTTTGTTTGTTTGTTTTTTTTTTGTTTTGTTTTTTTTTTGTCATTGTTCTTCATACAAACGCACAGTTTTTATCCGATATTGGTAGTTCTTAGCACACATATACTTCAAAACAAGACGGTGTGGTGGCGCAGCGGTTAAGGGGCTTACTTTAGAAAGTTTCTCTTTCTGGTCGCGGGTTCAAATCCTGTGGTGAGCAGAAATATTTAGGAGTTGTATTTGATTATATGAGCTACGCCACGACGTTGTATGGTTTCGATCCCCCCTCCCCCCGTGAGGAAAGGAATTGGCTTTCCTGCCTCTGGCACAATAGTTTGGTACATCTCTTTCGGGAAGATTCGACCAACATTCGGGTCGTGGACTATGTTAGGTTTTTTTTCCAATGTTCTTAATACAAACACACAGGTTTTTATCCGATTTTGATGGAACTCTGTAAAACAAATAGAAAAATACTGATTACGTTTGATTTACAAAAACTTAAAACCTCTCCTCCTTTCCTTCCTCACCTTAATTTCTGTCAATGTTATTCATACAAACCTACAGTTTTTATCCTATTTTGACAGTACTTAGAACACGTATACTTCAAAACAAGGTGGTCTGTTGGCACAGCAGTGAGCAGGAATTATCGTGAGTTGTATTTGATTATGTAACTACGCCGGGACGATCCCTGGTTCTGATTCCACGTTAAAATGTAAGACCCTGAGGAAAGGAATTGGCCTTCCTGCCTTTGACCTTCGGGTTGTGGACTAAATTAGATTTTTAGTTTCTGAAGTGAAAACCTCTTTCACTTTGGGCGCGTTGGGAGATTTTTGGATGGGGAAAATCTTAAGAGCTCGCTTCAGTGTCATACTAATGTTAACAGTATATCTGCAGTGGTCTGGTTGGTTAAGATGTGTGACTATGAAACGAAAGGTCCCTGGTTCGAGTCCCTGTCTCAGCGGGGATTTTCATTGACACTTAATCCGACTTTCACCTCTGACACAGCTTGCTGAGTAATGTGAAGTACGCCGAACGCTTCAGTGGTTCGGATTGTACGTTAAAACTGTAGGTCCATGTACTTAATAGCACTACCGGGTTAGGTTAAGGCGGCTAGTCAGGGGCGAATGCGCAGCCATTAGAAATCCTGTCATCAGGTCATTACGACCAAACGGAATTATATTATTTAGTATATCTGTAGCTATAATTATGACTTGCTGCGCGTATGATATTCATACTTTTAAGTTTTCGCTTTTTTCGGCAGTCCCCAATGATTGCCTATCGGTTTTTTTTTCATCATCATCATCATTATTAATTATCATTATTTATTATTACTACTATCATCATTATTATCATCTATTGTCTATTATTATCATATTATTATTATCATTATTATTATTATTATTATTATTATTAACTTTAGATTTACTGATCAGTATTATGTAGAATTCCGACGATTTCTTTCTCTATCCAGCAGAATTTAGATGCGAATCGCGATAGCAACAAGAATTAATATTCTAATCACGAATATTTTATTTTCTGGATTATTTTTCATTTGGTCTTTACGGTTAGTCATTGCTGAAGTTATAACATGGAAGAGAGTGAGTGGCAAAGAAATGGAATCAGCTCAAGTATATACTTTTATAAGAACTATCCCGGCAATTACCTGGAGTTTTTTTTTTTTTTTGGGGGGGGGGGGGGGGAAACAAAAATCTCAAAAATCTGCATAGCCGGACAGGAGTTTGAACCCGCCTCATCCCAATGGCTTGCCCGAGCGTTACTGCTTCATCAATAAGGTTCAGTTTCCGTTCCAAGTATTATCTGCAGAAAAATTATATCGGTACAAGTTTTTCTAAATTGAAATCAGATTTAAGACATTTCCAGAATCACTTATACTGCCAACCTATATAAGTAAAGGGAATAACAGCCTCAAGAAATATAATTTAGAATTACTACAAAATATTTAATCTAAGAATAATAAGAATTTAATTGCCAGAAATTTAAGGTTAGCGGAGGCAAAAATAGCGGCAGTCTACATTAGCAGGAAAAAAAAATGTGCAAACGTTGCCAGCCTTGAACTCAACGAAGCACGTTGTGCAATGTTTCTCAGTGTTTACCATCACCGTTCCGACTCAGCGAATTTGGTATAACCTCCACGTATACCGTAACAATAGAAGTAAAACCCGTCTACGGAGCATTAAATGAGGCTTAATGGACTGAGAACAAGATATTCTGGCTGCAGGCGAGGAAATCATAGTCCGCCTTTCAGTAATTTAATGACTGATAAATCCGTTATCGCTGGCGTGGCGCATTGGAGCAAGTCTTACAAATAGGGCAATTTGTCGGCAAAATGAAGCCTCCTTCCCAATTAGGAGATAGCCTTCACGGTCCAGTTCACGGCCGCACCCAAGTCTCTCATTTATAGCAAACACGTAGCTTCAATGTGCGTCACTAAAATCAAGACTCAGAAACTCATGAGCCATAGTTTGCGTTCGAGGACGACCACTCCTATACTTCCTGCAAATCAAAATATAGAATTTATCTTTGATGCCAAATACGAACAGTTCAGGAGATGTGAAAAAAAAAACCGAAGTCTTAATATCAAATCAAGTAGTATTAATATAAATAAGAGATTCCGAGACGAAACGTTTTGATTGTATAAGAATTTCTCAGTTAAATAAATAGAAACAACGCCAAGTTCCCGGAATTTTTACTATTCTTAAAACTGAGTGTTTTTCAATAATGATATTTCGATAACTGCATGTCGGTCATTGAATATATAAAAAATTCACGTAACGAATATTTGGATTAAGTGCATTAGACCACACTAGAAAACTGGCTGAATTTAGACGTTCCAATAACATTTCAGTCATATTAACAATAAGAAGACACATCTAAATAGTTGAAAAATTATTACCCACTATACAGGGTGAGTTTTTTATCTTGAGACAACTAAATATCTCGAAAACTACAAATCCGATCAAAAAAAGTGGGTAATAAAAATTGTTCGTCTCGACGGGGGACATCCGATGATACCAAATTTGACTCCCCACCCCCACCCCCTAGGGGTGGGGGAAGGGGGAGAAAAAAAACTTAAATAGGAACCCCCATTTTTATTGCAGATTCTGATTCCCCGGAAAAAACTACCCCTATTTCACCCCCAATTCGAGTCATTTTGGTCGATAGATGGCGCTGCAATCGACAAAAATCAAAATAAGCAAAAATTCATTTAAAAATGAGGATATCTCGTGAAATACACATCAGATCAGCAAAATACAAGTTAATGTGATTGATATTTTTCAAAAACTATTCAATAACACCACCCACCTCCAAACTTGAGGGATGGGAATGGACATTATTTCAAAATGCACTGATGCAAATTCTTTAGCAGATAGCGAAAGTCAAACATTACTTTTGCGTTACCCAGGAACAACGACGTGGACGTAGTAATTTTCTGTTCCCTTTGGGGTGCTAGATTTAGGTGAGTCCCCTCGCCTCTCACCATCGGGGTGCTTGTTTTTGGTGAGTCCCCTCGCCTCTCACCATCGGGGTGCTTGTTTTTGGTGAGTCCCCTCGCCTCTCACCATCGGGGTGCTTGTTTTTGGTGAGTCCCCTCGCCTCTCACCATCGGGGTGCTTGTTTTGGTGAGTCCCCTCGCCTCTCACCATCGGGGTGCTTGTTTTTGGTGAGTCCCCTCGCCTCTCACGTGTTTGTTTCTAACAACAATTCTAAAGCAAGTGCTCGAAAATATCACCACCGACATCGATGCATTTATTTACCCGCTCTTGGAATGATTCGACGCAACTAAGAAGCATATCCGGCGTGATTTTTTGACAAGCGTTGGTAATTCGTTCAATCATGTTTTCAGGCGTTGTTGGCACTTCACTGTAAACTTCATTCTTCAAGTATCCCCATAAAAAAAAATCAGGCGAAGTGAGATCTGGTGATCTTGCAGGCCACGGCACTGGACCTCCTCTTCCGATCCATCGACGATTGTACAGACGATCTAACACTTCCCGCGATCTTACAGCAAAATGTGCTGGACAACCGTCATGTTGAAACCACATTGTTTGTCGCACGTCTAAGGGTACGTCTTCAAGCAATGTTGGCAGTACGTCCTCTAAGAGTTGTTGATATTTCTCCCCATTGAAATGTCCATGGATAAAATGTGGACCAATAAGTTTGTCCCCAATTATCCCACACCAAACATTTACATTCCACGGACGCTGATGTTCAACTTGGCGTAACCAATGCGGGTTTTCCACACTCCAATAATGCATGTTGTGTCGATTAATGGTGCCGTGGTTAGTAAAAGTGGATTCATCCGAAAACAGTACTCGAGCAAAGAAATGGGGTTCTTCTTGTATTTTCTGTAGCGACCATCGGCAAAATGTCAATCGATTATCGAAATCATTGCCGTGAAGTTCTTGATGCAACGAAACATGGAACGGATGGTATTTTCGTTTGTTTGTGTGCACACTTCCCTCCTGAGTGAACTGTTGGATAATACGGTAAAAAGAAGCGCGCGATCGAGGCTGGTCTGGAAAACGATGAGCATAAAGATCAACAGCATTATCGATATTCTTGCGACATTCTCCATAAATGTAGACCATTTCAATTTTTTCTTGCAACGTTATAGCCTGCATTCTCATTGACACGTGCAACAGAACGAAGTAAATAAATCAGAGATGTTATGAACGCAATGGAAGTACATCAAGTAATGAGAAAACTCTGAGAAATGCAGCGCCATCTATCGACCAAAATGACTCGAATTGGGGGTGAAATAGGGGTAGTTTTTTCCGGGGAATCAGAATCTGCAATAAAAAATGGGGGTTCCTATTTAAGTTTTTTTTCTCCCCCTTCCCCCACCCCTAGGGGGTGGGGGTGGGGAGTCAAATTTGGTATCATCGGATGTCCCCCGTCGAGACGAACAATTTTTATTACCCACTTTTTTTGATCGGATTTGTAGTTTTCGAGATATTTAGTTGTCTCAAGATAAAAAACTCACCCGGTATATCAATCAATCAGATTTTGCCCTTATCACCTTCAGAATGGTAATTATTATTTCCTTAAGAAGCGTAAGAACATTGTGTCTAGGAATCGTTGATAGATTCGAAGTTATTTGCAATATTCACCCCTCAGATTAAGGATAAAAAGTGATTGGATCTTATAATGCTTTAACTGGTCCTGCCGAGCATGGTGGGTGAGCGGTTAACGCTCTGGCTTCGCATTCGGAAGAACGGCGGTTCGAATCCCCGTCCGGGCATTAAGATTTGGGTTTTCCATGGTTTCCCCAAATCACTCCAGGCGAATGCCGTGATGCTTCGTTTAAAAAACCGTGGCCGTATTTCTTCCCGTTCCTTGTCCCCAGTCCTTTCCCGCCTCTAATGACTCCGGCGTCGACGAGGCGTACAGCCATAAGTGAAAAAGAAATTAACTGGTCGTTTTAATTACATCGTATCATCGTGAACGGCTAACGCTCGGGCCTGGGTTTCAGTAAAACGGGACTTCAATCCCCCGTTAAACCATCCAAATATTGGCTTTTACGACAGTAATTGGGAAAGAGTTCGTTAGCAAACGATCAGATTCATGGACTTCTCACAAGCTCGCAGAGGAAAGTACTTCTCATTAATTCAACGACAAATTTCCTCAAAAGTAGTTTTTGAAGCGTCCAAATTAGGAAGAAGACACAAAACCTCCATAAAACGGATGAGATTGAGGCACTGTTGCTACCCAAGCCACCTCTACAGAATCGGAGTAATCCATTGCCCGTTCCAACCGGCAGATCAAGAGGAGTGAGCCCTATTATACTCGCGTGCAGCCTTCATCGGGTACCCCAAAACAAACTGTATACTGGCTTTTTTAAGTTTAACATACCACTGCCAAATCTGCAAGTACTCTTCTGAGGACAAAATCATATGATATGTACGGGGTGATAGACCGTCACTTAAGTGAAACGGATATTACGTTGTAAGGCCTTGGATACATTAGGGAACAAATGGCGAAAGACATGTCGCTGAACAATTCTCGGGGACACTGTCGCGGAGCATTTAGCAGACACACTAGTCCAGGGGTCCCCAAAGTGGTCGGTATCGACCCCTGGGGGTCGATAAGAGTTCTCCGGGGGTCGATTAATACCCGGGGGTCGAAAGGGGGTCGATTGATAATAAAGAGGATCAATTAAATGGTCTAGGAAAAAAAATGGGAATATTCCAACAAAAATCCATAATAACTGACTACCCCCGTTATAATTTGAGTTTTACCGAAGCCTGCGTCGCTTTAGGTATGTATTAAGGAGAAAACATACTGGAGCGGAGAGCATAGCAACGACGAGAGCGAAGAACAAAGCAGCGAAAACAAACAAACCAATTGGATTGTTGCGGTGGCTCATACTGGGGCGCAAAGCTATGAGGTAATAATGGAGCCAAGCTTAGTGTTCAAACTGTTTGATTTCGTCGCTTTACTCTTCACTGGCATTGCTGGTTTGTTAGTGGTTATTCCTGTGAGAAACGAATGTAAACCAATTTATGAATTGTGTCTCTTTCAAGGTCCGTCTTTGGGATAAGAAAGAAGTTCAACATCACAAGTATTTTATTTTAGCTAAGCTACGTGATGAACTCAAAAAGTATTAAAACTTTATTTTTTATTTACTTAAGCATTTTATATTCGGGAGGACGCTATTTCGAATCCCCGTCCGGGCATCCGGATTTTGGTTTTCCATGGTTTCCCCAAATCACTCAAAGCTAATGCCGGGATGCTTCCTCCAAAAAGCCATGGCCGAATTCCTTCCAGTTCCTTGTCCGCAGTTCCATCCCGCCTCTAATGACCGCGCTGTCGACGAGACGTAAAGCCACAGAGGGAGGGGGGGGAGGGGCAGTGAACGCTACTGGTTCATTATACACAAGTTGCACTGTTAAATTCCAGTATGGTTTCCACTCTATGTATTGTATATCTAAATGTAAATTTTGTCCTTTACATAGAAAATATCGTAATATACCGAAAACCATTAAATTTAGATACTTCTTTTTTATCTTTTTCCTACCTAATTCTATTGAATAGGTAACTTTTAGATGTAATTATTATTCCTTCCAAGTCTAGATATCTATTGTTAGCAAAGAGTAGCAACAATGCACTCTGAGAAAGAACAGGCAGTTGTTTATAGCTCGTGCGGGAATAAGTTGCGTCTCTTACTGCCGCTGTTTTGTTGTGCTGCGATCGTATCGTGTTGTTCATATTATAAATCTGAGTTTAATACCCGCAATGTCGTCTACCAGTGCTAAGAAGAAATGCAGACAATATTCACACGAGTATTTGAAATATGGTTTTGTGCCATCTTTTGCTAATGAAACTATTCCTATGTGCTTGTTATGTGAAAAAACTTTCAGCAATGATGCCATGAAGCCGGCGAAAATGAAAGACCACTTGGAAAGGATCCATTCTGATAAGAAAAACAAAGATTCTGAGTATTTCAAAATGCTAAAAGAGAAATTGAGAGTTCGGCCAAATTTAAGTACATATTTGAAGTCATCTGCTAGCGCTGATAGTGAAGGAGGACTGAGGACATCCTACAGCATCTCTCTTAACATAGCAAAGAAAGGCAAACCATACACTATTGGTGAAGAGATTATAATACCAGCTATAAAAGATGTCATTGAAAATGTTATGAAGAAAGACTCTCAACTAGTTTTAAAGTGCATACCATTGAGTGCAAATACTGTGCAGCGACGTATAGAGGAAATGGCCGACGATGTGGAAAGAACTTTGACCTCTGAGCTCCAGCATTGTAAGTTTGCTATTCAACTTGACGAATCAACTTTCGGAAGTTCAAATCTTCTCATGGCGTATGTTAGGTTCCATAGTCCATCCCTGAATGACACTGTTGATGAATTTCTGTTTGCTAAATATCTTCAAACTGATTCAAAAGGTATGACAATTTTTTTATGTTTGCAAGATTATTTGAACAAGCACAACATTCCATTCGGGAATATTACTGCAGTAGCTACTGACGGTGCACCTGCTATGGTAGGCCGTTATAGAGGATTTTCCGTCTTTCTGAAGGAAAAGCTTCCTAACGTACGTACTGTTCACTGTATCCTGCACAGGCAGCATCTTGTAGCCAAAAAATTGAGTGGCGAGCTGCATGATACTCTAAAAGTGTGCATTAGGTCAATTAATAAAATTAAAGCCCATCCTCTCAATTCCCGACTGTTTGCGAAGTTATGTGAAGAAAATGATGAACATTTCAATCAATTACTTTTGCACACTGAGGTGAGATGGTTGTCAAGAGGTGATAGTTTGCAGAGGCTTGTTGACTTGTACGACTCGTCTACAGAGTTTCTTAAGAATGTGGATCCATTACTCTGTGACGAGTTAAAACAGTGCAAGAACCATCTGTTCTATTTGGCAGATCTTTATTCGAAATTTAACGAAGTACAGAAGCGTTTGCAAGGAAAAAATGTTACAATTGTTCAAGCTCGAACAATTATAATGGCTTTTCAGCTAAAAATGGACCTGTTAAAATCTTCACTGGCACGTAAAGATTTTAAATATTTTTCAAACTTTCGACTACTAAAAGAAAATGAAGATATACCTGACCGTGATTTGGAGATTTATATTAAACATCTCGATAAATTAAGAGAAGACTTCAAAGCACGTTTCGAAGACTTGGAGAACATGCATGTTCCTGAATGGTTTGCTTCTCCATTTGATGTTAAAATTGATAATGAAGGTAATGAACCTGGCTTAGAAGATGAACTGATTGAAATATGCGTAGATCTGGAAGCTAAAGCGTTGTTTAAAAATAAAAACCTCAGCGAATTTTGGAGCAATAACAATATTGCTACAAAATACCCCAAGCTCAGAGCAGAAGCCGAACCTTTCTTACTTGCATTCCCAACTTCATACATGGTTGAAGCTGGCTTTAGCCACGCGAACGCTATTTTGACAAAACAGAGAAACAGACTGAACTTGGAAAACCGTGGTGATTTGCGACTAAAACTTACCAATTTTCAACCGAACATCAATAATCTTGCTGCTGCCCTTCAGACCCATCCATCTCACTGATATCAGCTACTTTAATAAAAAGGTATGTTAACATATTTTTAATGTATTCAGTAGTAGTCGTAAAATGGCAGATGTTTTTTCATCGAATATAATTTATTTAAATTTTCAATGATTATTTTGTGTTTTACATTTTATGACACTTATGGCTAGTTTCTATCTATCTGTAATTTTGTTATTATTTTTTACGATTATAATAACAGTGTAAAATATCTCCTTTTTCTGTTAGTGTTGTTGGGTGGATTTTTAAGGTGTGGGAACTATAAATACTTTCTTTGGGTTATAATACAAATCTCCTTATTGCTTAGCATCAGAAATGCTAAAAATGATTTAAATTTTTTATCAGTGGCGGATCCAGGAATTTTTTGATCCGGGGCAAAAACTGTGGGAATGCCGCCCCTTGAAACATTATTTGGAGCCCCCATTTTTGCCGTCTGACCCCAAGTGTCGCCGTCCCGATTGTTGGACAAAATCATTGTTATCGCCGCCAGGCGCTCAGTGTACTAGTAGAGCTAAAAAAAGGTTTCTGTGACTTAAATCGCCACCCTTCAAACATGATTTTTCCACCCCTTTCAAGTTGGCATCCCGGTTTACACCCCCCCCCCCCCAGATCCGGCACTGGT
>JARYHS010013631.1:105959845-106198960 GCA_031002005.1 Vandiemenella viatica
TTGTTTAAAAATAAAAACCTCAGCGAATTTTGGAGCAATAACAATATTGCTACAAAATACCCCAAGCTCAGAGCAGAAGCCGAACCTTTCTTACTTGCATTCCCAACTTCATACATGGTTGAAGCTGGCTTTAGCCACGCGAACGCTATTTTGACAAAACAGAGAAACAGACTGAACTTGGAAAACCGTGGTGATTTGCGACTAAAACTTACCAATTTTCAACCGAACATCAATAATCTTGCTGCTGCCCTTCAGACCCATCCATCTCACTGATATCAGCTACTTTAATAAAAAGGTATGTTAACATATTTTTAATGTATTCAGTAGTAGTCGTAAAATGGCAGATGTTTTTTCATCGAATATAATTTATTTAAATTTTCAATGATTATTTTGTGTTTTACATTTTATGACACTTATGGCTAGTTTCTATCTATCTGTAATTTTGTTATTATTTTTTACGATTATAATAACAGTGTAAAATATCTCCTTTTTCTGTTAGTGTTGGGTGGTGGATTTTTAAGGTGTGGGAACTATAAATACTTTCTTTGGGTTATAATACAAATCTCCTTATTGCTTAGCATCAGAAATGCTAAAAATGATTTAAATTTTTTATCAGTGGCGGATCCAGGAATTTTTTGATCCGGGGCAAAAACTGTGGGAATGCCGCCCCTTGAAACATTATTTGGAGCCCCCATTTTTGCCGTCTGACCCCAAGTGTCGCCGTCCCGATTGTTGGACAAAATCATTGTTATCGCCGCCAGGCGCTCAGTGTACTAGTAGAGCTAAAAAAAGTTTCTGTGACTTAAATCGCCACCCTTCAAACATGATTTTCCACCCCTTTCAAGTTGGCATCCCGGTTTACACCCCCCCCCCCCCAGATCCGGCACTGGTTTTTATTAAACGTAAATCTGGGGGTCGATAAGAAGACAAATGTTCTATGAGGGGGTCGACGTGATTTGAAGTTTGGGGACCCCTGCACTAGTCAGTTGGAATATTGTCGGAGGAGGTTGCGTAGCTTAGTGTTGCGTACATGCTTATATCAAGTAGTTCAGCGATACCTAAAAGAAAGATAAGATGGTACATGCGGAAATACGTACTAAACGAGAGAGAAGAGTTAATATTCTCAGTGACCTTCGAATGCCTGACGGATCATTTACAAATTTTACTTGAATGTCAACATCTGAATTTGAAACTTTATTACAAACGATTGGACCTGCCATTTCCAAACAAGATACAATATTAAGGAATGCTGTTGGTCCTCGTATCAGGCTTGGAATTATACTTAAATAGCTGTCTACTGGAGACTTCTATGCTTTCTTGTCGTACACTTTTAGTGTCAAGACAACTGATCCGTAGAATAGTACCATAAGTATGTAAGGACCTGTTAAATGCATTGAATTTTTTTTGTAAAGGTAAGTGAATAAAAATATGTTTAATTTTTATAAATAAATGTTTTTATTTATTTAATATCAATAGGAATTTGGAACTTAAGAATGCAATATATGAGTAATGGCAAAAATTTAAAAATATTAGGTGTTCGACGAATCCATGTCAAACTATCTGTTCAAAGTGCTCATCGAAATGCTATTACTAGATGCAGTACTATACCACTGATTGATATCCCACTCATACGCACATAATGCACTGAAATTCACATCATCTCGTCCGCTACCAATACTTTTCACAGATGTTAACTCCTTTTCACGAATACATTGTGAGCGGAGCACTTTGACCTCACTTTCTTTTCTTGGTAATTTTAGTGCCATGACAATATCCTCCCACGCGTCATTTTTTTAATTTTTTTTTATAATCTCTGTTTAAAGTGTCCTACAATAACCCATAATTCTGGTATAGCTCGATTAGTTGACGCAGCATTTCGTTTGCCCACCGCACTGGTATGGCACGTTGCGCACACGACTACACTCGCGTACGCAGGATTGACACGCGTTGTTTTCGCTCTGGAAGCGGCAATATACAACGTGCCCCGCGGCACGTAGATGTTGCGCAATATGCTGCACACAACGTTGTGGGACAGCGGGGAACGTTGCAGCGTCATCCAGATTCAATGTTGCGCGTCACATTTGTCCCCTAATGTATCCGGCCCTTAATTATGTACCTTTTGAAAATTTTCTTTCTGTGTGTAATTGTATTTTAACTTAATTTTGTATCCTACTGTAATGTTATGTTTCGTATCAGGACGACCAATGGCATACATATTCTGTTATCTATGAAAGAATTACCAGGCAATCTACAATTTTCAAGTTTTATAAAAATGCTTAACGAAAAATTACTAAAAGTTTAAGAACTGCATATAAGATAGATGTAAATATTCAAAGCTGCCTGTATGATCGTAATTACCAAAGGTTATTAAAATAATTTTTAAAAAATCCAGGGTTTGGCTTTCAGTGAGTTTTTAGAATCATTCCAGGCAAATGCTGGCACGATTCCACCAAAAGCCTTGACCAAATTTCTCAATTTTTTTTTTTTTTACAAATTTCTCTTCCCATCCCTAATGATGTCAGCAAGTCATAAACCCTTCATTTACGTCATGCTTTTCTTATATTGTTTAGTCATACAACACAAAAATTCAGTGTTAATAACAAATATTGGAAATCTTTCAAGTATTTTACTGAAGGATATTGTTTATATCTGGTGGTATTTTTTATTTTTTTCAAACTTTAATCTAGCTAGCATAATAATCTAATGTGATCAAAGTTTTTATTGTGCTGATGCGTGGTTTTGGATTTAAAATATTCAGCGTAATCTGACTCTGATTACGACAGTAAACTGCTCCTTAGAAAGATGTTGTTTATAACCCAGTACGGCGATAAAACCGAAAAGACTAAATCACCTTTTCTTGTTGCCTCTACGCATCGTGGACATGGAGGTGGCACGAGAGGTAACGCGCTGAACTCTCCTTCGAGAGGACGCGCGTTCGAATCTCCGTGCGGGCATCCAGACTTGAGTTTTCCATCGTTTCCCCAAGTAACACCAGGCGAATTCTGGTATGGTTCCTTCAAAAAGTCATTGTCGAGTTCCTTACGCCTATACTTTCTCGCCTCTAATGATCTTTTACAGATTGTAATGCATTTCACACTTCAGCCCATTTAAATTTGACATTAAACTTCACACTAGTCATTGCAGGACTGAGTTTCAACGGAGGCTTTTTAGAACGTAATGTAAGGGCTGGAAGATATTGCAGCTCTTCATGTAACAAAGAGTTGCTGTAAGAACGACAGCTCACAAACTCAACAGTAGTAGCTTCGCTTCTGAAAATGTACCACTGCCCCAGAGATCAAGCGCAATGCTCAGTGCAGAATAGCAGCTAACTTTGGGAAGTTTCTGGAAGCCCTTCATTCTACTTGTTTAGTTCCCCGAGTTGTAATTGAGGATAAGAGGAAACTATCCTGGATACAAGACGAAGGAAGTGTTCATACCTCATCGCATAAACGCCGACCTTCCATTCTTGTATCAGGAGCTCTACTTTCTTACAACAGGTTGGTCCCTAAACTTGTCGGGTGGGGGTCCCTACAGCCGGTGATCGGGTCCCCCATCGGCCGGGCGAGCCCGGGTACATTTGACCCGCTAACCCCTGCCCGCCCCCTCAGAACAGAACAGTTTAAAGGCAGCAACAGATTGTGGTAAACGCAATGCGGATGAAGATAATTTTCTTATCGCAACTGCTGATAACATGTGGCCGATAAACACGTACACACTTATATTTTATCAAACATTCTCCCTTATAAGTCGAAAGCTGCGTTGTGACTCAGCGTTACAGCGTTATCTGAAGAAGAAGATGACATGAAAACATTAGTAGTTTCTTACAAAAAGCTTTCTCTGATAATGGCATCGGATAAATCTTGATGTATTAACGGTATTTCGAAATACGATTCCTCTTAAATATGTTGGATGAAAACATTTAGATGATCGTATTACAATTGTTTCAGTAAGAATCATAACAAAGAAGTTGTCTATTAATGGATGATTGAGTTCAATTTAATACAACTTGGATAATTTTAATAAAGCGCCGTCATTTTTGCGATCATTTTTAGTTAAAAGATTTTAATTTATTCAAACATGTCTGGCTCAGTCTTTTCTGTGTTGGTGTAAGTTTTGTATTTATTTAATTTTTTGAATGGGAGATCCGTGAGGGATAGGTCTGGCCTCCTGGTGGCGTTGTTTTAAGTGACCTTGTCTGCTGCCTCTGCATTGAGCGCTACTCTAGTAGAGGAAGTTTTGCCATCTGTGGGCGAGGCGTGTAACTATGTTATGTGTGTAAGAACTTAATTTTTGTTTGTGAAATATGCAGTTTGTGAGGCGGAGATTGGAGACCGTCAGATTGATTATTGCGTGAAACCGCCTAAAAACCGCAAGCAGGAAAAAAATGCTGATGCTATACCGAACTTAACTGAAAATACAGCTACAGTATTTTTGCCTTAAACGAAATAACTGACATAGTAGGTAGCCACAAGTTTTTTTTTTATAGTCGCAGGCAAATGGCAATACAGAACCGTAACCCCCGGGACCACACGCTTGTCACTAGCTACAAACTCCAAGCTTCTATAAACGATTGGTTAATTTTAGGGATGCAAACATTGTCATCCATACCCTTGCTCTTTCGCTTGTATGTTTTGGAGAAACAAGCATGACGGGCGTCGAGGCTGTGTCAGCCATTTAACTTTTGGCCTAACCTATTATAAAATAATTTTAAAAAAACAACAACGAGAAAGTCCGAAAAAAAGATTGTGGATGTTAAAAATCCATAGAAGCCGTACCAAGTAATTATTATAATTTCATTCATGTAACTATGATTTCTATGTAGCTTCAAGTATGTATTTCATTTAATATAAGTATATTGTTTTATAATTACAATTGTATAATAATTATTATTTTAACGACATTATAATGTCCATATCAATTATTTTTTGACTGCAGAGAATTTATGGAAGAAACATTTAATGAATTTCTTTTTTAGCCTTCTGGGCAGTTTGATAACTTCTGCAGGATGCTGATTCTGAATATTCGCTGAATGAAATTTCACCTATGATTTTTGAAGAAAATACGGACTTCAGAGAAGCTATACCATACCAGCTAAATTAATAAATTTATATCCAAGCCGGAGCGAATAGTATTTTGTTTTTTCTTTAAATGTTTACGAAATGTGACAATAAGAATTTTTTTTAATCTACATGACAGTTTTATTTCACTAAGACGACTGCAAGCATCAGCGACCTTTTTTTTTTTCTCTATGGTCTTTATTCTTCTGTTCCCAAATGCATAGTTCTTCTTGGTAACATTCGGGGAATTTTAAAATATCCTTATTGGGTCATTTATTCATTTTTCCTGCAGCTCTTCTATCACAACAAACAGGAACGCATGTCAGTATCGTTAACGTTCTGGCCTCGCATTCGGGAGGACGCGGGTTCGAATCCCCGTCCGGGCATCCAGATATGGGTTTTTCATGGTTTCCCCAAATCACTCCAGGCGAATGCCGGGATGCTTCCTTCAAAAATGCCATGGCCGAATTCCTTCCCGGTCCTTGTCCCCAATCCCATCCCGCCTCTAATGACCTTAGCCGTCGACGTGGCCAAAAAAAAAAAAAAAAAGATCAGTATCGGGTATTCACTTGACGCACAAACGTGTAGACGCTTCGCATCCGCTTCCTTTGATTTGTGCCAAAAAACAAACTCGTTCGGATCAGCCACAAGTGCTAGCTAGCAATTCTACACAAGCCAAGCCAAACGCCCTGTCCACATGTTTCACACTGTGACGGCTTGTCGAGAATTGGCAAGCGTGTGGACCTACCTTAACTGCTTAGATCATTAGTTGACATGTTTTTCCATCAGAATTGCAATCTAGATCAATACCCATAAGAGATCTCCAAACGATTGCGTTTTTGATGCATTTTGTAGAATTTACAACACTGCTTGGAAAGTATTGTAGAACTGTAATATCAATTCATATTATATGAATTAAAGTTATAAGCAGTTAAAGAAAGATACTAACCGGCTAATGTACCCATTATTCACGCTGAAATGAATTAAATTATTTTTAGTTTCAATAAAATCTCTGCAGCACATTTCCGTCATAGGTGAGACACTATGCTGTGTCTATGGATCTTATTTCCCTAGTTAAAGCGTTATACACTTACGGAGTTCCTCTGCTTGATGAATGTGAAATTAAATACTATCCTCTTTCCTCGAAACGCGAAAGAGAGAAACACTTGACTCAACAGACAAGCAGCATCTTGAGTTTACAGAAACCAGACCGAGCTCTTGGGAGTTCAGTCCATGAAACATCATAATCGCAAGGAAACAAGAAGGGAAAATCGATTTACCAAGTTCCAATAATCGCTGGGCAATATAAGGCCCAGGCATTAGCGATTTAAATCGTGTGTTGTATTCGAGTTCTGATCGCATACTTTGTGAAACGGGAAGACAATAATGAAAACTCATTCTATCCATTAAAACTCCTATCTGCAATTAAAAATAATAGAGTATGTGAGATGAATGTAGGGTAAGGGTTGCAAAATAAAAAATTCTAGGGAAATAAAAATTTCTTAGAACAATTTGTATTTTACATTATAATAAATATTTTCTTAGTCTATCGTCCTATTCTTTGGTATAACGATCGTGTCTTTATCCGGACTATTTCATCCTATTTATTAAATTGCTCACTGATATTTTCCTCGTACATTTTTCCCAATAACAAGACTTAAACGCATATTTTCACTTTGTTTTCACAACACTTCTTTTAAAAACAATTTCATAATTCCTGACACAAAACATTTACGTTCGTGTCGAAGTTTCAGTTTCCTCTTTAGATTAGCCTAAACACTTAGAGATTTATTTATGAGATCAAATGTAAATCATAGAAATTCCATTGCTCCAGAAACAATTTAAAAAATAAAATCTTCCTTTCTAAATGACTCCAAATGGGAAGGATCCACTTCGTTTCAAACTCATTTTAAAAACTGTTGAAATACTTAATGAAATGAACTCCCAGACTTCAAGAAAGAAATGCAATGCGATGTGGACTGATTAATATCAAATCGTGGAGTCACTGTCGTTAGTTAAAATTTATTATCTGCAGATTGGTCATAATTAAATAAATTATCTTCAGAAATAATATGTCGAAACAAGGTGACATTATAATTGAAATAAATCGATATTGCTATGAAGAATTGATGCATTTAAATGCCTTTAATATAATCAATCTATGACTAGGTAAATGAATGGTAATTGAAAAAATGAAAATATTCATCGAAAATAATGATCACAGATCAGTAAGTGATTGGCGATTGTATGTTCTCTGTCTGGGTAACATGAGTTCTCAAATTCTCTCTCTCTTAGGTCATTTGGTTGGGTTGAGGTATCCTGGTTATTTGAGAAAATACATGTTTTTCAAATGCATCGAAGTTCGTCGATATTACCGAATTCAAATAATATTACCGAAGAAACCAGATGTTGCTGAGGGAGTTACCGATAGGACCACCTTCGGTGATAACGAAGCTATTAATTCAGCTGGTAATCAGCTGGCTCACAAATAGCCTGCAGGTGTGATTGGCAAACTGCGATAGGTAGCCACTCTAAATTTTGATTCAGCACGTCGAGTTTTGCGCTTCAATCAGAAGAAATATATATTTTGACTAAAAGAATTCTTGTGAGATTGAAGGCTTTCACGGCGTATCGATGAAATGTAGTCTTCACGGGTTTTCCGCCGTATGTTGTTGAAACGCGACAACGAGCTTTCGGCGGCTGACTCTGCCGCCATCTTCAGGTTGAATGTAGTGCAGGGAGAACCAGCGCTGCACAGTGCAACCTGAAGATGGCGGCAGAGTCAACCGCCGAAAGCTCGTTGTCGCGTTTCAACAACATACGGCGGAAAACCCGTGAAGACTACATTTCAAAAGAATTCTTACCTGCAAGTCTGTTCCAAACAGGAAGTCACTTCACTGTTCTCTCAGTACTGCAATACTCGGTTCTGCTCTGATTGGTTGCACCTCGTGATGCCATTGCAGTTCTAACTGTAACACAAACCGCGAAATCATCGTAAACATCTCAAACTGTCGTGTCCTCGAAAAATATCATCTTGTTTTTCAGTGAGAAATTGTATTCCACTACACCAGGCTTACAGAGAAGCCAGCTTGGCGTGATCGCGCATTTTAATCTGCATATTGCCCTTCCCGGGCCTTGGTGGGCCAGGTACCTAGTCAAATGCGCTGGCCCGTGTTAACTGGCCTTAGCGTCCTTCGTAATACCCGTTTATCGCACAAATACGTTTACCTTATTTAGCTTCAAACTGTTTCAAACGTCAGGCACGGTATGTATTCATAGTTAATTGTTCGCAGAAATATGATTAAACGCATGACGAATAATTGAGTCATTACAATATGAACTCAGAGTAAGTATTGCAGCGTAACTAATGAACGTTTTACATTTAGATTATCAGAAAACTGTTGAAAAAAATCTGTTAAACTATTATATAGGTGTCCTGAAAAAAAAATCCTGATTGCGATGGTGGTGCCAATTATTCTGCGTTGTATCTATAAAATTATAGAACGTTACAAGAATTTTACGCAAAGCATGCAGGGTGTAGCGATCATCAAATTTTAGTGAAATTATTGTTGCTTATCTAAATAAGATTAATATGCTTAGTTCTGTCAAATTCACTTAATATGGATTGTATGCTTATAGTTGCTATTCTAAATTTTGTCGACTGCTTTTTTTTATACATATCCTGTTTTTTCACTATTTTTCACATTAATTATAAGTGTTAATATTGAATGCTACTGTAATTGTGAGCTATAAAAAAGAAAAGAATAGCAAGCAACATCAGACAATGTAATGAATTTTTTAACCACTACTAAAATTGAATCTGTTTACTTCTTGGTGCACGATTGCGGCACATAAACTCTCCGATCGATTTATGAAAGGGACTCATCACTATCACATATAGTTGTAATAAGAGTCCGAAAGTGAAAAAAGTTTCATGAGCTTATTTGTTCATACTGAATCTGGCGTATGGGCTGTTAACGCTCGGACTTCGAATTCGGAAGAATAGCGGTTCGATGCTCCAGTCAGGCATATTTCGGTTTCCACAGTTTTCTAAATCACTCAAGTCAAACGGGGATGGTTCCTTTAAAAGGCCATGGTCTAATTCCTTCCAGTTCCTTGTCCCCAATTTCCTTCCGGCTCTAATCACCTTGAAGGTGACGATCCGTAAAACCACTGAACCGGAACTTCACGTGTTGACAATATACGTCATATGTACGGCCAGACTGCACGTCTGCCACTCTTTGTCAACTAGAGCAATCCTGAGTAGGGAGACAGCTGTCGACTCTAAATCACTGATCTTATCTCTTTTTAATCCAGATTAAGCATAAAGCGGAAAATAACAAGTGGGATTTCTTAATCAAAGATTAGTTGTTCGGCAGATATGTCATGTCATATACTTCTGGATCTTTTTATCTTACTAGGCACGTTTTATTCCTTTAACCAGCCTTTGGTGCTATATTGTTTCCTAAGGAGTGTTTCTATTGAGAAATGTAATGTATTTGTCACGTGAGAATGTTTTTCCATACGCGTAAGTACTGAAATATTCACTTCCCTGCCAGCTTCAAACCAAATTACTATTCTGGAAGTAACACAAAATTTGCCTACCCTACACCTCCCATATCAATGTCACCGTAATCAGCACTTTGAAAGTTATTTTCATGATTCTGAAGCAGTGTGGCATGCGTGACATTTCGGATCACCTTCCTTGGCCTTCGAAATTAAGATGGTGGAGGTTTGGACTTCAACATGCTACCGCGGTCTTAACAACTGACGCTATTTTTTTCCACAACAGGCTAAGAGTTAGGGGAACGGATCCTAACGTTCAGCTTGGAGGGAAAATACTCTGTTTTATCGATAATTCAACTCCCGGTTGTTTAGTTCATTATACAGCTGCGGTGATCTCTCTTTTGATAACTCTCTTTTTACAAATTCGTCCTGCAAAATAGCAGTAGGAATATAGAGACTAATTTTCACAAAGGAACATAAAATGAAGTTATTCATTGTCTTGCAGAATTATATTGTTAATTCTCAGCTCGTTTTTCGGAAATATTTGAAAGACGAGATTTGTTGAGCAGCAAGAAACAGTATACTTCAGTGGAATATCCAACATTTAAAGATACTTTTCTCCCCATATTTTGCCTCTAAATAGTAATGGTTTATGCTGTTACATTCGAAAAACCCTATACACTAGATAAAATAAAAATACGAAATATGATTTGAGTGTACAACCTGCGAAAAAAAGAATAATGTGAATAGTTCATCTGACTAGATGAAGTATAAAATAAATTTTAAACATTATATATTTTTAAATCATGAATCTGTGAGAGGGACGAGACATTGCACTTGCTGAAGTGTGATTGGCATCAGTTTATTTCCTGCAGCTGGAGTACCGACAACCATCGACACTAATCTAAAGCGTACAAGTTTAGAAGCGGAGGATTTTATTTTTGTGATACACAAACCAATAATAACCAAATGATTTGCGTGCTGTAAAATGAAAAACAATAGAAAACGTTGTTACGCAGTTCCATTCACTGTTGAACTGTAATGCTCGGGATTAGCATTCGGGAGGAGTTCGGTTTGAATTCCCGTCCGGCCAACTATATTTCGATTTTCTATGGTTTCCCGAAATTACTACATGCCGGAATGGTTCCATCAAAAGACCATGGCAGAATTCCTTCCCGTTTCTAGACACTAATCCTTTACCGCGTTTAAAGCCCTCGATGTTGACGAAGAGAAAGTCCCCCCTGCAAAATAAATAATCACTTTAGGGGTCAGCTATATCTTCAAACTGTATTAAAGAAATGTAAAGCCAGATATTTTTCTTCAGCAGGTCCACCATTAAATCATGTCATGGAAATAGAGGTCGATATTCTCTTCTATGGCCTTGGATTTGGAGTGAAAACGTCCGAGCCTTTTACTTCCAGTGTTTATTTTCGTCTGTGCTGAGTGGTAGTGGAAGTGGAGGAGAGGTAGTTTCAAAATTCAGCTTTGGCTTCTGGAAGACGATTCTGGTGGAAGAAGGGAGGAGGAAATAAATTTCGACCAGAGAAAAAAATTTGTATATGACATGTTCGCGCTCTCACCGAGCGTGGTGGGTGAACGGTTAATGTCCTGGCCTCGCATTCGGAAGGACGCCGGTTCGAATCCTCGTCCGGGCATCCAGATTTGGGATTTCCATGGTTTCCTCAAATCACTCCAGGCGAATGCCGGGATCCTTCCTCTAAAAAAAGGCCATGGCCGGATTCCTTGTTCCTTGTCACCAATCCCATCCTGCCTCTAATGACCTCGACGTTGACGAGGTGGAAGCGTAAAGTCATAAGTAAAAGAGTTCGCACTCTCTTGGGCTCATTTTGCGAATGAGAAGATGAGATGCAGATATGTAATGTCTACAACGCTTCAAAAATACAAGAATGAGAGCCAACTACACACTTTTAAAGCCATTTTGAAATGGATAATCATTAAAGTCTTCATAAATATTTCATATTTTTGTTTTTATTCTTTTTTTGTTTTTTTTTGGTTAGGACTTTAAGGCTCGTCGGCATCAAGGTCATTAGTGGTGGAAGAGGATTGGGAATAAAGAACGGGAAGGAATTTGGCCATTGCTTTTTTGAAGGAACCATCCCAGCGTTTGTCTGCAGTTATATCAGTATACTATGGAAAACGGAAATCTAAATGGCTGGACAGGGATTTTCTGTATGGCTTACCGCTTATACACCGGAATTGGTATTTAATTTGAACCAATATCATAGAGAAGTCATGTTGCGAAGAATATTGTACTGTCCAAAGTCGAGTGTTTCATTTTGGGGTCTTGTGTCCTTTACGTATCATCCCAGGTACTCTGACAATTCTGTCAACTCCCACAACGCATAGTTATATCTAGCAGTGCATTGATAGCCACTGTTCCATTAGAGAACAGAGTGCAGTGACTCAAGAGTCGGATAAGCTGTCGTGTCCTCCTGACTCGTGCAGGTGTGTCATTAACTGCCGTAGTGACGCCACGCTCACCTCGCCAGCTTTCCCTGTAGTTTTACAGCCTGAACACGAGTAGGAAAGTGCAGTTGGCAGTGAGGCTCCGCTACAAAACATAACCCGTTTTCGAATCCATCTCGCCCGTCTAGCTAGAAAGAAGAATACGAGAAGGGCCGACAAAAATAATCTAATTTGTGAGCACAAATCATTTCACATTTCAGAAAATCTACATCTACATATATACTCTGCAATTCACAAAATTGTGGGTGGCAGAGGGTGCTCAGCACCAAAGCTAATCTCTTTGCTGTGCATTCCAATCCCTAATGGTACGAGGGAAAAAAGAATTCATATAAGAATCAGTCCGGCACCTTATTTCTCTAATTTTATCTTTCCTGTCCTTCCGACTCAAATAGGTTGGTGGAAGAAGTATTTCACTACACTCAAAAGTGAAATCCTGTCAAGTAAACAATGGCAATTATTCAAATTTCAAAATTTTTTGGACTACAAGTGATCCTTTAATACAGAGTTTTTTCAAACTGTGGGCTTCAAACTGTAAGCTTTATTTAAACAACATATATTAAAAATCATTTATATTTAATAATCTTTGTTAGATTTTAAATAGATAATTTTTTATTATGAGGGTACTTTGCCGTATACAAAAATAATTTTATTTAAACTACTCTAAATCGAAAGTGCATTGCCTAGTTGGTTGTAAATTATTGCATTTTGGTCCCAAAAATTGCAGAATTCACGCGTCCTACCATTCTTCTTCCGGTAAGAAAGGGTCTGAATGGAAGGAACCTGGATAAAATTAATTGGACTATAGCTAGAGGCGACATCTCGTGTTCTCGCTGCACTAAACGCTTTTACGATATCACACGCGTTATACAAAAACTTAATCATTTTAATTACTCAACACATTAGTCGTTCACCACAGAACAGATACATAGATAGCTCCTTCCCACAAATCAGTTCTCTTTGCTCTTTAGTATCCCATACGTCCATTTCCGGTATGGTTCAAAGTACACTTGCGAATCGAAGCTTTTATCATGCCAATTTGATACGTTCACGCCCCTTTTTTCTCCCTCTCATCATGCCCAAGCAACAGCCGTGTTTCTTTTTTTTTTTAATCTTCTTAACGTCTCTCTACCAGCGAGGCCTTTTAGAGACGGGAAAGGATGGGGGACAAGGAATGGGAAGGATTTCGGCCATGGCCTTTTGAAGGAAGCATTTGCCTGGAGTGATTTGTGAAACCTTGGAAAATCCAAATCTGGATGCCCGGACGGGGATTCGAACCACCGTCCTCCCGAATGCGAGACCAGAACGCTAACCGTTACACCACCACACTCGGTAGCCGTGTTTTGATCTCAAGAAGTGAAATTATCACCAGTTCAACATTATTAACAAACCTTGAAGAAACAATAATAAATCTGTAAGCGCTCTGGTGGCTCAGTGGTTAAGGTGTCTGCCTGTCGATCGAAAGGTTCCCGATGCGAATCCTTGTCTCAGGGCCATTAAGCCGACCTTCACCTCTGGCATGGCTTGACGTTTACTATTCGCTAAATGATCCACCAATGTTGTAGCTGTCTGGTAAACCTACATCATTTAGGCGCTTTAATGTCTGATTTGAACCAAATAGCTTCCTGGCATTCTTCATTAGAACAAACTTATGCTTTGTCAGAGGTAAATATCAGTTTAGGGACCTAGATTTTGGAATCCCTAATTGTGAATGTATACTTCTGTGCCACCAGACTATTCAATGCGAAATAAAACAGTCTAAAAGTAGATAGCACTAATTATGGCATGCGAAAAATCAGTAACCTATTTCAGACATTCAAGAAAAACGGTGAGCAATGTGAGCTGTCTAGAACGTATGAGAGACGGAAATACATCCAAGCCTGTAATACCGCTTCGTGCCCGACGAATAGGGCAGCACAGGACTACAATCTCTTCTATCATTCATCCACATCACAAACGCTGATCACAAACTCCTTCACAGTCATCCACACATATAGTACCAGAAGCGCTGTCACACTGAGAAAGGCAACGGAGAATCACCCTAGTTCATCTGTGCGTGAAGGAACTATGTTAGGGTAATAACCTCCATTGCCGATGCCTACACTCTCATTCCAGGTATACCACACACGTTGACTTGACTGGGTGAATAAGCTTCGTATCTAAACGGAATGACGGGTGTGATACCATGTTTCTTTTATCAGATGTTTAGGTGTTATACTCTGTTGAGCACTCTGGCGTGTCCATTGAAAAAATACCACTATTCTCATATATTACAAAGTAAAGCCTAGTACAAGCCTTGATATTATTGCTGATGCTTGCGTCATCAGAACCTGAACAGCTCAAACACGCGCACAACCACAGTGGATTGGAGACGAAAGGCTGCTATCGTCAATTATCATACCACGATGCGAGATTCCGATGGATCTTCTTATTTTACTCGTGCTTTGAAAGCTGGCCCTGACTCTTTGGCCCGACATACCTTAACTGAGAACACGCAACGTACTAGATAAACTCTCCATTACAACCATATCTTTATTTATAAAGATGAATGTATGTTTGTTTGTTCTTCATACAAATCCACAGTTTTCATCCGATCTTGATGAAACTTTGCACACTTATCCTTTGAAACAAGGAGAAAAATACTGTCTACATTTGGTTGAAAAATTATCTGTATAAATAACACATGTTGTCTCATAACTTTTAAATACGGCGACAGACAGACACGTTGGATGTGGACGTCTCCAGACCGTGTTTCCGTGTAGTGGACTAGCAGCTCAGTGGTTATATCGCTTGCTTATGAACGTCGTGGTCTCCGGTTCAAATCTCCGTGGAGGCTAAGATTTTTAAAAATTGTTTTTCATCGTAAGAGTCAGGCCTGGGCCGTAGGTTATTCGGATTGAATGTTAAACTGCAGATATTAGAAAGTTAGGGGTGCAATGCAAGGAAAATCGTAGGTAGTCTTGCAATGTTGTAGGTGTACACTTTTTTACGTTATAATGATCCCTCAGGTGTTGTTCGCAGTCAGTGTGTGAGTGTGAACCACAGTAATATTATTATAAATACGGAAGTAAGTCTCTGTCTTTTTGTTACGTTTTGACGACTAAATGGCTATATCGTTGTGATGCAATTTTATAAGGAAATCTGTATGAAGGGCACAGGATATTTTTTCCAGTATGATTAACAGTTGCAGTCACGAAATTTTCAGACGTTATCGAATGGTGACAGAAATATGTTGGAAATTGATTCTCTTCAAGAGACAGGTTCGCCGGTAGAATGATATAGTGATAGCTTTCCTGTCATATTATTCCGACTCGATATTTTTTGGGACCAATCCTTCGTTACCAACAACTTTCTATATTTAATTCTGGCAAAAAAATTCTTAATCCACGCGTACGAAGTCGCGGGTACGAGCTAGTATACTATATAATTTCCTAAGCTCACTCACTCACTCATCTCGATAGCTATTGGCTGGAGAACGGTGACGTCGCCCACCATCCGTTGCTTGCAAATTAAAAGCGACCAGAGATATCATTAGGAGAAATTACAAAATTAATTGCCTTAAACATCCATTAAGTTTGCTTTTTGTAATATTTCATAGTTAAAAATATATTGATAAACTTTAGTGCTGAAAAAAAACATAGAAATGCTTTTCAGTAACAATTCGCTAATAAAAGCAATATAAAGAAACTTAAATTACTCTTGGTCTCTGCTGTAATCTCGGATGCCAATTGTCATTCGGGCCTAGGCTACATTTCAATTTAATTAAAACTATCGCTAATGTTGCTGCTTGACCAAAGTTTATACATTACGGTTTATTGCTTTTTACGTATGCAAAAGACCACTTTCGTTAATGGTCTTTATTCATGTTCGCTGTACGTCAGTTATTAGACTATTTAAAGTGGACATCAGACCAAATATTTTACTGAATTGAGTATTCTAGCAATTCATTTCTTCGGAGTTGCTCAATTATTTAATAATCTGGAACCTGTATTAAGCTCTCTGGCCGTTACAGACATTCTGACCAAAGATTATATTATAAATGTCTGCCGAACCACAATGAAAAAATAACGTGATGCTTTCGAAGCAATTGTGCACTCCCTTTAAATGGAAATTCTTCAATTTTGCAGATTGAACTTTTATGGTCAAATACAAGTCAAATTTGTATTTCAGCAAGTTCGAGCCTACCAACAACGACCTGTTAAACAATTATACGATAGCACGATCGTCTCTGTCCGTGTTTAATATGTCCATTAATACTTCTGAGTTCTTTAAGCTCAAGAGATTTTATTCACCCTAAGGGTGAATTACAGGTCAAGTTCGCATTTCGAAAGATCGCGTCAACCTGTTATAATCTTTTATCTTAAAAACTGGAACTATTCGTGAGCCGTAACGATAAGCAAAAAACGGTCACGGGCTTACACTAACTTAGTATAAAACTTAAATGAAATCCCACTAACATTTCTTTTATTTCCAACAATACAGATTACATTAAAATTTTCTAACGTTCGTTAGACCTTATGAGAGATTATTTAGAGGGCTATTAAGGTTATCATCTCCATTTCACCTCTATTCATGTAATAAGATTCGAGTTAAGCCTCCAAATTCAGTACAACAGATGGCTTCATTCTGCTGATTAATATAAAAGTTAATTTCCTTTACTGTGATGAGTTAACAATAAAAATGGAAAGTACTGTGTATAGAATTGCATTTATTATTTTCAAATAAAGGAAGAGTAGTTCGATTCACATTCTGTCAGGTTTTCAGCTACAATTTAATCTCCGTTCTAAACCATAAGTTTACTGCATCACCTACGTCGGAGGTATAAAGATAAAAAGAAGAACCAGTGAAAAACACTGGCTTGGAAAGCTACTATCTCATATAAGCTAAGACACCTGCAGGAACAAATTATTGCTATCTGCATCAGCTTCAAAATTATTTGTTATTGTTGGCCTGAAAGAAACTTGATGCGATCTTTACTTCGAAGTTCGAACCACGCTATCTTTTGTCTTGAACTTCAGCTGAAATTTCTTCCGAAATCTTGGAACTGTCTCTCAGGTACTTGTCCTTTGCCGATAAAATCAGATAAATTATGGTGTAGCCACTAAAAATAGACACTCAACGAGTAAGTTCATGGCCTGACCTCAAGTAGATGAGCATCATTTCTCTGCAGTATACATAAAGTAAAAGAGCACCATTAACAATAACTGTGGAGTATTTCTTTAATCAAATATGCTACCCCATTACTAATGAGTGTTAAGGAACTTGCGGCAATCACAAAAGTGCATTTTGTTTAATTATAGACGCCCAGCACGTCATATCGTTCTTACAGAATTTTACTGAAGCAATAATATTAGAATGATCAGGCAACAGCGTTGTATTGATGCAAAGCATCCTCTGCAATCAACAATTTTGAGAAGTGCAGATAGGAGTGGCTCTGGCTCTATAACTCTTTAATGTACTTCGGCCATCTGATAACGATATTTTTCTCTCATCAGTCTTTCAATTGGTTTAAACCTGATTTGGTGTCTTACTCTCATAATATTAGAAGTAACGTCTTCAAGCATCTGCTTCATATAATTTTTTTGCTTATGGTTTTACGCTTCATTGACGTAGAGGTCTTTAAAGGAGGGACAGAAATGGAGCTAGGAACGGGCAGCAATTCGATCATGGTCTTTTTTGAAGGAATCTTCGCTCATGCTCCTGGAGTGATTTTTGGAAACCAAGGAAAATCGATGGGAGGGATAGGACGGGTATTCGAACCCTCAAACCCCGAAAGCGATGCGATGCTAGACCGTTGCAGCTCAGGTTTGGTTTCATATATTTTGATCCCTAAGAGTTTTCTTCTTGGATTGTTTTTTTAATAATAATAATAATAATAACAACTTAAACAGTCCCGCAAACCTTAAAATGTGAACCATCATCCTGTTTCTGTGTGACTAACAAATTTCTTTCCTTATTTATTATTTTAAAAACGTGTTAATTTCCTACTTTAATTTTAAAGATTTGTTTAAAAGAGTCCAACTACCTGTGTCAATTCTGCGATTTTAGTATTTGTCACAGTAGTAGTGAACATAAAATCATATTACTGGCCGATCTAGGGATCGTGTTTGTGCGCGGAAGTAAGTTGAGTGGCGAGAGATTTAAAATTCCAATTAACCTGGCCAAGTTTCTAAATGCTCCCTAGTCATTGGTGTCCCTTTTGACACCCACAAGGCAGTCTCATTGACGTTGAAAGGAAATGAATGTGTCATTTGAAGGAGAGTACGCAGTTGTAAACTACCAGCTCTTAACGGTGAATTCGGAACGAAAACAATGGAGCGTAAATACAGTGACGACATGCGGCATGTTCCGAGGAACGTGTTTCTGCGGCGGAGAAAGGCCAACTGGCGCCTGGCATCTGCAGTCGCTTGCCCTGACCCGTCTGGATGCCAGACAACGCACGCACAGCATTTACACTCTGCGGTCGTGCTCAAAATAGCGTCGGCGTAGATCATGGGGGACAAAATTACCTGCATTCAGTACTGGATCTACTTCACCACTGGCATAGTGCAAATTAGCGAGGTCAAGGTGGATCTTCTACGGATAATTCTGTCGTTTGCGTTTAGCATCTAAAGTTTACATATATCTCCCTCAAGGTTTCAGGAACACTCGATCGTTCATTCGTCGACTCGTAAATTTTTTTTTTATCACTAAGTCACTAACATTTATACTCGGAAAATTCAGACTGTTCGTATATATTGTTTTTGGGTATACATTGGATCACATTGAGCGGTCTGGTAGCTCGGACAATTTCTAAGGACAGCAATCCAGAGAAATCTATAAGTCACTAACGAAGAATACAGAGCTGGTAGTAGACAATCCCTTTCAACGAGCAGAACTTCTTGAACCACACATGCCGTGACAACGGAGGACCTTGGAAATCAGAGGTTGGCTACTGGAAACTATCGTCTTCATCATCTTGGAAATTTATAATATCAAATGTAATTGCGTTATTTTTAAGTAAATAAATCTAACAGGTAAAAAAAAAAAATTAAAAAGAAAAAAAAAAGGTGGGTAACGCTCTTGCTTTCAAAAATTTCTTTGCTCCGGTCCCGGGTTCGAGTCCCGACAGGCGCAGGAATTTTTAAGAATTCTGTTTGATCATATGAGCTATGCCAGGTCGCTTCGTGTTTCGGATTCCACGTTAAACTGTAGATCCCGAAGGAAAGGAACTTGGCCATCCTACATCTGACACAATGGCTTAGTATGCCTCCTCAGTTATTAAGTTAGGTAGTTAGTTTTTTTTTATCACATTTTAATTTTCTTCTCAGTTAAGGTAAGTAAATAGACCTGGCATTATCAGCCGGAGATCCCGAAGGATTGTTCGGCCGCCTGCGTGACAGAGTTTTGATTCGCAGCGCATTCCGCCTCTGCCGTGTCTGGACTAACTGTTTAATGTGGAATCCGAAACACAGAACGACCTGGCGTGGCTCATATGTTCAAACACAACTCTTACAAATTTCTGGCCCCACCGGTGAGGTAGATTCGATACATACCTCTGGTTTTACAGGTAGTTCAGACACAAACTTTCAAACTGTGAAACCCTTGACAAAATCCTTTCCGTAGTTTTTACGTTAAGTCAGATTACAAATAAAAAAAAGCTTGATTTGCTCCTCCTCAATCAGGTGATAAGTTATCTCAGATTTTTTTAAGGCGACTTTTAAACTGTGAAAACCGCGTCAAAATTTGTTAAGAAATTTTATTTGCGTGATACCGGAAGAGACACACACACAAACAGATATTCTAAAAAATTTAAATTGGTTTCATGGACCTTCTAATAGACGATTCCAATCTTTTTTTTTTCCTTTTTTTTTTTAATATTTCTTAACTTCAGTTTAGACAAAAAAAACTGTCCCCTATCAACTGTAAAGTCACTTTATAGAAGATATATATAAAAAAAGTCCCCGAGATTCATGAATATGTTCCACTTTCGAGTAATAAACAGTTAACCAAACCGAAATATAATGTTGGTATTAAGTTTTCATTATAAGTTTGCTACTGTTGCATAACTAATCACAACGAAACATCGAGTGAAGTTAAGTGGATTGTGGGGTGATTCAGTGATAATGTGTATGACGGAGAAACCAAATGACCAGAGTTATTATTATTATTAGCAGCAAAATCCATGTATTACGTGCATAACGTACGCCAGAAACACCTCAGTCCTTGAGACTGCAAGTACCTTTCATATCTTCTGCTATGACTTAATCAAATAATCCATGTGCAATGAACGGCAACTACCCTTCCACGTCTAGGAGTTAATAATACTACATACCTCCTAGACGCGTGATTTAGCTGACAAATAGGGCAAGCACTTGAAAAACTGTTGTTTGGCTGTATTGTTAATAAACGCTACTAGTGTAAAAAACTTTACAAGAACGAAGATCTTCGTGACGAAGAGTATTAATATAACGATCTCTGGTAACAAGCCTAGCGAGAAATGTTATCCCACACGATATTTCGGCGATACAGCCTCCGTCGCCAGAAATGGTGACGGAGTCTTGGATCGTCAAAATATCATGTTGAAACACAATGTTGACACGATTTTTTATCCGAAAACATTACACTGAAAAAATACTGTCGACCTACCAGAAAATAAGGACTTTTCCATGAGCAACATATTTCACTACCAAAAAGGAACGAAATGTTAAAAACCTGCTTTAAGGTTAATTGATGATTTTGTGGAATACCGTTAAAATTCTAAATTGGGTAGTCATACCGAAAATCAGAATTAACTATTCTAAACATGAAATCAAATAAAATAAAGCTTGATTTCAGACTATTTCCGCCTAAAACACAGGCAGCTTTCGTTCCTGCTGAATCCAAACACGTTCATATATTGTAATTAGAAATGAATTTTTTATATATATATTTAAAAATTGCATCCACTGGAGTGTGATTTACGCCTTGGAGCAAAACTCAACTCTTAATTTTTTTAAAAAATGCATTACTTCTAGAATAGTAAAACAACCGCAAGTGATTTTAACAGGACAAACTAATAAAACAACTACGTCAACATTTTACCCACAAACTCTGTTACCTGGTGGCAACTACAAATCTTGTCGTAATCAATGAGAAATTCAACAGTTCCTGTTGAAGAAAGTCTGCTCTTAAGCGAGGTCTAAGTAGAAAGGCATTTGGCTCTTTAGAAGCATTAGCTCAAACAATTACGACCAACTGGAATGCAGCAGTGTTGTTCAAGGTAAACGTGGAGCTGCTTCAGTGGTCAGGAAAAATGAAAGGTGCGATCGTTTACGAAGTGGATGACCGTTTAGATTTTACTGAAGCGGAAGAGATTTTCGTTGAAGCTAAAACACCGAAACGTATCCTACCCTCCGCCCCTCCAGCCAATTTATGCTGTTGTCAAATAATCACTGCGAAGGTAGTTCTTCTTGCTTAGATGATATTGACCATGCTCCCTCAGTTTTAGTACCGAGTTCATGGAAGACAATTGTGAGTCTTACACTGCCCTGCCCTCGTAGAGTGCTTGCTTGCTTCACGTGCTGGTTAAAGTGCAACCTAGGACGTGGTTTACTCATTTGTCTTGTATTGTCCTACGCTTTGAAGGTAAGAAAATGTTTTGAATGAGGGATAACTACAATGGTGACAGTATGAATTAAAATCCTGTGGTGTTAGCCAGGGCCGGCGTTAGGGGGGGGGGGGGGGTAAGTGGGTCAAATGTACCCGGTCCCGCCCGGCTGATGGGGGCCCCGATCACCGGCTATAGGGGCCCCCAACAAGTTGTAGAGCTAAAAAAAAAAGTAGGTCGTCCAATTGGTCTATTTGGTCTGAGCGAGGGCCCTAACTGCTGAATTCGCCAAGGACCCCCATCTGGTAACCCTGGGCCCCAAAATCCTAGCGCCGGCCCTGGGTGTTAGCTACAGCAATAGTCTGCCAAATGGCACGAATAATCATGGTCTCAGACTTTTGGCCTGGGCAGTGGCGGTTTTTACAACTGTTCGACTAAGGTTTGATTATTAAAGAAATAGGAATGCTCTTATGGCTGAAGCTCATTTACTTTGGTCAAACAATTTGAATCTTCTTTTTCTTTTTTTTCTTTTTTTTTTTTTTTTACTTGCGGCTTTACGCCTCGTCGACGTCGAACTCATTAGAGGCGGGGACGGGACTGGAGAGAAAGAACGGAAAGGAATTCGGCCACGGTCTTTTGAAGGAAGCATCCAGGCATTCGCTTGGAGTGATTTTGGGAAACCATGGAAAACCCAAATTGAATGCCCCGAAGGGTATTCGAACCCGCGTCCTCCTGAATGCGAGTCCAGAACGTTGAGGGCCCCATACACACAGCAACTTATTGGCCAACTTGGTTGTGTTGTAGGTGAAGTTGAAGTGTGTATGGGTAGGTTGGCAGACCAAATCACAAGTTGGCCAACCAAGTTGGCGGTTTTCAAACTCTTTTGATATTTGTGGGCGGGGCCTATTGTTGTGCCAACGTGTTGTAGTGTGTATGGGCAGGTTGTCCAACCTGACTGCCAACAACAGTCCGCACCGGTTTCTAATCGAGGTAGTGCTAGTGATCTATGCTAACAGTGGTATCATGGTGACTACTATTCAGAACAACGATGCATGGAACACCGTCATCGGAAAGTTTCACAATCTACCACAGTTTTGGAAAGTGAAATCTGATTTATCTAATATATAAAAAGAATGTTTGTTTGTTTGTCTTCTATACGTTCCTACACCATTCATCCAATTACAATTAAACTCTACTAAATTATTGTGTGCAAGGCTGTAAAGGTTTCTGGCAAAAAAAAAAATCCGAGAACACCCCCTCCCCCCTCTTCTTTTACACAGCCTTAAATTTTTCAAATATTCTTTGTACAAACCCACAATGTTTGTCCGATTTCTGTGGGGTTTTTCATATGTATAACATAAAACAAAGAGAAAAATACTGCCTACATATGGTTTAAAATTCAATCTCTCTTCCCTTTTACCCCCCCCCCCCTTAATTTTTGCCAATGTTCTTTACAGACAAACAGTTTTATTAGATTTTGAAGGAACTTTGTATTAGTATACACTAGAACAACTAGAAAAATACTGTTTACTTTTGATTTACAAAAACCGAATCTCATCTCCCTTCCACCCGTGTCCTTAATTTAATTAACATTGTTGACACAAACCTATAATTTTTATCCGATTCCTATACTATTCATCCGATTAAGGTTTGGCGAGTTGTTCTGTGCCTGCCTGGTAAGGTTTCTGACGAAAAAATATAAAAAACCACCCACTCTTCCCCTACACATCCCTCAAATTTTTCAAATGATATTTGCATAACCCACAGATTTTGTCCGATTTTGATTGAATTGTGCACATGTGTACTTTAAAACAAACGGAAATATACTGTCTATATTTGTTTTGCACAACCAACCCCTCTCCACCTTTGCCACAACCCCTTTAATTTTTGTCAACGTTCTTCATACAAGCCCACAATTTTTATCCGGTTTTGATAGTACTTATCACGTGTATACTTCAAAAAGAAAGAAAGAGGCAATGCAACGCATGCCGGGCAAAGCCAGTATAAAAATAAAAATTCAAGAATCAAGGGCTGGGAAGAATTGCTGATTGATTTCAAAGAAGTGGGAATTTTTGTAATCTTCAGGTGCAGCTCCGACCGTAAATTTTTGTGTGAAAATTTGGGGTGTTTTTGGAGCCACTTTTTTGCCCAAATTTTTCTCCTTTTCTTTTCCCTCTCATTTTCCGCGCTGGCAGCAACGATAATTGTGCATAAAGTTATTTCTTCTAGTTCCAACATTACTGGTATAAGTAAACACCTTGTTCTCTGTATGCTGGTTCTCTCTCTACTGATGTCGGCCAACAATGTTGTCCAACTTGTTTTTGTGTTGGCCAACCAAGTTGGGAGACATGGTTGGACAACAAGTTGCTGTGTGTATGGGGCCCTTTACCCCATTCATCCACCACGCTCGGTGAGTCCAGTAGTCGTAGTCCTTCTAGTCCCATACCCGCTATTGCCATACTATTTTCGATGAAGAGAATGGACGTCATCTTTTTCAGTCAGTGCGGGTTTCAGCTTAAACGATGGTAACAGAAGCAAAAAAATTAATATGTTTACGGAAAAGACGTTCACTTTCTCAAGGTAGACATCTGAAGGCAAACGTACGAAGCATTTAAATTGAAATGGATCAGTTGCTTGACCTTTATTTTACTATTTTTTCTATTTTATGCACAGACTTTAAACGTTAATTATTCAGCTCTTACTCGTGTACGCTGCCCATTACCAGCAAATTGAAAAGTTCGTTCCCTGTAAATCCAGCCGTTGTGACATAAATTCAATTAGTGACAAGATCACAGCGTATTATAAGTAGTATATATATATATGCTTAAGTGAAGCAATTAATTTAGTTAATTTGCTACTGCTGCTGCATTCGTAACACCTTTGATGTCTGGTCCACTATTATTTTTAACAGCCCACTATCAGATGCAGTTCAAGACCAATATTTTGCGTTTAGTTATATTAATCCCAGATTGTTCTCCAAATTTCATTACCTTTAAAAAATACCTGACATACTTGTTTCAATTAAATTCTTAGGAAAGTATTCGTGTATCTAATATGTTACATTCTGGAACAGGGATGTTATCAGAACATGTTTATAGTACAGATAGTACGTGAGTGATACCGCAGTTAAGGCAGTAGCGGTGGGAAACATGTACAATCCGTTGACCGTTTACAATTATTTTTACTCCTAGAGAATCTCTTAAGCCAGTAAATCATTACCTTCGTTTTGCGTTTAGGATACCTTCATTGGGTACCGCAATTTCTTTCCCTAACATCGGCGGCTGACTGAATGTTCAGCAATGTGATTCCGAAGAAGCCGGAAGTAACTTCTCGAAGCTGAACTATGGGAATGTTTTCCCTGATTCACTTAGTGTGCTGTAAGATGAGTACTTACAAGCTCAGTGGTCACGTTTCCTCCATTCTAGCTGCTGAGGTCATGAAATGTAACATGAAGCTCTACTTCTAACAGTTCGTCTCTTAGTGTTTTAGGCTGCTGTATGGGATCCACCTTATCTATGTCATGTGAAGAAGATGGCAAGTAAATAAGATTGATTTATACCTAATCTATTATAGCTTCTAGTAGTTACGGTTAAAAAGTCGCACACTCATATATAAAAAAGAAGATTCAACTTTTAATAATCTCACAAGTGGGTCGTTCTATTTTAAAACTCATGAGGCGCACTGTACTGTACCAGTAAGAAAACTACTTAATATTCTTCCATCAACTTGGATGTTATTGAACAGTGAGCCCTACACAAGACATATGCCAATGAAGCTCGGACTTGGCCTTCGTCAAATTACAGGCAAGCATTCTTCAAAATTTCTTAATATCTGCTTTCACATTTGAAAAATTTATTATATAATTAAAGAAAATGAGGAACCGTAAAGTGATCAAAGCCAGAATCTAAACAGCGATGAAAAATAGAACGCACAATATTTCGAGGCTCATCACCATTGCGTGGTGTCTACTAGTCCAAGCGCTCCCTTTTTTTGTATAACATCTTTGATCTCTCGGTGACGTCACCACATCCATTGCAAGCAAAGCGTCACAAATGTTTGTAACGATTTTTCAAATCACTAGTCCGCGTAAAGAATCTTCATTTAAAAAATACGGAGCATACTGGAAGGATTAACTTTCAGCAATCCACATAGCTTCTTAAACACAACCAGAAAATTTAGAAAGCTTCTTGTGCGATAGTTCAGGTGAACCTTTCTTATTCTCTTTAACTGACGTCACTGTAAATGATCTCATGGTGATCTCAGAATAATGTCGGGAAAAGGTGCGGCTCAGCAGAGGCCTTGAAAGATTTGTGACCTAAATTAACCTGCGAAATAATGACTTGATGAGTGCTTCTAAGCATAATTTCTTAGTTCCCGCTTATTTCTGCACGTCAATAAACACTTGAAGCGCTGATAACTTACAAATTGGTTACGATTTGAATGTGGCCTCTGTTATGAAATAAGGTGTGTGTTGAAGTGAACACTCAGCTGCGTCGATATAATCACGTGACATAATGCACTCCAGAATAACTGTATGCCATTTGCAAGTAATTGTCTGTCAGGTGATCCCATTTGTCATAAACTTGTAATGATATGAGGAAATAAAGTGGCTGTTACAAGGAAAAGTTACATCATAGCCTTGGTAGTTGTTGCTACCTCTCACTATATAATTACAGGTATTTTAATGGGGCTATTGAACCCAAGTCCGCCCCGATGGCTGCGACACCGTGTTGGTTTGTGGTGCTGATACGGGATTAGCTGGTTTGAATCCTGGTGGTGGTTGTGGAGGAAACTTTCGTCGTCAGGACTTCGCAGGCAGGATAGGTGGTGGTGCACAGTTTCAAGTCACCAGGTTGTGTAACTCGGTTAAATTCCAAACCTGTCCGCAGTGAGTATAGGAGTGAGGGCATACGACACTAGTGTTGTCAACTTAGTGGATTTTCCACTAAAACTGGTGGTTTCGACCCCCCTTTTAGTGGAGAAATATTGCTTTTAGTGGTTAGTGGTTTGTTCTAGTGTTTTTTTTTTTTTCCTTAATGGTTCAGTAGGATTCAGTTTCAATTAATGAAAAATCAAAAACTAAGCCACTTACACTTTTCGAAATATATTTCTGTCTTATTTCACTAGTATTTACTTTTACTGCGAAGGAAACATTGAAGCTGACTCAGTTTTTATTTCATTTCATGTTAAAGGTTACAATAACAGCTAATTAAATTAATTATAATCAATTAAGGTTTCTAAGAATATTTAATCGATTTCTTCGTTTATTGTAATTAATAATGTTCATTTATTACAAAATGGTCGCTGTTCCGTAATGTCATGACCACTGATTTATTGTATTCAGTCAAAAATGAACACTGACTTTGTGACAAAAGATTAAACCATTCGAGTTCAGCTAAACATGGTGTTTGTGCAGAAAATATTTATTATTTTCAACCAATAAAATTAATTGATGAAAATTATTAATAGAAGCGTTTGAATAGATCAATATTTTCAACAATCCCTTACTCGATCAATGACTTTGAAATACCTCTTAACAGTGGCGGATCCAGGATTTTGGTTTTGGGGGAGGGGCCTTGAGTGAATTTCATGTGTGTGGGGCGGGGGAGGGGGGTTTGAGCGGTTTTTGGTTTGGGGAGGGCTTGAGCAAATTTCGTTTGGGGGGGGGGGGAGGGTGAGCCGGATAAGGGTGGGCTTTATAGTCATGTCGTCCTTAAAAGATCATTTGAAGAAGATGAGTTAATATAGAATAGCAGTTGATTAAATAATTTGTTGATGATTCATCGAATTACTAATTGTATGTTGATGTACTGATCAATTATACAGAAATTTCATGTGTATTATGCAATTGTAAAGGTAACTGTTTTAACAATACACCCATTATTTTCTTTCGTAATAACGAAATATGTGTTTAGTGGAAAATTTAGTGGTTATGAGAGTAGCGCCGCTTTTTGTTAGTGGTTTTCTTGTGGTTTTAGAAGTTGAGTCTGGTGGGCAGCTAGTTTAACGGTTGGCAACACTATACGACACTGTTACTGATGTGTCAGTCGAATGGGGCGTTGAGCCTGGTGACCCTGTTGGTGTCTTTCTGAAGAGTATGCATAAATGGGCCGGCACCGGGATTTATCCTCTCCCTTATTCATATCTCATCCATAACACAAACAATACTCTAGACTGAACACACACTATTACTGCCACTCACACTTAGAACAACACTGTAACATTGGGGAAAGCAACGGTAAACCATCTCTCTTCATCTTCTTGCACGATACCATGCAGGAGTAAACATCCCCTCCTGCACGATACCATGCAGGAATAAACATCCCCATGGTAACTGCCTACGATCGTGACGTGCAATGCGTTTATAAAAAGAGTATTGAACATAAGTCTCAGGTTCTATTAGTTTGTTTGTCCAGGAGCTCTTATCCTTGAAATAATAGACTAAATTGACATCATACTACCTTTTTATAAACATCATCTGGTATAATATTAGAACTAGACATGAATATGAAACAGATCTAATAACAAATCCGAACAATGGAATATATGCATTAAGACTGTTCATTTTTCAATTATTTAAAATTGCCGTAACTGTAGCTGGGATACGCTAAAAAAATTGTGAATGTGGAGCAGTAAAGTCACACAGACAGAGGTCTAAAATCGGAAGTATCCATCTACGGCTTAGAAAAGTACAAATTAATAAAACTATGGACCTAAAAAAAAAAGATTTCTGGGTGTCTACTATTCGTGTATTAGTGTTGCAGCATATCAGTAAAATAATAATAAAGAACGTTCAAAGACTTCTTAGAGGCACCTAAGAAGTCAACCGTGTGTAGGTTTGCTCATCCACATCGAATAGGAAATAGCAGATGAAGAAAGTGAGAAACTGAACCATTCGAAATGAGAAGATGTATGTATGTATGTATTCTTCAAAGATGGGAGACTCCAAATAAATGATTAGAAGTTTTTGCATGAATCCTGTTTATCCGAACCTGCATACAAACTGATACTTTAAAAAAAAAAAAAAAAAAAAAAAAAAAAGAAGAAGTTGTTTGCTTTTCCGTAGCTTATTAGTACACTTATTATTACATTAATTTTTTTCATAGTATTTCTATTGTGCAGACTTTTTCCATTTAAAGTTTTATTACATATATATAAATTAATTTCTTTGCTAGCAGTGTAACACTACTGCGAATAGCAATATGCATACTTTCTCTCCCTGGATGTTAACTGTCAAATTCTTCTAATATTTCCTTGATCTTGCCTAATGTTCTCTGAATATACAGTATGTTTTTAGCATCACCGATGGCAGAAATAATGTATGCATCATCCTTATTGTCAAGTTAGTCTGTTATTCGTACTCTCTAATCTTCACCATCTATACCTCCTCTCCGTAAGGATTCCAGACACATCTTTTGTCCTTATCTTTAAAATTTAAATTATACTGTTTCCAGTATGGTTAACAATAGTTACAATTCAGAATATAGACTGCTCTACCGAAACAAGAAAAACTATGTATTTTTACGCATTCTCCGTTTTTAGAATTTGCCCCTGTGCCTTTTTTACCCCATCTTTCTTTGCATCTTCTGAAACCATACTGTTCTCCTTTGAGTAGGTCCTCGGAATTTTTCCGGGTCAGATACCGTAGGGGCTAGCGTGCTGGCCTAGCATACCGAGGTTCGTTATTCTAGACTGGATGACTCTAGAAGAAAATGTTGTGTTTGTTATGTGTCGCTCATGCCATGTATAACATTAACACGAATAAAAAATACAATTGCTCGGAAATATTCTGCATATAATTAAGGCCAAATTACATTTATTTTGAATGTTTCTTACCCTAATTCTTTTTGCCTTTACTCCCAAATTTCTAACACGTAACTGTTTATTGTTTTAATCCTAACTTCCGTCATATTTTTTAGCCGATTCCAATTTGCCAGAAATCTTATATTCTTCATACTGCTTACATCACTCCCCTTCGAAAGTCTCGCGACATTTTTGCTGTTTTTTTGTATTATTCTTGGGAGAATTGTACTACTGTAAAGCGTTTCAAGATTTTTAATTTAATTTTATCCCTGATTCTTTACATGTTATCGGCGTTAATGCCAGCAGTGTTTGCCAATTTTATATTTAGATGGTTGGATACTTTTCAGAACTTGATTATGTGGAGTGGCATTTCTTCATAATTAAATAGGAAATCAAATGTAATTTCACACGTCCTTTTGTTCTTGGACAGTTCATACTTCCTAGAACTAGAATCTCAACATACAATTGTACTGTACAATAACCGTGAATTATCATAATAACAGACTATCTCTTGGCAACTGTTCAACAGGAGATTTTTTTTAAGCAATTGAATCCAATAACTGTAATCAACCTCAGTACCACTTCAGATTCGCGTTTTGAAATAAATGTGATGAATATTTCTTGTTATTCAGTGACGTCAATCAAGATTTCCATAGATATTTGTATCATTTTACCCATTTAGAAACTTTCCAAAAGATTTCCAGAACTCTGGGCCAATTAGGAAGAAAATTTTAAGTTCACGTTAGGGGAAAAACTGTTTTAAGCCTATTTTTTGAACCAACGTGTTCTGATTTGTATACATTGAGAAGCTGTATCTGTTACGGTCGTATGATGTTGCCCGAAACATCAATCGTTTCAGTTCCTCATCTAATCAAATGAGACCCTAAGAAATTCTATTTAACTAATTCTTCATAAATTGGGTTCCCACTTCATTCTTCAAACTATGATATTCCAAACACTATCCATTACTCGTTTCCCCTACTACTCACCAGACCTCTGTTTCGTCTCTTCTGGCTTAACAGCTCCTCTCTGCCTCTTAAGTAGAAAGGTTCTCGGTGACTTCCCTCACAGTCAGCATAGACCCGTCTATATATATAAAGATGAATGTATGCATGTTTGTTTGTTCTTAATACAAATCCACAGTTTTCATCCGATCTCGATGAAACTTTGCACACTTATCCTTTGAAACAAGAAGAAAAATACTGTCTACATTTGGTTGAAAAATTATCTGTATAAATAATAAATGTTGTCTTATAATTTCGAAAAATTACTGAACGGCGATAGACAGACGCGTTGGATATGGAGGTCTCTGTACCGTTTTTCCATGTAGCGGTCAGCTAGCTCAGTGGTTAAAGCACTTGCTTACTAATGTTTGGGTCGTGGTCTCCGGTTCAAATCTCCGTGAAGGCAAAGATTTTTAAAAATTGTTTTTGATCGTAAGAGTCACGCCTGGACCGTCGGTTATTCGGATTGAATGTTAAACTGTAGATATCACAAATTTAGGGGTGCAATGCGAGGCAAATCGTAGATAGTCTTGCAATCCTGTAGGTGTACATTTTTTACGTTGTATTGAGCCCTCAGGGTGATTTGCAACAGTCTGTGTGTGATGTGCAGTAGTAATACTATAAATGCGGAATTAAGTCTGTCTTTTTGTTACGTTTTGATAAATAAACGCCTATACCGATATTGACGGAATTTGACAAGAAAATCTGTAGGGAGGGCACAGGACATATTTTTTCGGTATGATTAATAGTTGTAGTCACTTATCGAATGTTGACAGAGAAACGGATGTGTGTTAGTCTATACTGTTGCGTCGGTTGCTCAAGCTGTGCTTCTCGCGCATTATGATAGTGTATAATTTGATAATAAATTTTGTTTAGAGAAAAAACGTATTATTTAGTATAGATGACGATTTTCTCTGCCCTATTGCTTTGTATCTGCTTAAATGTTTCTGGCACCAGTTTATTTTGCCTTCTTTTTTGACATGCCTTGCGGGCGTAAACTGGCCTAAGTTGTAGCTCTAGCAAAGCACGAGCAGCTAAAGTTATTAGAACCCAGGATCGGATGCTCATGCTGAAGAAAGAAGAAAAGACCAAGCTGAAATAAAGTTGCCCTTACTCAGTACCCCCACATCCCCTCACCTACGTTTGTTTTTCTGTTTTTAAATATGTTGGAAATTGATTCTCTTCAAGAGACAGATTCCACGGTAGAATGATATAGTGATGGCTTTCCTGTCATATTATGCCGACTCGGTGTTGTTTAGGACCAATCCTTTGTTACCAACAATTTTCTATATTCAATTCTGGCAAAGAAATTCTTAATCGACGCGTACGAAGTCGCGGGTATCAGCTAGTAATCTATAAAATGGGAATCCAGATACCTGTTATCCGATCCGCCCCTAAATCTCGGTGGAACTTCCAGAGAGCAGATTGGGTAGCCTATGCGAAATAGACTGACGCTAACATTCGATGGATCAAAGCAGTTCCAGAGGATTATGCAAGGCTTGTAGGACTAATAAAAGCTGCAGCGAACAGAGCCATCCCACGAGGCTTCAGAAAAGACTATACTCCAGGATGGAGTGAGGAGTCAAGCAGACTCAGAGAAGGGGAAAACAGCTCTCATGAGAAGGCAACAGAACTACTGGAATCTCTTGACCACGCTAGAAGAGATAAATAGATAAACACTCTTAAAAATCTGAATTTTACCCATTCTAGTACAAAAGCCTGGTCTCTTATTCGTAAATTAGATCCTACATCAATACCCTCAAGGACACACTCATTCATTAATGTAGAATCAATAGCAAATCACATTTTATATACTTCTAGAACAATAAAGGACAAGCAGTTCACTAGACGGGTGAAATCTGAGCTTAAACGTCTAAAGCGTGAAACTCAACCTCACTCTATATACTCCCATCCATTCACATTACAAGAGGGTCAGAAAGGTTTAAAGACTGATCGAAATGGAAAAGATGCAGGAATAGATGAGATTTGTCCAGAACTATTGAAAAACTGTGGACCAGCTACATCTCGTTGGCTTGGCTCAATCTTCAGCTCGATACTATAATCTGGAAGGTTTCGTCAGATCTTCAAGCAAACAAAAATCATTGCGTTAATTAAACCAGGAAAAGATCTAACTTTCCCGCAAAGTTACCGTCAGACAGCCTTACTCACCGTCAGACAGCCTTACTCAGCGTCACTTACAAATTACTGGAAAGGCTTATTTTAAACAGAATAGCTCCAGCAATCGAAGCTCTGATCCCTGTTGAACAAGCTGGATTCAGTCCCAATCGGGACTGTAGTGATCAGGTCCTGTCTCTTGGCACCAACTTGGAAGTAGGTTATCAGAAGAAAATGAAGAACGTATCTGCATTCCTAGATCTTACGGCAGCATACGATACAGTTTGGAGAGAGTGTCTTCCTGATTAAAGCAGTTCCTTGCATAAAGATAATTTCTTTACTGGAAAACACGTTAAGTAACCGCCTGTTCCAGGTGCACACTGAGTTCAACAGAAGCAGGTTTCACAAGCTAAATAATGGTCTACCACAAGGCTCGGTTCTCTCCTCTATACTGATATACTCATGACCTGCCAGACACGGTCTCTCGCAAATTTGTATATGCTGATGACATCAGTCTTACAATGAAAAGAACTAACTTGGTAGAGACTGAAGAAATCCTGACTCATCCTTTAGGAAATGGATGCTTACTTTCGAATGTGACGCCTTCAGCCTAATCCGCATAAAGCAGAAATAGCTACATTCCATCTTAGCAACAAACAAATGAACAACCAGCCAAATATATTGTTTAGAGACGAGATGATGAAGTATAACAGTACCCCAAAATACCTGGGTGTCACATTAGACAGGTCCCTAACTTACAAAAGGCACCTTCAGAATATAAGTTGGAACCTTTTATTTCAGCGGCTGGCAGGAACCTCATGGGGAGCTGATGAAAATACATCAAGAACAACAACCCTAGCCTTGGTTTACTCCACAGCTGAATACTGCTCCAGCGTAACTCCTTCAGCCATACAGATAGCTGTACAGCGGAATGGGAATCGTCAGCACAACAGGGCATTTTTCAACTTACCAATCTCTGCTCATAACTACTAGGATTCAACTTACCGCGTTCAGTTCGGTGCAAATTAAACCGGATTAGATGTGGTACGGGAAGAACTGCTTCAACTCTCCACACCTGGGGCTGGGCTGATTCTCCGTACTGTGACTGCGGTGAGGCTTTATAATCTGTCTCACATTATGCAAGACTGTCCACTGCGTGCATTTCCTGGTAGTCTGGAAGACTTAAATTTGGCTACGCCGGAGGTGGTGGCCTGGTTGGAGCGCCTCAACATCATGTAGTATTGGTTGAGACTCGAGATCCTGTCTTAGTGGTCGGCTGCGGGGATTGTCCACTTAACTATGTGTATACATGTGTGTTTACTTTGAAACAGGGTTGTTCAGTGATTGCAGTATAATTGTTGTTGAATGTTGTAAGTATCATATAGTATCATACGCAAAATAATTTAAAAAAAACTGGTAATTTAGACCAAACTCGATATTTTTATTTCATCTATCCCTTATTAGATACGTTAAAGTGTCATCGGCCCAAGCAAACGATTCTATCTAAATAAAAGCTTGTAAAAAGAAACCCAAGTTTCCTTCTACTACGTAAATGACTAAAACGTCAATGACTAATACGATGATGCTTTTGGATTTCTGCTCTTAGTTCTTGGGATTTAACTATGATTAATTGTGGAATAATAAGGTTTTTCAAATGACGCCACCATTTGACTGTCTAGTAAACACAACTACCGAAGACAACATCTGCACGGTTTAGAGTTACGAAACCTCAAGTGGAAAGGGCAATGCGAAATGTTAGCCACACAAAAAGCACAGCCACTTCAGACGGCGAGCGTCCCAGAACAGTTCAACAGCCAATCATTTTCCATTGCATAGATGGACCATTTACACTCCGACGGTTATCAGTATCTATTTCCTTTATTTAATATACGCTTTGTTTATGTAACACGAATATTGGGAGAGAAACGAAAAGATGTTTCTCTGAAGCTAAGTTTTGACTTCATCGTATGGAGATTGAAATACCCGATTTCGTACAAACAGTATGAGCTCAAAAACACTAACGCATAATAAAAACAGAGCACTAATAAAATATGCATCTAAATTAGTGGAACTGCTTCGATATTAATCGTTGCGTATTTTAATAAGGAATTATAAAGATAAGTTCTTACTGGCCAAAAATATGACATCTACACATTAGTTATGAATACTGCTTCCTCTTGGTACAGTTCAGGATGTGAGTATTCCACTAAAAATATCTTTAATTATTTTTCTATGGCATACCGTTTAATGTATTGTGGATGCTTGAACTAAACAAGTGTGAGATACTATGATTAATTCAATTGCTGAAATATCATAGTCGTATTGCCCGGTGTCATACATTTAATAGAGTGCAAGAAAAGCTTAGTTTAGTCAAGAGTGATGAAAGAAAACTCAAGTTATACCCGATTTTTTTTTGTTTTTTGTTCAACACTCTAAACATATCGGAGAATACAGACCCGAAGCAAGTCGTCGAATAACATTCAGTTTTACATAAACGCAATCAGTGAATAGGATTATGAAAAGCAGAGATTCAACATTACAATAAGCAGGCTTGGTGGAGCTACTGTCATTCTCATCACCACCTATGACTGCGAAATGTCGAAGTAGAAGTAAGTAGGTAGGAGAAAGAAGCGTTTTGGTTATGGATGTGGAATTAGCTCGTAACTTAGTATACATTTGGCAAAAATTCCTATAAAACCATTATAAGTCTCAACTGTGGATAACACTTTGGAAGCAGTTATCGGTAGTCAATAAACATGTGATTGAAAACCTTCCATGCGGATACAAGGATTCGACCTCCTCAGGTGTCAATGGACTATGATTAACCGTATTCCAACAGGACAAGGCAGATGTGGTACTTTCCACATAAATGGGGCTGGGCTAGTGCTGCAGATTATGACTGTGGAGCCACCTTACAGTCAACCTACAACATTGTTTCTGACTGTCCTCTTTGGTCTTACAAAGCAACAATATTATTCATATCTTTTTTTTTTTACTTTTTTATTTTGATAGATTTGACTACGAGGTCACACAGCCAGCACTACGTAATTACGTAATTTGCAACTATTTCTTGGTGCAACTAATGTAAACTAGACTCAGCATGGTATATACGACACATGACAAACACAACACTTAATTAAAACCACCCAATCACGAGGCAGCAATCAAACCAGCGATTCCTATATGCTACCGGGATCGGCTAAAGAACAAAATTGGACATTCACCATGCATCTGTTAAGCAATTGCATCGACCAAAATACCAGATTTAGAGATATAAGATTATACGAGCTTATGTGCACAACTGCTTACGCATTTTTGTTTATTCTGTAAAATATTCACACTCATCACAAAACAAATAGATACACATAATAGTCGAGTAAACCTTTCACTCCTTGATCTTGTCTGTCTTTCGACTTTCCTTTTATACTCTTCTCGGTGACCCAGCGTACCTCACTCTATCTTTTCACTTTTCTAGATGCATTTCCCCAATATCCATGTAGCTAAGTTTCTACTCTGTGTTTATCTTTTTTCCCTTTAACTCTGTACTTCAGCTCGATACAAAGTAGCGATTCTGTCGAAACGTTCTGATGTCCTCTTTGTCAGAACCTTATTGAGTGGTCCACATAGCATTCATCCTCTCGACCATGGTCTCCGTGCCGTCTTCAGTGAAAAAAATGTAAACGTTCGTCCAGATAGTATGTGCATAGCCAAATATTTCGTCAGTTAGTCCATTCTTGGTGTAACACCATCTTCGTCGCGTGTCAATTAAGAACGCATTCGTCGGCACATCTTCTTTGATGCTACTTATGTAACAGATCAAGCAATTGCTGCTTGGTTGTGACCTCACGTCAAATTGCACGGGTCAATTGACGTGCTTTATACGTTAGCTTGCGCTAACGTATAAAGCACTCTCCCCGCAGTAACAATGCAAACGTTAACGGATTTTCAATTCAAACTATGATGTTCAGAGACTATCTAATTACTTGAAGCACCATATCCCAATCATTTATACTACAAAAAAACATTACTATAATTAAGAAGTGGTAGGACCAATTTCGCGAGCTGAATTAACCACATAAAACTTTTAAAAATAAGGAAATGTGTATTTTAGAATGGCGAAACGGGAAACATAATGTACTGAGTAAATCTAAAGACAAAACTTCAATTTTCAATAATTGTACATTTTGTGAACAAAATGAACTCTATCATTCAGAACATAAACTTTCATAACAGATGACAGCACTTGGGGAAAAAATTGTGATTTTCACTGTCTACAAAAAAAAAAAAAAAAAATTCTTACAATATTCCAAAAAATTATGTACACTAAAGAGTAATATAAGTAGTACTCAGAGATAAGATTGAGCTGACGTCTATTTGTTTCAAGGTAAAATTTAAATTTGTATCGTCTTGCAACCTGATTCGATTTGCCACTCATATCTCCACTATCGTGGTTACACCTACAGTTTAAAATGAAATTCAAACCACGGATTGTATTGGCGTAGCTCATATTATCAAAATTTCGGAGATAATGATTTGAACCGGGGATCCAGAACTTTGAGAGCAAGCGCCTTGAATAATGATATCCCAGACCGGAAGTAGCGAAGAGGACGGAGGTTTGATCACCGGTCCAGGCGTCCAGATTTCGGTTTTCTATGGTTTACCTAAATTACGCCAAGCGTATGCTGGGATGGTTGCTCCAAAAGGCTATGGCCGAATTCGTTCTTGTTACTTGCCCTCGATCCAGTCCCGTCTCTTAACGACCTCGACGAGCTGTTTATATTGAAAGAACCTACCAATAACGCTTAAAGAGTTTAAATGATTTGTTGCAAGTAAACATGTTTACTCAGATAAATGGAAGTTTTCTGTGTATCTTATCGAATCCTACAGTATTTCTCAGTATTACTTAGTACAGCTTTGAGATCTGACGTAACAGTTGGTGTCCAAAACAAATACAACAGATGCTCACTGGACATTAAATTTAATATGGTTAGTAACGAAAAATTTAGATAATGAACTTTTAAATACCACCACTGCAAAATTATGGATCCATAATTAGAATCATTTTGGAATCAGAAGAGGTAGCGACTATTAGACTGATAGTCTCTTTTCTACAAGAGGACACAGGAAATGAAAATAATTTGCTTATAACAAATCAACACGAATTTCGGAAGAAAAGATCATGTGAAACACAGCTGACCCTATTTACCCACGACGTAATGAAAGTTATTGATGCAGGTTCACAAGTAGATACAATTTTTTAGATTTTCAGAAAGCCTTTGACTCTGTGTCACACAACCGCCTTTTAGCGAAGCTTCGAGCGTACGGTATATCGGATCAGCTTTGTGAATGCATAAAGGATTTTCTAACTGGTCGGTTACAGTATGTCGTCGTTGAAGGAGAAAGTTTTTCTAATCTAGATGTTACATCGGGTGTACCTCAAGGAAGTGTAATAGAACCACTTCTGTTCTTAATTTTTATAAACGATCTAGGACACAAAGTGAAAAGCATTTTTAGATTGTTTGCTGATGATGCGGTTATTTATAGGGAAGTAAGGAATTTGGCCGATTGCTTAGAAATTCAACGTGATCTGGATGTTATTTTGGCATGGTGCGCTGAATGGAAACTTACATTAAATTGTAAAAAGTGCAAGACAATGAGCATAATTAACAAAAATAATCCAGTTGTTCAGAAATACGAGATTCAGTTATTGATATGGTCGATTCTGTGAAATATTTGGGAGTAACAGTACAAAGGAACATGAAATGGGACTTACCCATTAATTCGTAAGTAGGTAAACCTAATTCTAGACTGCTATTCCTAGGTCGAATCTTGAAAAATTGTAATGAACAAACAAAGGAGATGGCGTACAAATCTCTTGTGCGTCCAAATTTGGACTACTGTTGTGCCATTTTGTACCGTTTCGAAAGGGGCTGATGACAGTATATAGAAAGTACAGAGAAGAACGGCTCGATTCGTGACCGCTTGTTACATTCCTTATGAAAGCGACACAGAACTGATTAGTAGACTAGGCTGGGAGTCTCTGGTAGATAGACGACGCAAGTTTCGTTTAAACGTATTGGTAAACATTTGTACTCCCACTTTCACATACGAGTGTAGTGAAATACTTTGTCCACCAACCTATTTGAGTCGGAATGACAGGAAAGATAAGATTAGAGTAATAAGGTGCCGCACTGATTCTTATATGAATTCTTTTTTCCCTCGTACCATTCGGGAATGCACAACAAAGAGATTAGCTTTGGTGCTGAGCACCCTCTGCCACCCACAATTTTGTGAATTGCAGAGTATATATGTAGATGTAGAGATGTACTAATTGCCAATGACCCTGGTGAATGCTTCAGGATGAAACTCTCGTAAAGAAATTAAAAGAAATACATGGCCAGTGCACACAGTAAACTAAAGGGACGAACACAAGTCTGGTAACATGTAACAAAAATTATGCATCTCACCATCACATTCTCTTAAATAGTCCTTCAGTACGCGCTTTTCAGTTAGTAGTTAACATTTTTGTAGTAATAAATTTTACTCTACATTGTCCAGAGGCAATTTCAAAAAGTATTTTCGCTATAAATTCAAAATAAAAATTTCCTAGCAATATCAGAAAAGCAAAAGTAATTAAAGTCTGATGTACAGTACTTTACGTATTCATTGTTCGGAAGATGCAAACAATGTTAAATACGAATTGATTTTTAGTGCTATAACTAGAAGGGTAAACATCTGTTGCAACCGGATGAGGATGGAAATAAAACCCGTTTGTTTGACGAGCGGGAGAAAAATAAAAACGTTTTGGACGCCGCATGAATTGTTGGCGGCACCTGTTATGAATGCCAGGTGAGGAGGTCAGAGATTGCGGCGTCTGATGCTCCAGTTGGCGGTTCTGGCGCCTCTTGCATAATGCTATCTGTGTCAAGGGCCGAGTCCGTCTCTAATAGCGACACAGTGAATCAAAACGATCTGCTAGGAATATACAGGCTCCGGTACGAACCCTGATCAAGGCCTTTAACTTGACGAAGTTTCTTGGGGTATGTGAAGTAATTAACGATCCGATTTAAAGCGTCTACGTCAGACTACGAAGCCAGCCATGACACAGAGGAATACGCTGCAGATTGAAGTTCTGTAACTTGATCCTTAAGGCTAGACGAGTTATGTTATAGCCCGGTTAGTTAACAGAGGCGGTTCAAGGTCAGTGTGTTCTATCCCCACTCCGCTGCCCTTACCACTATATGCGAAGGGGAAATTTGCTTCGTGCCTACTAGATGGACTCAATGGGGCAGGAAGAGAGGGGGTGGTGAGGTGAGGGGTGGAGCCAGAAGAACGTGACCTTGGGTCGCCAGTCCGGAGTGAACAGGGTACAGGATTACCTTGCACGTTGTGGAGAATACGCGAATGAAAAATTTCCCGACGTAATGGTGCGTACGACGCACGTCTTCACGTGTTTCTAGGTCGATGGAGTTGTGAAAACAATGTTACGAAAGTTTGTTCTGCTGCCGTCATGACACGCAGCGTAGCTACTATCGATAACAAGCATTCGTCGAGGGAAGCTCTGACAACACCTGATGAAGACAGCAGAACCAGCTGTCTAAACGCAGTGTTTTCACGATTTGGTTGAATCACCACGGAGATTACGTCTCACACAACGTCATCAAACTATGAGAGTTCAAACATTAAAATCGTGTGGTGAAACAAACTGTACCTACATAATGAGCTAACAGGAAAACAAGGTCAGTTAACGATACACGCGACCAGAAAGATATACATACATTTTGCAAAATTTTGCAATTTATGCAGAATTATTTATTACATCAACTTATAAAAGTAACTTGTGCATAATTCGTGGTCTTTACAGTTAGTCCTCATGATATCGCACATCATATATATATTCTACCGAACTACTAAAAGAAACGAACATAGGATAAAGTTCATGTCCAATAAGTCACAACTTACTTGCCAGTCATCTGTCCTTTTCTCATCACTGTAAGTGTTCCACTGATGCCGTCCATATTTATGACCGGTATCTTTCAGATGAAGGTGTGGCTGATTTTAGTCCATACCAGTTGCACAATCTTTTCCCAGAATCCAGAGTCTACTAGTTATTACCTTTCTGTTTAACATTCAGATATACTTCGCATGCCTCAAATAGTTGCGACAACACAAATGTAAGGGTGTGAGCCGGTGCCAGTCCTGGTGGAAGAAGTGTTCATCATTCCCGAATTAGCCATCAGGGTAGAAGGAATGATGATGTATGATTCCTTGTAAAGAGAATTTGTATCAAAGTCCTGGATTAAATACCAAACCTTTTCTCGGTGCGCAGTGATGACGATTCGACTGTTTGACAGGAAAGATAACTTCGTGAGCCTCTTGTTGTTTGTCAGAAGAGTATGCCTCCTCTCCACTCATCTTCGTATCTATAACACAAACAATTTTTTTTAATGTCTTTCGGCGACTAAGCCATTCAGCCAGCTCAATGTGTTTACGACATCTCTTCATGTGAATTAATTTCTCCAGTTTTTTTATGATTCCTAAGTAATAGACACCACAGGACGGACAGGATATTCACACAGACACACAACACTTAACATCCATGCCCGCGGCCGGATTCGAACCGGCGACCTTCAGTTCGCGGAGCCAGCACGCTAGCCCCTACGCTACCGAGGCCGGCCAAACAATTCGTTAAACTTAAAAACAATCAACAGATTTATTTATACTACCTGAGTGACCTATCTTCTCTCGGTACCTTTCGATTTCTGCTCAGTATGCAAGATTTCATCAAAATTTCTAGAGACGTTTGTGAGAAATTAATTTTACCTACATACTAGGGGTGCTCATATAATAGTAACAGATTGGATAAACTAGATATATTATATAAACCTAACTTAGTCCACGTTAAGGCCGTTTCCGTGCTACCAAATACAAGAATTGCTCGTTTTTTGTAAAATCGTATTACAAACTTTAAAAGCAAATCGTTATCTAAATACGAAATTTCATCCAAAACGCCAGAGCCGTTTCCGCGATCGTTCGGTTTACCACCTCAAATTTCTTTTAAAGAAAAATGATATTATTATGTTAAATAAATATCTTAATGGTAACCAGGGATTAATTAATGATGCATGATTAGTGGTAATTCACTTAGACGAGTACATCATCATCTTTCCAAATGGAAATAAAATAATTACCAATAAAAGTAACTTTCGTTATGACAATTAATATACGAGCTCAAGGTCAGAGGCATCAAAGCACAGGATTGTACTTAGCAGAACCTGTTTTTTCGTATGGACACCTGTACGTGGTTGTTTCACGAGCTAGTAGATACAGTATTATTTATGTTTGTGTTAAAGATACATATGTTCAAAAAGTAAACGATGATCATATTATAACTGCTGATATTGTCTTCAAAGACGTTTTATAAAGTAAAGAAGTTTGAAAAAATCACATCTGACAAAGCCAATATCCATTTTTTAAATATCTACTTTTTAAATGTTTTACAATTGCACATGTAGTATTTAATGATAACTAATTTTAACAATAAAAGTGATATTTATCACTACTCTTCAAAATAAAATGCCTTGTATTATTCAATGATAACGACTTTTTACAATAAAAGTGATATACCTTTTATTAATAAATACTACTCTTCAAAATAAAATATCTTCCATTGATAAATATACTTTCATTTCCTTATTTTCACAATATTATATTACCATTCGGTGAATAACCACGAAGAATTGTTCATTTAAATATATAAGAGTTACGTGTTCTAACCAAACAGAATCTTAACTAACATCATCCGGCTTACTGGTACCTAGAAATTTTACGAGATGGTGTTAGTGCTGTTGCCGAGATACCAAATACAGGAATTTCTCGTTTCGTGTAAAATCGCATTTTTGTAGGGAACAAGGGTGCCCGGAGAGGAGTGCAAGGGGGTGCACTTGATTCCACCTGCTATGAAAGAAAGTACCCAGATAAAGATTAAGAAACAAAAATTATATTATTAAATTCACTGTTTAAATAATAACTTAAGGCGCCTAGGTTGCTGTCCATATTTGTTCAACACCTTGTCAATAAATTCAGTATCCTTAGTTAATAATTAATAAGTGTTATATGTAATATATAAAAAGCAAAAAACAGATGCACTTCTCTTAAAGTAATCCTGTCGGAGCCCATGGTAGGGAAGACACCTATCTAGATAAACTTGAAAAGCAAAACGTTATCTAAATATGAGATTTCATAAAAAATCGTTAGAACCTTTTCCGCAAGAACAAGTATGTACACGAATTGCTCGTTTAAAGATAAAGATATACGAGGCGCGCCCAGAAAGTAAGTTCCGTTTGGTAATAAAATGAAATTGTACACAGATACAGAAGAAATTTTTATTGCACAAAATTCTACAACTCTTAAACTACTTTTCCACATAACTGCCTAAATTTTGCAGGCATTTGTCATAGCGTGGCACCAGGTTTTGTATATCTTCTTCATAGAAATCTGCCGCCTGTGTCTTCAACCAGTTGGAAACAGTTTCTTTCAGCTCGTCGTCATTGGTGAAGTGATGACCGCCAAGGAAAGACTTGAGATGTAAGAACATCAATCGCGTGAACCAGTTCTTCTGTAACCAAAGGTGGACGCCCACTTCGTTCTTCATCGTGCACATCACTACGCCCGCCATTGAACTGTCGGACCAATCTTCTCACCATCGAATCACTCATCGCATTTGATCCGTAAACATCGCAAATTTGCCGATAAATTTCACTTGGTTTCACTTTCCTCGCATTCAGAAACCGAAACACAGACCTGATTTCACAGGCGGCGGGATTTTCAATCAACGCCGACATTTCAAACAAGCACAACAAAGCGTACGTAACTGACAGCGATCTCCAAATGGCGCACGTTCTTCCCCTTGATACACATCGTCTACAGCGCATGTGTGGAACTGCAATCGCAGCGCTGCAGCGGAGATAAATTGAAACGGAACTTACTTTCTGGACGCGCCTCGTACATATAGACAGACAAACGTTGGAAATGGACTGGTCTTTATTCTTTCAAAACAATGCGGACCACAGTCCCGGTACGATCAAGGGAGTTATAGGTGTGGTAGACCTCTATCCCTTATCCATGAAGAAGGTTCCCGTTTTTACCTGAAGGGCGTGCTGTTCAGGATATAAGGGCTGAACAATGAAGTGTGATCTTGCCCGTTCTGAAGCAAAACGGCGAAAACAAAAAGAACAGACTACTATCTTGTCTGCTAGCTAGTTAATTATTGCTCACAACCACACACAACAATCATACCTACTGCAGTCTTTCCAATCGCCAAAACCAATAATAAAAATTATTTACGAATTCGAGAAGTTTCTGATTTACTATAAAGCTATTATGAATAATCAATTCAGTTACTATATACCGTACGCAATATAAAGAAACCATATTCATAAAACTAGGGTGCTTACAGTCTTAATCAGCAAGCAAAATTCGAAATATTTTTTTAATACTACACCTCTCGTTTCACCGTCAAGTATGAGCAACGATTCCCATCAAAGTTGTCCCCCTGAATCTTCTATAAGGCCAAAGAACTGATGCTCACTGTAACGCGCAGCAGGGTAGTTGAAGCTGTCTCATCCTTGTTCGTCTTCTTGACCTCCGAATTGATGGTTTGTTTCAGCAGCGGCAACGGCAGACCACCTGTGCTGCGGTGTTCCGACACGAGACAGTGGGCTGTCAGTGGTCCACCGCCGCTGTCCAGACAACTCAGAGGTACCTCTCAACTGCTCGTATGTCTACTACATGGACCACCAAGACGAGCCGGAACCATTCTCCGTCAACGACGCCGGCCGTCTGTACCTACAACATTCTGGAATGGTCGTCAGTGAACCGGGAAGGTGAGCACCGGAGACACACGATGGGAGACTGAAGGGACGGCGTTAAGGGGGGGTAAGCGGGTCAAATGTAGCCGGGCCCGCCCGTCTGATGGGGAACCCGATCTCCAGCTGTAGGGGCCCCCCGCTCGACAAGTTGAAGAGCTAAAAAAAAAGAGTCACCCATTTGATGTGAGCTAACCGATGAATTGGCCAAGGGCCCCCAACTGGTTACGTGACTGCTAAGAACGCTTACCCCGGGCCCCAAAACTCTAGCGCCGGCCCTGGGAGACTGCCAGAGACGCAGTGCACTCTGAACCAAAGTGTGACATAACAGAAATAGTTTAGTAGAACCAGGATTTAATAATAATAGTTTAATTGAAAAAATTGTATTTTGTTCTTTGGGCATGGATGCAGTTGAATAACGATTGTTCTTAGATAGGAAAAAAGTTTGGGTTACCATGGTGAAAAAAAAAATGAATACAGCGAGGGGTAGATCGGGTATACGAGTTGGTTGCTGCTACGAATGTTAGTCATTGCTGATAAAGAACCTGGTATTTTCGGACGTATTTTTCAACAGGTTCAAACTTAATTGCCGTCCGTTTGTTTCTCTCTCCAAAGAACTACATTCGAGAGATTAAGTATCCTAGAATTCCAGTTCTTTTTCAGCAATGACTAATATTCGTAGCAGCAACCAATCATATAACCGATCTACGCTGTTCAAACCTCGCTATATTCACTTTTTTTCACCATGGTAACCCATGCCATCCTTGTCAAACTTCCCAGACTGCATTATTTATTTGAGGACAGTAAAGATTAAGGCAAATTAAACCGGACTTGTCCCCTGGCAGCTGTAAATATCAAAGCATCTAAAAGTGACTACACGGTCCTCTATAATGATCATAAAGATTATACGACAAATAAATCTTTAGTTATGCAACAAAAGGTGACATAATAACTGCTTCTAATAGCGTCATTACTGTCATCTTCAACTGAAAACTACGAAATTATGCAACTAGTTAGCTACAATATGTAATTTGCAGTTGAAGAAATACTACGGAAGTGGTAATATGGAACCCGGAACTCCGTTCGCATTGCACCACATTTTCGTACATATATAAATGAACGTGTGTATTTGTATATGCATGTTCTTTATACAAATCCACAGATTTTATTTGACATCGATGAAACTTTATACAAGGATACTTTAAAACAAGGAAGAAAATACTGTCTATATTTGAATTACAAAAACCATACCTTCTGCCACATCGCCTCTCTTGATAAAAATTTACACAAAAGCACATTAAATTTACTGTATATTGTTGTTGGTTGGGTTCCAGCCGAACAATTAGTGACCGAGAAAGTCGAACTCGAAAAATGGTGTGCCAGCACATAAACCCACGGTTATCGTCCGATCTTGAAACTTTGCACATGCGAACTTTAAAACAAAGAGAAATATACTGTCCACATCAGAACTTTCATATCCAGCTCCCGAACAACGCCAGGTAGACTAGTTAGTCACCTATAAAGTTAAAAGCTCAAAGCTGCAAGTTAACAATATGTCTGTATCGAAAGTTCTAGCTTCTGTCCAGATGTCTTCTACTGGTTCTGACGTACTCTGTGGATGGCACCGGTGGCATTGGAAACCGTTGTTTACATAACTCTTTCTGGTTAGGGCAAGGATAACAACTAATGCAAAACAAAACCGTGCTTGGTGGTGTAACGGTTAGCGTTCTGGTCTCGCATTCGGGAGGACGCCGGTTCGAATCCCCGTCCGGACATCCAGATTTGGGTTTTCCTTGGTTTCCCAAATCACTCCAGGGAAATGCCGGGATGCTTCCTTCAAAAGGCCATGGCCGAATTCATTCCCATTCCTTGCGCCTCCATCCTTTCCCGTCTCTAAAGACCTCTAAGAGACGTTAAGCAGTTGAAAAAAAATAATGCAAAACAAAACAAGGGAATATCTACAGGAGTGTTTTTTATGTTCATTAACACCCACGTCACTCGGACAAACAGCTTACAGTGTAAAATTATCAGCATCATTGCTAAAAATCATAGCAAAATAATTTCCACGATAAGGAGACACACACAGAACGCCATTCTCTGCCTTTAGTTGTAAGACAATGTACCATGGAACTGAGTGGTCTGGTGGTTAAGACGTTTGACTGAAGATCCAAAGGTCCCCAGTTCGAATCCTTGTCTCGGCGGGGATTTTCACAGGTCCTTAACCCGACCTTCACCTCTGGCAGAGCTTGCTGTGTAATTTGAAGTACGTCAGAACGTTTCCGTGGTTCGGATTCCACGTTAAACTGTAGGTTCCCTCTAGCCGGTTGGATTGCCGGGTTAGGTTAACCCCGCAGGGGCCTGGTACGCAAGTGCCAGGTACGGGTTTGGCGAACCCGCGGTGCCCGAGCTGGAAACTTGTGAGCGCCGCAAGTTTCCCACACCGTAAGCTCCTACCATGCTTCAACGACCACCGTAAGGCGTGGCGGTGGAACGTTGTGTGCCTAGGAGAACGGGAATCTTGGCTTCATCGCCCGGATTGCGAGGACGGAACAAACCTCTATAAAAAAACCCCTCAACCTCAAGGTCAGACACGTGCCGAGGAGGCGAATGAGTGATGAGGAAAATCACCCGCTAACGTGCAACCTCAGGGGCACCTGCGCACCCCTGTTGTATTAGCATTTCCTTCTATATTGTTTTTACTCGTGGGACCAAAATTAAGACTCACAATAAAAACAAAAAACCCTGCAGTACGGGTGTGCCGCAGAATAATCAAAATACACCCAATTCTAAGAAGAGGGTGAGGGTTGATAGCCCCCCCTCTTCTGAAAGTAACAGTAACAGTAACAGAAAAGTTTGTTCGCTTGCGAATGCTTTTATAGTTATGCAACGAGTGGAAGGATCTTTAGAAAAAGTTTCACCTTTTTATATTTCTAAGGGTTTAGAGGGTCTGGTAGGGACCCTAAATACCATAAAAAAGCTGAGGAACGGGACGCTGCTGCTGGAAACAACTTCCAGTAGGCAAGCTACCCAACTCCTGAACTGTGAGAAGCTCGGGGAGTTCGCCGTTACCTGCGAACTCCACAAATCCCTTAACAGCAGCAAAGGCGTTGTCACCTGCCGTGACTTAGTTGACATAGGGACCGAGGAACTTGTTGAAGAGTGAAAGGAACAGAAAGTGGTCGAGGTACGTCAGATCACTCGAAGGGTAAATGGCAGTATTGAAAAGACTGCCACCTTCGTCCTGACGTTTGACACTCCAGTACTGCCAAAGAACATCAAAGCAGGGTACATTAATTTGAACGTCCGTCCGTATGTTCCGGACCCGATGCGCTGTTTCCAGTGTCAGCGGTTCGGACATACGACGGCGTCATGTAAAGGAAAACCAACCTGTGGTAATTGCGGGAAGGGCGCACATGAGCCGGGTGTTGGTTGCACGCTCCCACAGGTGTGCGTCAACTGCTCCGGGTCGCACCCTGCCTGGAGTAGGGAGTGTCAAGTGTAACTTGAAGAGCGCAAGATACAGGAGCTGAAGACTAAAGAGCGGATTCCCTATGGGGAAGCTAAAAAGAAGGCCAAGTCGCTCGCCGCTCCAATTTTCAGAACTACTTTTGCTAAGATGGCTTCAGCTCCCGTCAGGAAGCAGAGTGTTGCTACCCAGACGTCAGTTGCAGACATGAGCACTAGCACAGCGTGCTCATGTGAGTGCAAATGCGGTGCAAAATCCGCTAAGATCACAACATCTGCGACCGTGGACGTTGGTAGCAACACGTCTGCGTCCTCGACCACACCAGCAGCAGCGAAGAAGGATCCACCAGCACTGATACCGAAAACAACGCCACCTCCAATACCACCACGTGCTATCACGGTGGTAGCATTGCCAACTGCTACAAGTGAGAATGGAGGCAATCAGAAGATCCGTGGCCCAAAGTTTAGAATGACGGACCCGACTCACTTTGTGAAATCCCCCTCTTCGTCCCCTCCCAGACTACTAAGTAGTAGGGAGAAGAAGGGGAAAGGGGCGAAGAAGAAGAAGAAGAAGAAGAACAGCCAGGAGTCAACTGAGTCGGAGTCGCCTGACTCTTCGGAGCCAGAAGAAATAGAAATGCTGGTGGACGAGCCTGATCCCGTTCCTCAGCAGGCAATGATCGAAGACCCACCCGAACCGAGGCGGGTGAAACCAATTTTAGGCAGATCGGTCCAGTTTTAAGACTGATGGGTGACCTCTTTACAGTCATCCAATCCATATGCATGATTTTAATTTTTTGTATGGTTATTATTCATGTCTGTCTGGCCAATATACAGCCAGCAAGACATGTAGTGTTTTTTATCCTCTTTTGAACCTGTTTGGCCCCTTTACAGCCTTACAGGTGTTGTAAGGTTTTAAGTCATTGTGGTCGCTTTAAAGCCACTTCTGATTTTATTACGTATTTTATTTGCTGTCTGTATGGCCGACCCCTTTACAGTCGACCATGCAGACAGTATTTTAGTACTTTTTTAATCCACAGAGGTAGCTCTGTGTTTTTTTTTAAGTATTCTGTGAACCTGTTTGGCTCCTCTACAGCCATCCAGGTGTACAACGGTCTTAGTTTCAGGCGGCCCCTTTAGGGCTATATCTTATTTTTGTGATTTGTTTTATGTGCTGTCTGTATGGTCGACCCCTATACAGTCGACCATGCAGACAGTACTTTTATTATGAATTTTAATCACAGCCTTTGCTGGTAATTGTTAGGGCGCTAATGACCTCGTTGTCGACGCGCCCTAAAGCCACAAAAACAACAACAACAACAACAACAGGGTTAGGTTAAGGCAGCTACGACAGGGGCGTAATGCACAGCCAATAGAACCCTGTCACCAGGTCATTACGACCATACGGAATTATTAGTATGGAACACATGTCTCTTAACATTTAATCCAACCTAATTTGATAATTCATTTCTTCTTTTTCGCTGTTTCTTCGTAGTGGCATCTTTAGGAGACCAGTACAAATTGTCTCTTATGACGATCCATGAATGATAGATCGACCAAACACGTAATCACAGAGATGAAAATCTTCTTTGCTTGTCAGTGGAAGGTGTTTGCTAACGCCCTAAAGAGATTCTTGTGTTATTGTTGCCATTGCTTCATGCATATCTGGAGTTGGGATGCGGCTCAATAGACGTAGGGCCCACTTTTAATGCCTTATTAAGTTATTTTGTATCTACTTGGAGGCGACTCGGATTCTTGTTAGCTGCGTAGTCCTACCGTGGGAAAGCGTATTTAATCATACCAAAGTGAGTTGTATTCTGGCGCCTGTATCGGCTGACAAGAGGTTGCTTCTGTTGAGTGTAGGGTAGATATCGTTGATTATTTCGCAGACCCTTTTCCCGGACATCCTCATTGTTCGCTCGCCACAACTTTCCTTCCACGTTGTCTCTTCGCCATGGAGTCGCAGCTCAGTAGGACAGTGAGAAAGATCGCACAAGAGCAGTGTGGTTCCGCGACTCCCAAACTGAAAGACTATCCATCGACTTACTCCTCCAAGACTCAATGTCATATCTGCTTCCATTCCCTGAACCTAGTCAATTTTTGCTCACTTTACTGATCTCCAGTTGCACTTGCTTTGTGTATACACCAATTCAGCCCTTTTTTGTCAAATACCAAGTGGCTGCCGCGGTATTCTGTCACTGTATTGTTTGTGCCTCGCTGAGTAACTCAATAAATCGGAGTCAAACTGGGCCCCTTACAATTCTACTTTCAGATACCTATGAACAGGAGTATTAAATTAACTGTTTCCATGTAGTTTCGTTATCTGCTGATAACGTTAAGGGAGCGTCCATAATCTACGTGACTTGGTCTGGGGGAGAGGTTAGAAAGCTATGCTGGCCTACATTGGAAGGGGAGGTTCCGAGCAAAGCTACATAGCTTTTCATTAATATTATTTGTCACTGTTAAATTAAGGTACACACATGTGAATATTTATTTCCGTTGTCTAATTATCTCCGTATGTAATTTACGATAGTCTGACAAGAAAACAGTACAAAATGTTTTCTGGAAACAATAGGGAAAAAAGCTACGTGCCACGTGGAAAAGGGGGGGGGGGGAAGCGTGTCGAGGCAAAAGCCACGTCAGGCTCCTTGGAGAGGGGGGAGGGGAGGGTTCACAGGAGGCCAACATGGAGCAATGGAGCAATTTATGGACGCCTCATCACTAGCTGGCCCGTTGTTTTGAAGGCCGCGCCACATCAGCCGAAGTGTAAGGATCAGCCCACGCCACAGGTTAGCCTTCGCCTCCTTCCCACCACGTTGCCTAGTGTCGTTTCAGCTACCCGGGCGTTTGATGTTTACCGACTTGGCGACGGATAGAGGCGCGCCATCCCTGGCAGCACAGGCGAGATCCTTCCACGACCCGCTCTTGGTAACTGGACCGGCGCGGCCGGCAAATGCACGGGCCTTGGGACGCCAGCATAGTGTTTGACGAGCGGCCGGTGAGTGTCGATCTGTCGGTTGCAGGTTCTGCGTGAGCGACTACTTCCCGAACGGCACGGCTGAGGGCGCGGTGGTGTGTTTCGAGGAGCAGTTATCCGCCTCAGCAGAGAGCAGCAACCCGCTGACAGTGTTCTACGCGTACGGCGGGCTGCTGTACGTGACTGTCGCCTTCCTCGCCGCCACGCTGGTCGTCTACTTGTCGGTGCCGCAGCTCAGGGACCGCGACGGCCTCTGCCTCTGCGCCTACATCGGCTCGCTCATGCTCGGCTCTTTCTCGCTCGCCACCATAAACTTCGCCACACCGCACATCGGGCTCGGCGTCTGCAACGCCTTCGGTAAGCAGCGTTTGTTAGACTCAGATGCATACAATTCGTTGTAAACTGTCACCAAGTGCTCCTGGTTTCAAACCATGTCTCGCCCATAATATTCTCGTGCCTTAACGTGAACTATGTCGTATCCTGAGCAGATGGTTACATTGCACGGTTCCAACCGTTGCATTAATATATCTTCTCAGAGAATATATTTTAACTCCATTTATTTTCTGTTTTTACATTTGCAGTATTTCGTCTGTGTAACTAACAAAGTTTTCAAGAGAAAACATTCTTTTACATACTGTTTCCCATTAATACAAATTCGGGAGGACGTGGGTTCGAATCACCGCCCAGATTTCGATTTTCCATGGTTTATCAAAATCACTCCAGTAGAATGCCGGGATGGTTACTTCAGAAACACCTGGCCGAATTCCTTCCCATTTCTTGCCGCCAGTCCAATCCTGCTGTAATGATCTCGACGTCGACGAGGCGTAAAGCCACAAGCAAATATACAGGGTGTTACAAAAAGGTACGGCCAAACTTTCAGGAAACATTCCTCGCACACAAACAAAGAAAATATGTTATGTGGACATGTGTCCGGAAACGCTTACTTTCCATGTTAGAGCTCATATTGTGGACGGCTGTGATACAATACGCCATTCTCCAGGGCTGCATCAGCGCATCAGGGATTCCATGCGACGGAGGGTGGATGCATGTATCCTCGCTAACGGACGACATTTTGAACATTTCCTGTAACAAAGTGTTTGAAGTCACGCTGGTACGTTCTCTTGCTGTGTGTTTCCATTCCATGTTTAATGTGATTTGAAGAGAAGTAATAAAATGAGCTCTAACATGGAAAGTAAGCGTTTCCGGACACATGTCCACATAACATATTTTATTTGTTTGTGTGTGAGGAATGTTTCCTGAAAGTTTGGCCATACCTTTTTGTAACACCATATATATATATATATATATATGGTGTTACAAAAATATATATATAAATTGCATAAGTAAATAAACGCTTCTTATACAATTAAATCACTTTAATTTTTGAACAGTCATTCTCTTACGGCAACTTCATCTACTATACCCGTGGTTGGTGAATGGTTAACGTTCTGGTCTCGCATTCGGAAGGACGCGGGTTCGAATCTCCATCCGAGCATCCAGATTAGGGTTTTCTACGGATTCCCCCAATCACTCCGGGCGAATGCCAGGATGATTCCTTCGATAATACCATAGCCGATTTCCTCCCCGTTCCTTGCACACAGTCCTTTCCCACCTCTAATGACCTCTACGTCAACGAGGCGTAAAGCCATAAAAAAAATCGTTTACTATCCTTATCGTAGTTTAACTTTGTGATTCACGTTTACCCTGCAGAAACAGATACTTTTATAATTCTCAAACGATACATTGATTATACGTTTGCCACTAGTCTACATTCTCACATTTATTATCAAAATAATCCTTAGTAAAACATCTCTCAGTCAAAATGTGCCTAGTTTTCGCAACAATCATCCCCCCCACCAAAGATTCTCTTCTTCATTCTTAATTCCACCAGTTTAGATAATCTGCGACTGTAAATAGAGTCCAGGACCAGTCAATGTGGCTCAGTGCGCTGAGGCACCGCACACTTGATCGGGTACAACAGACCGGGCTGGAACCCAGGCCCCCGTGTACCACTGCCCTGACTGTGGTTTTTAGGCGGCTTTCCACAGCCATCAAAGCGAATTCCTAAACGGTTCCCAATCTCCGCCTCATAAACTATACATTTTACAAATAAAAAAAAGAAAGAAAGAAATCACTCGCTAGACATAGTTACTCGTTTCACTGACAGATGGCAACACTTCACTTCCTCTGTTAGTACTCAGTACGACCGCGTAGTAGGTATAAAATTCTTGGTGTTAACAAGGCCTTGCGGCCGTAAAACCATAGCTCAAAAATTGACCATGTTGGAATGTTGGGAAAAGGTGGTGAAAAGAAGACAACGATTCAATAACCGATATGTTAATCTTTCCATCAGTCTGGAAAATTACCATATCTAATTGGGTTTCACATATTAGTTTAGGTGTCACCCTACAATATGTAGAGATATAATGCGAGTAAAAAATTAGGTCAACTCTGTTTCCGTTGTATTTTTCAGTAACTTGGAGAACTGTCACAAACTCAGCATTAAATGATTTCAATTGAATTTAAATGCAATAGGAGACAATTTTACTACACACATTTTCCTGCACCCACCTACATTTACCCTCTACAAATTTAAACTTTAAATTCTTTCGTCGTTTTTGGTAAATTATTCATAATTTCTTTTAGTACCTTATTCCAATCCCTGACCTCCTTACCTAAAAAAAAAAGAATCTTCCTACACCTTTGTGTCTGAAATCAAGTGCCAGCTTGTGGTCATGGCCATCTTTTTCCTTCCATGCATTACTTTTAATTCTTCATCAACATCTTTCCATGCCTGATCACCAATATACGCCTTGTACACTCCCATCACCCTCTTTACCATCCTCCTGTCTTCCTATGAATACCATTCGCGCTTATTTATCATATCTGTTACTGATTGCGTTCTGTGGTAATTTCCAGAGAAAAAAAAAACTAGCACCCCATTTTTGCATCCTCTCCAACTCCTGTATTTGATACTCAAAATGTGGGTCCCATACTACACCATCATATTCAAGCAATGGTCTGATCCAAGTTTTGTAACCCAATTCCTTTAGTTCTCTCGTATATCCCCTCATCACTCTTTCCAACAAGTACAGAATTTTGAAATCTTTCCCTACAACCTGTCCAAAGTTTCCTGCCCAGTTAAAAAAATTACAATACGCTCTAGGCAATGAGTACATACAACAAGGACAGGTGCTGGCAAGCTACCTTCCTGTACCGGGTGACCTGAAGTGATAACATGGATGATTAAGGCAGTTGATCACCTGAATAAATGTTTAGAGAGTTTGTGAACAATTGTAAGTACTGGAGAAACAATCAAGTTCTTCCAAAGTTCCTAGAAGCCTTCTTCGGCACTGCACTAGCTGCCAATATGGAATTTGGCTTAACCCAACTTGTAGTTAATACCCACTACTAATTTAACTGATTATTTTTGGTAACCATCAACTCAAAAGGGCTGATATTTATTTTTCGTATGGCAATAATTCACATCACATTAAGAAGGGCTAAATTCGCCTATAAGAGTATAAATCTAAGTTTTCATTAGTTGCACTAGTAACAAGTTCAGAAACTTTCATAAATTAGTTACATCCACTGTTTTCGCTACAAAGATCTTAAACTCATTTATTTCTACTAATTTCCATCAATTTTATTCCCTTTTTTGTTACGTACCGAAATGTTTTTTTTATTTTTTTAAATTAATTTCACAAAATAAACATCTTCGAATAAATTATTGTAACGAAACACATTTTCTCATATTGATTCTCTTTGAAACTTGCCTAATTTATCACAATTTTTGTCTACAGAGATTTATTTCTCCAGCCTTTCCAAGCAAAAACTATAGTTTAATCGAAAATATCCGTTGTTAAAATTTGAATTACTCACTCTTTCCTTCCCAAACTGAGTATAGCAGTGGTTCCCAATATTTTTTTCGAGTACTACTTCGACGAAAAGCTTAACCCTGCGTACCTCTAATAGCTGAAATGATTTTAAAAAATGAAACTAGTTTTTCGAGATTTATTACATAAGATAAATAATCCACACAACCACACATTGTTTGACTGTATTAAAATATAGTACCTGGGTGACCGATCTTCGCTCGGCATCTTTCGATTTCTATTTAATATCCAAGATTTCGAGTAAAGTTTGATTAAAGTAAAAGGCTTGAAGACTTCCTAGGCGTTTTGAGGTGCACAGTTAACCAAAGAGAAACTTCACTAACATCATTAGGCTTACTGGTACCTGAACCTTCTACGTAATGAGGTTAGAGCCGTTTTCGAGAAACCAAATACAAAAATTGCAACTTTTTTTTTTTTTAATCGTGTTAAAAACTTGAGTAGCAAAACGTTATCTACATACGAAATTTCATCCAAATCGTTAGATCCATTTGCGAGACCGCCTCATAAATTGCTTTAAAAAAAAATGCTATTATTATGTTAAACAGAAATCTTAATGCCAGTCAGGGATTGATTAACGCTGCGAGATTTGTGTTAATTCAGGGCATTCTACGAAAACCCTTGATGATGGATTCTTATGTACCTCGACGAGAAAAATTTAAAGTACAAAATATTTTTAAATGTATATATCTCGCTTAGTTCTCGAGATATCATATCGCAAAATTGACGTGGTTGGTTGAAATGCGACCTGGACCAGATGATAAATTTCGTCACAGCCAAGTTTGATGATGAATTCGTATGAAACTCGTCGAGAAAAATCGAAAATAAAGAACTTATTTTTCTGATACCACAAGTGAAGAGGTTAGGATTAGATCCGACCTGGACCAGAAAAAGAATCCACCAAAAGCACTATGTCGATACGGTGGAAATGTACTTTTAATGTTTTATTTTGTTCCAAATGGTTGTTGTTAGGTTGAAATACAGCATGGACCAGAAGATACGTCGCCAAAAGCACAAGGAACTATACCTATAACTGATTTTTGACATGCTATATCTCGTAAACCAAGCGAGATATCAAGAACATTTATTCTTTATTTTCGATATGTTTCGTCGCGTTCTATAAGAATTCATCATCAGATTGTGACGTCACGGTAATGATAGAACATCATCAGTGCTAAATCAATTCACTCCGCTAAAACTATGCTCATACCTCGCGTGGTAGTATTTAATGACAAACTAACAACCACTTTTTACAGTCAAAAAGTAAACGGTGATTACTTTATAACTGGTACCGGTAATATTATTTTCAAAGAACTTTATCACCTCTGACAAAACCAATCATAAATTTTTAATTATCTTCCTTTTTAAATGTTTTACAATTAAACTTGCAATGTTACTATTTCCACGCCTCAGCCAGTATACAAGAACTGTTCGTTTAAATATTCTTTGAAATCAGAGAGAATCTATTTGTAGGCTTTCTGGTACCTGAATTGTCTACGAGATGGCGCTAGTGCCGTTTTCGAGATATCAAGTGAAAAAATTGTTTGTATTTTGCAAACTCGCTTTTTTGTACGGAAGACAACTATTTAGGTAATCTTAAAAGTCAAAACATTATCTAAATATCAAATTTCATCCAAATCGTCATAGCCGTTTCCGAGATCCGAAATATATATGTATATATACAAGAATTGCTCGTTTAAAGATATAAGATTTTGGCGACAATATTTTCGTAATTGTTTATTTTTTCAGTTACCTTAGCCTAGAGATTATCACGTGTACCCCTTGAAGCAATTTCACGTACCCCTAATTGGGAACCACTGATGTAGAGTGTTCGGGAACGTAATACAGATGGCCGATATGAAATCTATTCAGTCCTGTGTCTCTAAAAACAGTTTCAACTAACTAACACTTATTAAAAATGCTACCAACAGTACTTCTGATGTGCTCTCACTGTTTCAGCTTTCTTCACGTACTTTTGGATGCTGTCGGCGTTCTTTTGGCTCAACATCGTCGTATTTAACGTCTGGCAGTGTGTAAGGTAACGCAAACAAGTTCTCCTTTCTCTGTAAATTAAGTAGTAAGCGACAGTTTTTAAACAGCATAATGTTATAATCAATTATGATCAACTGGTATAGCTGTCCTTACAACACAATTACGTGATCAACTCTTTACCTTTTGCACATCATTACTAAAAGCTTTTTTTTTTTTTTTTTTTTACCAAAGGAAGAATTTCCCTTCATGTCTATTTAGATTCAATATCTCGTTAACAAATAATTTTATTATCGTTGTATCCACTGGGAATTACGTACCGTTTTTAAGGGGTGTAATTTGTCGTGAGACAGGGAGAGTTCAAACTGACAATTAAGCTAAGGATATATGGTTTCCATCAAGAATGTGTGTTACCGGAGAGTAAATTTCTTAACATTAGAAACTGAGAAACTATATCAGTGAGAATGGGCATTTGAAACAATAATTTTGACATTGTCCGCCTGACATTTAACCGTATTGGAAGAGGTAACAGAACAAACGTCAGAATCCCGCATCCTTCATCCAGGACAGCTGTTAGAACTCTCAACCAGATAACATCAGATTTATGTTAGCAGGGGAGAAAATCAACCCCAGCAGGAGACAACTACCTACCACAGACCCATAGCCTCCTAGCAGGGAAGTTAGTGGGGATGGAACATCACAATTAAAGAAGTTTTGACAACTGCTGAACGCTAGATTGTCGGAAACGGCGTGGAATCATTCTCCTTAGTCTCTTTCTTTGCTAACTGTGGTGCTTCCATTTTGGATCGCGCTAGATTGCCCACTTATGAAATACAATGACATAGAGGGAGGTACAAATTCTCTCTCTGGTATGATCAATATCAACAGCATGGTGAATATTAGGGAAAAAAGGGAGAATAACTGGGAAATTCAGTTAGAAAATTATAAGTTTTCATCTCATATTTGCTTTTTTGGTAAAGTGCTTAGAAAACTCCCGACATGTTAAATAACACGGTTAATATATTTAAAAAACGCTTGTACCTAATAGTAGAACCTGCTGTGTTGCTTATAGTGTTTTATATTTTGTGAGTCAAACATTTAAACTTTTAATAGCACCTATGCTAGCTTTAATAGGGAAAATAATTGTGGTATTCTTCAAACTGAAGAATTGTTCTTTCAGCAATGTACTTATTAACTCAGTGGTAATAACAGGTTCTAAATTTAATTTCAATATTTTTGTTGTTGGTGGTTCTTCGAATATCCCTTTAATGGCCAGTAAGTCTAAGTATAAATATCGCCAAAAGGATACGAGAAGAACGTGTTTATTGGGGATAATTGTATTACACTGAACAGCATCGTAAATCATTAAACCTCAATCGATATTGCATTGGAATCAACCACCAGAAACGGCGCAACGTCACAATGGTCATGTGTACCTTTCCACAAATATTATCTCAAATGTAATGATTACTATTTATAGGCGGTCTGTGGGTGACCTAACAGTACTATGCGAATTGACTATTTGATGTATATTTTGCAGATACATATTCACTTCCAGCTAGTCGACAAAAATACATACTTTGATGAAGAAAAGTTTATAAAGTTCTTTAGAGCCGCATTATAGTGTGGCCACTAGATGTTTAGTCAGGAAATTTAATAAAAATTGTCATAGTGTAAAGTTTATCCAAACAAAAGAAATGTTCAAAAAATGAATTCTGTAGTCGACTTCGAATCAACACCTCTGTTGATTAAATCAGTTTATTGATCTTCGTAGATTCCGCAATCGGGATTGCTCGTGCCAGGTCCCGTTGTATATCCCCAATCCAGTGTGCGGGACCTTAGGGGGCGTCCATAAATTACGTGAGGTGAAATAGGGGGGGGGTGTCCAACGAAATCTCATCATGGGGGGAAGGGGGGTCAACGGAAATCTCACGTGAGATTTTTTAAATTTGTGTTGGACTGTAGAGCTAAAAATAAGAGGTCTAAAAATGACGCAAAAATCGATTTTGGGGGGTTTTTTCGTCGAAAAAGGTGGGTGAACCGACTTTATGAGGGTAAGACCAAAAAAAAAAAACAGGTTTAAAAAAATTACGAGGGCGATCTGTAGAGGAGGCTCTCACGGGGTCCAAAAATCCGGAAAAACATCTCACGTAATTTATGGATGCCCCTTAGCGCACTGAGCCACACTGGCGGGTTTTAAAATGCATATATTTTGAAGTGTACTTCTTCATATTCTTGTCACTTTTCCAACTAATTGGTGACAAGTTAATTCAAACACTGAATTCGAATTTATATAATGGACAATTTGCGACGCAAGAAGTTTTGTACGTGGATATTCCAGACGCTTCATGAAAAACAGTTAATCATAACAACTACTGAATTTAGTGTAACAGAATATCACAAATATTACTGAAATAAAATTCACAAAAATGTTGAGAGGATTAAATACACATTTTAAAAGATTCTTCAAAACTACTTTAAATGCGAGATGGAGCTTTTCTTAGCGAATTTTGCTCAGCTATTGTAAACTGTATGATTACAAGTGGGTTGCAGTGATTTAAAATCAGGTCCATACTTCTGGTGGCACACTGCACGACCTTACAGTGAAGTTTTTATCTTGGTTGTCTGGGTGGAACAACGTCGAACGCGGACAGTGAGCTACTACATCTTGCTCACGCTGGCGGAGGGGAATTCAGTGACGTCACTCCAAACGGTTAGCGCGCGCTTCGGTACTAGCTTATGGGCAGCAGCAACCTAAGGCACGGTAGTCCTCTATTGAAAGTCACAGAATGATGGCTGAAGAGTTAGGTTTCAAAAAACTGATGCCATTGCACCCGGACAGCAAAAAAAAAAAAAAAAAAAAAAAAAAAAAAAAAAAAAAAAAAAAAAAAAAAAAACATTGACAGCAACCGCGGAAGCGAACGCAATCACTTACGGAAGGGGTAATCAACCCAAATGATCTTGCGGGACAGTTTGGAAATGCTTCATAACTCCGCTGGCCACATATAAAATTATATATCCCCATATTAGTTTTTGACCTATTAAGGACATTTTTTTGAAACATAATGAGTTATTATTATTGTGTTTTCTATTATTCTTGCAAGTAAACATAGATGATGAAATAATAATGATACTAAACGCACATTTTAAAGAAATATATAACACTAAAAATTATATATATATATATATATATATATATATAAATATGAATGTATGTTTGTTTGTTCGTTCTTCATACAAATCCACAGTTTTCATCCGATTTCGATGAAAGTTTTCACACTTATCCTTTGAAACAAGGAGAAAAGTACTGTCTACATTTGGTTGAAACGTTTTCTGTATAAATAATACATGTTGTCTTATAATTTCGAAAAATTACTGATCGGTGACCGACAGACGCGTAGGATGTGTAGGTCTCTGTACTGTCTTTCCATATAGCGGTCTGGTAGCTCAGTGCTTAAAGCGCTTGCTTACTGCTGTTTGGATCGTGGTCTCTGGTTCAAATCTCCATGCAGGCAAAGATTTTTAAAAATTGTTTTTGATCGTAAGTCACGCCATTCGGACTGAATGTTAAACTGCAGATATCACAATTTAGGGGTTCAATGCGAGGCAAATCTTAGATAGTCTTGCAATGCTGTAGGTGTACACTTTTTTACGTTATAATGATCCCTCAGGGGTTGTTCGGCAGACAGTGTGTGTGTGTGATCTGCAGTAATAATATTATAAATGCGGAAGTAAGTCTCAGTTTTTTGTTACGTTTTGACAACTAAATGGCTATATCGATATTGATGGAATTTGACAAGAAAATCTGTAGGAAAGGCACAGGACGTTTTTACCGGTATGATTAACAGTTGCAGTCACGAAATTTTGAGAACTTATCGAATGGTGAAAGAAATATGTTGGAAATTGATTCTCTTCAAGAGACAGCTTCGACGGTAGAATGATATAGTGATAGCTTTCCTGTCATATTATGCCGACTCGGTGTTGTTTGGGACCAATACTTCGTTACCAACAACTTTCTATATTCAATTCTGGCAAATCCACGCGTACGAAGTCGCCGGGTATCAGCTAGTATATAAATATAAATGAAATAAATTTGGAAAATGTGGATGCACAAAAAATGTATTTTTTAATACATTGGTTTTCATTACTTTGGCCATTATAAAATAAATATATTTTGTAAATGTGTGATGAATCTCGCGGGCCAGAAAAATATTCAAGGCGGGCCGCGGGTTGGCCACCCCTGACTTACAGTATAGTTGTCTATTCCGACAGCTCCCGTCGAGTGTCTGGCAAAGGCCCTGCTCTTCTGCTCGGCCACCTGGCGTACGGTTGGGGCGTGCCGCTGCTCTTCCTGTGCGCAGCCCTCATCACCCATCATGCGCCCTCACATATGCAGCTGTTGGCTCCCGGCTTTGGAGAGACCCGCTGCTGGTTCTCGGGGCAGCTGCAGACGTGGGCCTACTTCTTCGGGCCGGTCGCCGTGCTGCTCGCCCTTAACACGGCGCTCTTTCTGTGGGCTGCGGTGCTACTCTGGAGAAGTAAACCCAGCGAGACAGCCACCCGACCTTTCAAGACGATGCGCTTCAGGTAATCCCAGAAATGACAACTGTAATCTATACTATTAAGGAGCGTCCATAAACCACGTAGCTCCAATTTTGCCTCCTGTGAACCCCCCCTCCTCGTCCTCCCTAGGGGGCATCCATAAATTACGTGAGGTGAAAGAGGGGGGGGGGGGTTCGGCGAAATCTCACCAAGGGGGTGGGGGGCTCTACGGAAATCTCACGTGAAGTATTGGGAAAAATTATTTGGACTGTATAGATAAAAAAAAAATCTAAAAATTGTGCGAAAGTCGATTTAGGTGTGTATTTCGTGAAAAGTGGGGGTGTGACATAAAAAAAAGGTCTCCAAAAGTTTCGAGGGTGATTTCTAGGGAGGGGGGGGGGGGTTCTCACGGACCAGATCTCGCCAGAGGAGGGGGGTGGGGTCCGGAAATCCGGAAAAAACACCTCACGTAATTTATGGATGCCCCCTACGTAGCCCGACGTGGCTTTTTGTCTCTACTACCTCCTCCACCCGCGCGTAGCTTTATTCCCCTATTCATTTCAGAAGATATTTTGTACTGTATTCTTTTGTCAGACTACAGTTAATTACATACGGAGGTAATAAAATTATGGAAATAAGTATTTACATACTGTTGTGTGTTCTGTAACTCAGTTTAAACTGTGACAAATAATATTAATTAAAATCTACGTCGCTTGGTAACCCCCCTTTTTTCACGTAGTCCAGCGTAGCTTTCCAGTCAGCCTCTCCCCCCCCCCCAGACCGAACCACGTAGTTTATGGAAACCCTGATATATCTGCTGCGTCTCTCTATACCTATAGGCAACTCTCATAACTACCGAACAAATTGGGATGGAATTTTCACACTATCTTATGACTCTACGTGGGAACGGAGCAAGAAATAATAATTCGCTAGTAAAGAGAACTTATAGGTGCCACAGATGAAAACTCATTTACGACATACCCACCAAATATCACGCTACAGAACAGAGCAGCAAAGAATCAAAGTTTGTAAAGTGGTAATCTTTGATATAATGGTTTGATTAAAGTTTTTCCATGTATTGTAACGAACTATATTTCAGCCAACTGAAAAAATAAATAACCAAACTTACGTAGTCAAAAAAACGATATTAACAGAATCCAAAGACTGTATTTTTATCTCTTTTGTAGTATGATCTTTGGTGGGTATCTCGTAAGGGAGTGTTCAAATGAGATGCAGTGTGATCTGCTGCGCTTATCTGTAATTGGTACGAACGAATTATCATTTATTGCTCAGTTTCCCTATCACGTAGAGTGATAAGATATACCGCAGATATTAAGCTAAACTATAAGTTTATAAGCTGTAAAAACTCAATCCAAATTGGTTCTGTAGTTTTTGCGTGATGCCTGGACAAAGGAACAAACAGATGCAGTCCGCTTAGACATTTATCTAGAAGATAGATATGCTAGCAGAAACCAAACGGTAGTTTGACTGCTTTAGTGACTGAGCTATCGAGCAGCCCACATCCGCCATAACCGTTGCTTAATCTAAAGCAGTAATGTCATCCGACAAAAAGGGATTACAGCTTTACAATCTGTAGACCAGTGGTTCCCAAATGGTGGCCCGCAGGTCCCTGGGGTTCCGTGGAAGGGCCACAAGGGTTCAGTGTTTCGTCCAAGAATTACATAAAATGTTAGTTGAAAAGAGTCATAACCGCGCCGTGAAAAGGCTATCATAATTCTGCTTCCGTTTGTGACCCCTTACCGATGTGAGACCGGTTTTTCAGCCTACGCTTATAAAAATGAGGATCCGTCAAAAAGTGTATGACCGATTAGGGTTCCGTGGACAAAAAAAATTGGGAATCGCTGCTTTAGACCATTATTCAAGCGTATTTCGCATATATAAAGCATGCTTTGTCAGAGATGAAGAATGGACTAAGGATTTACCAAATTTCAGCCTAGATCAGGATTCAAACCAGGGCCGTTTCGATCCTAAGTCAGAAACTTCACCAAGCTTTCCATTTTAAACATTTATACTGGTACAACTTTATTTTCGATCATCTTTCCTCTCACAAACATATATGGCCCAGAGGCTACAGTCATAGGGAGAGTGAAATGAATTTTTCTAACACATAATGCCCACTACGTCCAACTTCTGTTTGTAGAGTGTTTGCGACGTAATGCAGCACTAAAATGGGGGCTCCTGAGACAGAATGTAAACTATATTTATTATTATTATTTAATTGCAATGGAGCACAGGCTCCGGTGACAATTTCCCTACACACCCATCTTCCCCCTATCCTGCACCCACCTATATTTGCCCTCTACAAATTTTATCTTTAAATTCTTTCAAAGTTTTCGGTAAATTATTCATCATTTCTCTTGGTAACTCATTCCAATCCCTTACACCCTTACCTAAAAAAGAGAATCTTGCCACACCCTTGTGCCTGAAATCGAGTGCCTCTTTTCCCTTCCATGCACTACTTTTCATACCTATTGCAATATCTTTCCATGCCTCATCGCCAGTTATTTACGCTTCAGCTAATGGCTGAAAATCTTCCAACAACAAAACTGCCAGAAATGCTGCACTAAAACCACCCAACAGTAGCGCTGAAACCATCAAACATTTTTTTATTTCTCTAGTTATGGAAAGCAGATAAAAATAAAGAAAAATAACAAAGCTCATAACATTCGCAGAAATGATTATAGGCAACCTGTCATAAAGATATAAGTTACCACACATTACGACCAGTTCAGCAGAGTGAATGTTCCTTACTGGCACGTTCCACTACCCTATGCAGAAGGAGAAGCCTCGTGAATTTCGAAATCATCTGTAACTGGGCGGCCCTCGTGCTAAAGGCGTTTGTATGCTGCTGTTGACTACTTAAGGTATGGAATAGAACTGGTCAACTCTAATCGTAATTGTTGGTTATTGAAATAGAGACTATGTTCAGATGTTTGTTAAAAATAAAAATACGTTTCTGAATTACTATTCAAAAATCCTCTATCTCTGGCCTTATAGCCAGGGTTTATAGGGGGAGGGAGGAGGTCATTATGCTGAATGTGATACATAATTAGGGTTGTTTGTTCCCGTGGTCGCTGCTGGAAACATGAGATTTGAGAGAACCTTTAAGATCAACGTCTAAAGGTGGTAATTTCAGCCAGCGAAGTGAAAAGGGTCCCAATGATTAAGCGTAATTTTCCTTCCATTCGGTCAGACGTTGAATGTATTGGAAGAGATATATTTCATCGATAGGTTATTTCGAGGGCAAAGTCATTGATATGCCTCATATTACCAGCGTATTTTTTTTCAGAATTCCATTTGCGCTCTCTCTTCTGCCGCATTTACGAACAATAGCTGGGAGTCACTGGAGATATAAAGTGAGTGAAGTTGGTGCTGATGTATTTGATATGTATATTGCCGATGAGACCTGTGTGTATATAGTGAGGGAACAGGTGACCGAGACCACTAACTACAAACATCCTCATTAACTAGAAACTGTTTTTAATCATAAGGGAGAGGGAAAATTTTCTTTTGTAAGGTAAGGTAATCAATGAGAGAATTTAAAAAACTAAAAATGACAAAGAATTTTCAGAAAATGATAAAATATGGAGATAGGTGAAGACTGCCCTCAAAAGATTTAAAATAAAAAGTCGTAAAATACGAAAATAGATGAGTGGGAAATTTCCGACGGGGTATATTAAAAATTAACGAACCAAATGGTTTTTATCTGCGCCTTATGAAATCAGTCGATTATCTCAATTTGATAGGTGTCGCTCACAGTGGAATAATTTCCATTCTATAAGCACATTAGTGCCATGAACACTATCCACGCATTGCACAATCTTGCCCCTTATCGTCAGGGACGTAACATAATAAATAATCACAAAATATTCATATCATAGGATCTAATACAACATTTAAATATGGTTTTAAAATTATAGATTCATAGTTTCAATTGTCTTTTACTAACTTGATTAGTTATTTATAAAGACAAAGTACCCAACAAAATCACCACAAGATATTGCTAGAGCTGCTCAAAATTGTCTTTCTAAGACTTAGTAATTGAGATTCGTTTTAAGATTTAAAATTACACTATTGTGACAAATTGTTGTAAATGGTTATAGTAAAAATGACGAATGTTGTTTTGTGTTACCCTATTCAAGTTGCTGGTGTTTTTGGCGAGCTTCATCAATGAGGAAGACGCTGTGGTAAAAAAAAATCAGACATTTTAGGCACGCATAAATAATAAACATAAGGATATATTTATACTCGCAAACGAGTGAATACCCTGACATTAGAGATGAAATAAATTATGTATTGCAAACACTTTCTAATATATTATTTCATTTCCTAAAGGTGAATATTGTTTCATCCTGGAGTCTAACCGTGCCAAATGCTTTGGTTATGCGAAAAGTTAGCGGAAGACTGCTAATTTGAGTTAGCATTCTAGACTCCAAATACTGAAAACTGTAACGGTTTCGATTTGGCGTCACAGTTAGCCGAAGAGAGTGCGCTAACATGTTTCATCACACATTGTGTTACCTAAAAATTATTAAATTTATATTTACAAAATAAATTTCGGAATGTTGCTTAGTGGACACATTTGATTACATAATTAGCATGTTCTAATTTAGTAACCCATTACACAAAGAACTAAAGAGTTATATACAGTTTCTTGGTGAGTTAGAAGCTATGGCACGTAACCTCTCAGATATTCTTGAGGTATATCTGTGGTCTTCTTATCGAATGTTTTAGATCTGTTCTTAATCAGAAGTGGAAAAAGAGAAACGGACGCTTTGTTTACTGGTACGCTGCCATGATGACAGCAAAAAAAGTAAACAAAGCATGGAACGCATTACCATTCCGGAGTGATTTATGTGAGTCACCGCAAGACTTGTTTGTTTCATTCCAGATGCCGGTTGTACATCAAGCTGTCACTCGTCATGGGCGTTACATGGCTGTTTGAGGTCATTTCGTTCGCCTCCGGCTCCAAGGGATATTTCTGGTGAGTATGCCATCCCAAACATCATCACAGAAATGTGTGTTCATAGTCTCAAAATAAGTACGAATTGGGCAAGGAAAGCAATGAAAGAAGCAACTCTAGCGCAATGTAGAAATGTTGTTACCTCCTCCACCACATAGCAGATAGGTTAACCAAGGCTGTAATTCAGGTTTTTGGCTCACCACGATTTCTTTATGACTGTCGTGAACGTTAGAAGTGAAATATTGTTTGAGACCAACGCTTCTGAGATGGTTGTGATTTACGAATGGTGTATGAAGTAATTTCTTATTAATGTCTGGAGTGTTCAGAAGGCAAAATACCTAATCAGAGTGTCGAGAATAAACGGAAGACTGATCTTGTGTGGAAAGAGCTTCATCCTCGAGAAAAGGCAATGATATGGGAAGAGTGATATGTTTTAATCAAAGTCTTTATAATCAAGGACTCGAGAGACCCAAAAAAAAGTGATGATGCATGCTCTTGCGTGTTGGCAATACAGCTCCTAAAGTCACACCACGGACTAAAATTTTTGCAGGTAAAAAAATCATTTCTGTGTTGTCCCGTAACCCCCGCCCCCCTTTTCCTCTCTCGCTTTCCCTCCCTCCCCTACCAACCTCTCTAAAATCGTCGGATATCAGTTCCTGTGATTTGGTAATATTTCGTTACACGCGCTAAATACTTGAAAGAGCACTCTGAAAAATATAAAAAAGCCTTCCAGCAATATTACCAACAGTGGAACATCGTCTTCGTTGCTGTGTAACTCCACAAGGGAACTACATTAAAGAGGATAACCTTGTGTTGTAAAAGGATTAACTTTCATGGATAAAATAATACGAAATGCACCAGAAAATTAAATTTTCTGGCACATTTCTTATGTCTTTTAGTTAGATGAGATAAATTGTACACTTACAGAAAGTAATTTGTTTTTACTTTGACTATGCTCGATAAATAGACCTATAACTAGGAGTGATGCAGACAAACTAAATAAAGGTCCAGATTACGAGATACAAAAATTCCAGTGATTCAATTGATTTTTAAAATCAGATGGTAAGGTTACGATTTATCGTACCCCTGTTCGACTGAATCTGCAACTCCCCTTATCGATAAAGTGATTTGCACGAATCAGCAAGGATTGGAATGAACTGGTAAAGTAACCCCTGATATTAATTATATTTTAAAATATAAAATGGTTGAGGCATCTCTTGCAATAAGTATCATATCTTTTTGTATTTTTCTTTTTTACAAACAGTTTATTCTATTTGAGGCTTCGTCTACAGACTTTTAAATAATTTCGACTAATGTTTCAAATTAATACATCACAATTTTAATTGACGCTGTAATTTCTTAATTGCTGTTTGTGTTGCAACGTGGAATTGTTAAGTATTAACTGGTTGTCAACATTTTTCGAATTATAAGTAGAAAGTTGCACTGCGATTGTTTAACATTCGACAGTAAACGACTTCTTGCGCTCCGTGGCATCCAAGCGCTGTGTCGCTTTTTTTTTTTTTTGTTTTTTTTACTCCTCGTCGAAGGCTAAGGTCATTAGAGGCGGGATGGGATTGGGGACAAGGAACGGGAAAGAATTCGGTCATGGCCTTTTGAAGGAAGCATCCCGGCATTCACCTGGAATTGTTTGGGGAAACCATGGAAAACCCAAATCTGGATGCCCGGACGGGGATTCGAAACCGCGTCCTCCCGTATGCAAGGCCAGAACGTTAACCGTTCACACACCACGCTCGGCCGCTGTGTCGCATGCTCCTTAGGAAGTTAGAGTTACTAAAGTTTTGATGGTCAACATATTCTGTTGTAATCTAAAATAAAATTCGGACTTGTCATTAGTTTCTGACTGAATTCAAAATAAGCTAAAGGTCGAGTCATGATACTTAAAAAATCTAGCGACGGTGCATGTACGGAGAAAAGTAATTTTTTAACACTTACTTGCCCGCAGGAAATACCGTATCGAGTATTCTACACTCAGACTTGACCACAAGAGTTTGAATTACTGGATTGAATACTTATTTCCTTTCAGTTACTGACGCACTTGCGCCGTAATCCACTGTGTTCACGAAATTTGTTTGCGCACCGTGGACTTTTGCTTCGGACAACACCGACTGATTCCCGTCGATTCGCTATTCAGTTATTTACAACTTAGCCTCCTTTCTGAAGCTAAGTAATCCATTGCCAACGCTATCGGATGGGAAAAGTTTTCTTTTCCACGGCTTTAGCCATTGCACCATCGACTGTAAATACTACGTACGATCCTATTTCGGGCTAGGAAAGACCTAGAAACACCGAACTTACTTGATTGTATTTGGAATGGCTTGTTAAATCTCCGGACATGAATGTTTGATGCACATGTAAGTACGACATACTAAATACAAGAATTACTTATGAAGAGTTTCATTTAAGCTGAAATAACTTCTCATTTTCAGGTAACAGCGTCGTTTTCATTGGTGTTAATATAATCACCTGACAACCTGCAAAACTGTAACCACATAGTAGTTCTCAGACAATGTCTTTATGGTCATGTTGTACTGTTACCATAAGACTTGATACTACAGCCGACTGGATTAGTTCGCCTATTTCGAAGAGGCACACTTTAAATAGTAACTTCAATATGAGAAAAATAACGCAGAGGAAAAAACGGATGAATTAGAACAGTTATATTTAAACCAAAAATAAATGTCCTTTAAATAGGTGCAAGTCTAGTGAAGAAGAAAGTATTATAGGCCTAGTTCCATATTTTTTGTCATAGGAGTCTTGCTGTATTGTCGATGTATTGATGAAGGTAGACCTTTTATGTATTTCAGGCCGGTTAATTAACGTTCGGTCTTCCGTATGATGATGAATCGACTGACGAATATTCCAAGATCAATTAGCTAAAGTGACCAAACGTGGTGGTTGAGCCGTAACGCTCTGGTCTCGCATGTGGGAGGACGCGGGTTCGAATACCCATCCGGCGATCCGGATTTGGGTTTTCCATGTTTTCTCCAAATCACTCATGGCGAATGACGGGATAATTTGCTTTCATACAGTTATGCATTTCTTCCTATCCAGAACTAATCTCTTTATACCCATTAGGATTTATCTATTTAATTATTTTATTCCTATAGCGTAATCTTTCCATTTGTATATCATTTTTATTTCAATTTTTCGGTTCATTTTGCCTCCTTTTTCCGCAGAAGGCCATAATTGCTGACATTGTATACAACATCCTTGTCTGTTCCATTCTTAAACACAACCCGAAGATGGTATTACATTTAACACGCAAACATCACAGTTATTGACTTTAACGTGATACCAGTAATAGCTCTGTGAGAAGGTAAAGACAATCCTGAAACTGCACTATGGCTTAATAAACCTACTAAGCGATTCTGTACTCGCCGTCGTGTGCTCTCTTATAATTATTAGCCCTGTACTGTTTACGAAATTAGCTGAAAGTAATGGCTTGGACCATTAACCAAACTGACCGACAAACTTCATCACGAAAAATGTCTCGCACAATCATGGAAAATACAAGACAATCTACGAGGGTGATCTGGAAAGTTCTCGGTCGCGTCCATAGATGGTAGTACGCAACTAGATGGAGTTTCAAGAAAATTTGATGATCACTAAGTCTTAAAAAAGTTACGAATTTCATAATACAGTTCGTAAATTTGTTACTGGTGTAATCCCGTGACAGTGTTTTGGGTATGGTCACGGGTGTAGAATAGTTCCAGAAAATGGAGCCACAGCTGCTCTGTTTTACGGATTATAAGTTTTATAAGTAGCTGAAAACTACACGTATTAATGAAATGACACAACTGCAGTGAACACGCACAATACGTAAAAATTAAATAAAACGTAGTAAACAAATCACCCATGATTTTACTTTTAATAGTCTTAACCTCAAGCCTGATGTCCATATAAATAACTAATGGTGCCTGACAGCTTGACAGCAGTGACTAAAAAATGGCAACAACCGGAATTACTTTATTGAATCGTAAAGAACAATTTTATTCCATATTTTTCAACTGTTAAGTTTTACCACGATTTTATTTCAAATTAAACGCTACGAAAGCAAACTTAATGAAAGTATTCTAGAAATACATATCTTTGCAATGAAATAAAACCCGTAACCTTGAATTGGTAGTAACATTTCTGACCATGTTATTCTCGAAACGGAGATCCAGCACATGACGTCACAGCGTAATAGCCAATAGCTATCGGGGTGTCTACGGACGGAGTCTACGAAGTTATAATTTATATCATATATAAAGCCGCTCCATGGTGTATATCCGTCACCTGCACACGAAGTTAGTTGCTTCGAAGCCCGGTGGTGGAAGATGTGTTCATCATTGGAGACTTAATGGGAGAGATAGTGGTCCACGATATTTAATCAAGAGTCCTGGGCTAGACCCCAAAGCACTGCGCTTAGCGTTCGCAGTGAGGTCATACAACGCTTGTTGATGGTGACTCGTCGGTCAAATAGGAAACCTTGGTGTGTTTGGAGGAGTGGGTCAGAACAAACCGGCATCGCGTATCAGCCTGTCCCATCGTTTTCATTTTCACAACAATGGACCAAAATAGCTGTCATCTACACACCGTCAAACAACTCTTACATGGTTTGACATGCGGAGAAAATGAACTGGTCATAAGTTCTAGTACTAGTGCCAAAGGATTTTGCAGAAAAACGAATTCTTATAGTTTAGCATAATCTATGCGCAAGGACGAAAATATTCATCATCATCTTCATAATATTTGTTTGCCTTAGAAATAACAAGTCAAACGCAGTGCGATTTACTGAATACTTAAAAACTTTCTTAAGTATTTTTGTATTGTTTCGCCTAGCTTTTGCAGGAATATCATAGAGTCAACACTAGTATGTAGACATTGCCTCCTACGCCTTAGAAATAGTTGAGCAACAAGAGATTATAGTGGGGCACAATGGGCCCTGGCCTTGCAGCAGTGTTTGGGGGCGATGGAACAAACAAACCAGTATGAAGTTATCGCGCCCATATCGGACCAGAGGGAACACAGCAGATAACGCCAGGCTCGAAGCCTGCTGTGGAACTTCGTAGAAAGAACAGGTACTCTATGTCTGCTCACGCATCATGGGAAATTTCCTCAATCTTAAATGTTCTGTTTTAATTGAAATTTTGAAGACAATAAACGTTTATAGAAATCAGAAAGAAAAAAAACTTGACAAGTGCGAGTAGTGTTACGCATACTGTGGGTTTCGGTACCACTGATATAGTTTTGTAGATGAGCTCACGTCTTCATACTAAGACACAGCATCACATTCGACTTGCATCGTAAGTTTGTGATAGTACTTAAATTATATTGAACAACATTTGTTACAGCAAAAAAGTAACTACATATGCACTCGTAGTTACGTCATACATCAACCAGTATCAACAGTCAATTTGTACTGAAAACTAAATGTTTCACAACAAAAGTTTTTATTTTTCATGGATGCCCCAGACAATTACATTTTTATCTCAAGTACTTCTGTTACCCTCAGGTAATTGTATTATAATTTTGCCTGTATGAGAAGGTGAGAATTAAATAAAGACATACATCTAAGACCATCAAAATGGAAGTATGAAAAAGCGTTGTATGGAGTGTTGTCAGCTATGGGTCAGAAATATGGACCTTGTGAAAAGTAGAAGTACTGAAACTCGGAGAATTTTGGATGTGGCAAAATTAAATTTAACATTCCATTTTTGTTAGCGGAATCCTAAAAATTTCAGGATAAGAATACAAAACTTTTTGTTCTTCTTCTCGATGTTGACCAGGCGAAATTATTTCATGCAATACTTTTTTACCTCAATATTTCTTCATCCATTCTCTGTATTTTATTATACCCTCTTTCTTCTGTGGAAATGTATTTTCTTTATTAATTTTTTTCTTGGAAAATCTCAAACTCTTTTTTTTTCCTACAAGAAATACTTATAAATGAGTAAATATTTCCTTTGACTCTCCGTGACATCTGAATTAGTGGTACGAGCCAATAGATTATTGACCAGCAACGTATATCAACTTGGTTTCTAACTTCGATCATTCAAGTATCAATTTTTCGTTCTTTACCATAACCGATTGAAGCAAATGTTGGTTATGTGCTTTTTCCTATTCGTTATTAAGTACAACTGAACAAATAATAATTTACCGCCTATAAGACGTCAGAATAAACAGTCGTATTACCAGAACATAAGGTTATTTTCCGTTTTTATTGTGTTGGTACGCAGCAAACAAGATTTTTCTGTCATAGCTTCTTCTCACTTTCTATGAAAGCGGTGAAACTAGTTATAAGTATGGCATTCGGAAATACGACTCGAGTTATCCATTTTGTGTTGAGATATGTGTCATAATGAATGAACAACTATGATAAAAGTAAGAAACTGTAAACCCCTTTTGCGTTTCAGGAAGGAGTCTTAAGTTACTTTTCGTGCTGGGACGCTCTGTCACGCCGTGAGTGAAATAAATTCCCTTCCGTGACATTTTCGGGATGTGGAATAGAAAATAAAGCTTGAGAACAGAGCCTAATGAGTCAAGGAAATGTGTATTGTCAAGAAAGTCAGAAACATTTGCGAATAACAGGCAAAAAATGCAAATCCAACGGGCATTAAGCAGTTGTTCAATAGGAATATTTCTGAAGGCGGAAAAGATAAATGCAGTAGCATGTAATTATCCATATTTTCATGCCAGATAACATATGCCATGGTTCCCATTGTTACCAGCAGAAACATTAATGTCGAATCAACTTCGAATATGTCGTACCACGTTGAGAAGCAATAGGATGTACCCTGAATTACTGTCATAACTGTGTCCAGGTTTTGAAAACAGATGTCTATTTATATGGCTGTTCGCTAACCATATGGACAAAAGATGGAGTGACTAACAATCTGTATTCACTGACGGAAGATCGCCATTTTGAGTTCGATCTAATTCTAGACTGACTTCAGTTTGGCATTCAAGTCCTGTATTGTAACTGCTGATTATGAAGTTTTGTTCATCACTAAAATTGAGAGAGTATGTAAGGAGAAATATCAGTGTAATCCAGAAATTAAATACTACTTCTTGTTTCAGGAAAATGAAGTTGTGCTAGTTGTTGGCTACGAAATTAACCATGCCTAGATTGGTGCAGAACTGCAGACAGTAGATTGCAGAAACTTATGGAGTTGCTAAGAATAACATTGGAAGCGTACTATACCCTGTTCACTCTGAATTGGCGGCTCAAGGTCACATTCCTTCGGCCCCGCTCCTCATCTCATTTCTCCTTTCCCCCAGTTCCTACCTCTCCGGGCTTATCACTACGTCCATGTAGGCGAGTGGCAGAGTGGGGATAGTAGACTTGGGCATAGTTCGCGAAGGGGAGCGTTCAGTTTAGTTCGCAGCTCCCTCGCGAATTAGTTCGCGTCTCGAATTCAGAGAAACAGATCGTTCGCTCGCCTTGCTACCGCTACTGCACCTGCTATTTTGTTTGTTATGTCAGTTTTATCAGGACATTACTTAATCATTTTTTGTCGTTTCTAAATGGAATTTAATTTTACCTTCTTAACAAAAGTTATTACTTAATAATAATAGCCCTTTCAATTGACATTAGCATGATCAATGGCCGCCGTTAAACCAAAGTGCTCATTGTCCTTTGTACAAATGGGTAAATTGAATAACTGCTCTGTTTTCACTTTTTACTTTACATGCATTCGTAGAATATTATTTTTTAGAACCCAAATTCTCCACAGAAAGTGATAATATTAAAAATAATGTTCTAGTATTCGTTGATAAATGTCTCGAGTATCTTAATAAATTGTTAGATTTTAATTAAAGCAATTGGCTATACAAAATCCAGAAATTAAATTTAAAACACGAGGTTTCATTTGATGACTGTGGGACAATATTAGAGGTTGTAAATTTACGAGAAAAAAATGAGTATCAAAGTGAATGAACTTTACTCTGAAATAACAATATTACACGAAATCTAGGTTAAAGTAATAGTATTATTTCATTAATAAAAAAAATGAGCTTTTGATCGACATTAATTTAACAACTGAAAGCTATAAAGCATATAACTATTTTACTGTAGACAAAAAATTGTTAAATATGCAAGAAGTGCAAAAAATATAGCTTAAAAAATAAAATAGTAAGAAACATACCTTTTGTCCTTTTCTACTCTTTCGTAAAATATAATATTTTTGAAGTGTACTACATTTTTTTAGGTTATTCTAAAAACTTACTACCATCAACGAAAAAATGATTGCAACGCTAGCGGCGAATGATGCTAGTTCGTGACCGGGAATGCTCAGTTTAGTTCACGACCGGAAGCGCTCTGTTTAGTTCGCAGCTCCTCAGCGAACTTGGTCGCTCCCCTCTGGAATTCCAGAAAGACAGCTCGTTCGCTCGCTTTGCTACCGCTACTGCACGCGCTCTCTTCTTTTTAATAGTAGTTGTGGTTATCGATCGTTGTCTTTTAATTGTTAATGGGATCAAAGTGTGTTTTATTTTCTCATTCCATGTTCAATTTCCGTTTGTTACTTCTGCAATAATTATCAATGTTGAACAGTTGTATCCCTTTTTTTATACCCGTGTCTTCAGTGAAATGTGTCCACAGCGAACTGTGTTTCCTTTTAGATAATAAACTAATACAAAAGTCGGTCTTCAGGAAAGAATCGAACGAACTAACGAACTTACTAACTAAGGAGCGAGAGATCTGGGAACTAGTTCGTGTAGTTCGCCTGTGGGAGCGCTCTTCCGAACTAGTTCGTTCGCGAACTACTCAAGACTAGGGTATAGAGCACACTGACCTTGAATCGCCCCTGTTGACTCAACGGGTTATAAAATCACTCCACTTGCTGTTTGGTTCTGCTTGCAGGCTGGCGGCGGACGTGGTGAACTGCCTGCAGGGCCTTCTCATCTTCCTCCTGCTAGTGGTGGGAAGGCGGCGGGTTCGCAGACTTCTCGTGGCCCGCTGGCCCTCGCTTGCCGTCTGCTGCTGTACTCGTGGACAACTGCTGCCGAGTCCACTCTCTCAAACCGATATCGATCCACAGACCAGCGACGAGGAAGATTCGATGTTGACGATGCGCAAGAGCTCAACGGGGTCGTCGGACCGCCCCGTTGATCGTCGATTCAATCACGCCGAGGAGTCGATAGTACGTTTCTTATATCAGAGTGATACCACAGTTAAACAACACATGTCGGTATCCAACATTTATTAGAAGCAGCGTTGCACATCACATCGTGTATACAGAGTAGTCGGTGATAAATTGTGTTAGGGCTGTCAATATAATTCGTCAAAAAATTGACAAGGATTGAATACACCAAATTAGAATAATCAAATATCGCGACCAACCTAAGATATTGGTCAGTTTTCTTTTAGTTTCCATCGTATGAATACGTGAAAAAACTATACAGTGTGGACAAAGATCTGACATCTAAATGTGCTTTTACTCATGTTTTGCAGTCAAAAGAAGTTGAAATTGACGGATAGAAACAATGATAGACCAAAGATGCTGTGTGAGAATGTGTTATTAGCGGTTAATTCCGCATGCTAATCATATCACTGAATAACAAAACACTGTATAAATACAGCACAGTAAACAAACTGCCGCGGTGTTATTAACTGAAACTGGTTATCAAAAAAACGCGGATAATCAGAAAGTAGGTTTATCTGGCGATTTACTTATTTCAGTTTCATGGTGACTATTAGGTGTACTGTTTAAAACAGTACCAGTTCTTCTAGAATCTCTTCTATTAATTGTTAAGTGAAATGTTACATGAACTGCAAGGGGATAAACCTGCCAGATAACCAATTCGCCAGGTAGTGTCGGCGAATTGCGAAAGGAACACACTTCTATGCTCCTTTTTCGTCATGTATAGGATTCAGGAGCATCAAATTTAAATGTGTACCAGATAACTGTCATTAATGTTGTAACTAAAGAGAAATCTTATCTTCAGTTTGTGTAAATATCATTTATTGTAATTAACTTTTACTACACCTGTAACAATACTCTTGTCATTATATGTACTTACAACAAAATGTTGAAGCACCATACCTCACTATACCATACAAATAGTAATAGCATCCATATTCCCTTTGATATAATATAATAAGTGTAAAATATTGAATATTTCACCTATTACTAAATTCATCCGTTGAGTTCTGAATTCTGTAAGTAAAAGTTTTATAATTTTGCTGCAAAAACTAATGCTCTGTCTTACACTGAAGAGCCAAAGAAACTGGTGCACCTGCCTAATATAGTATAGGGCCCCTGCAAGCACGCAGAAGTGCCGCAACACGGCATGGCATGGACTCGAATAATGTCTGAAGTAGTGCTGGAAGGAATTGACATAATGCATCCTGCAGGGCTGTCCCTAAATCCGTAAGAGTTCATGTCTGGGGATTTTGGTGGCCAGTGGAGGTGTTCCTGGAGCCACCCTGTAGCAATTCTGGACGTGTGAGGTGTCACGTTGTCCTGATGGAATTGCACACGCCCCACACCATTACAGAGCCTCCACCAGCTTGAACAGTCCCATGCTGACATGCAGGGTCCATGAATTCATGAGGTTGTCACCATACCCATACACGTCCATCCGCTTGATACTATTGGAAACGAGACTCGTCACACCAGGCAACATGTTTCCAATCATCAACAGTTCAATGTCGGTGTTGACGCGCCCAGGCGAGGCTTTAAGCTTTGTGTCGTGTGCTCAGCAAGGGTACACGAGTGGGCCTTCGGCTCCGAAAGCTCATATCGAAGGCGTTTCGTTGAATGGTTCGCACGCTGACACTTGTTGATGCCCTAGCATTGAAATCCGCAGCAATTTGCGGAAGTATTGCACTTCTGTCACGTTGAACGATTCTCTTCAGTTTTCGGTGGTCCATTTCTTGCAGGATCTTTTTCCGACCGCTGCGATGTCGGAGATTTGATGTTTTGCCAGATCCCCGATATTTATGGTGCAGTCGTGGAATGATCGTACGGGAAAATCCCCACCTCATCGCTACCTCGGAAATGCTGTGTCCCATCTCTCGTGCGCCGACTATAACACCACGTTCAAATTCAGTTAAATCGTGATAACCTGCCACTGTAGCAGCAGTAACCGATCTAACGCCTGCGCCGGATTCCTGTTGTCTTATATAGGCGTTGCCGACCGCAGCGCTGTACTCTGAGGGTTCACGTACCTCTGTGTTTGCATACGCATGCCTATACCAGTTTCTTTGCCTCAGTGTAGTTTCTCAATAAACTCTTGTCATGCTGACAATGATTCAAAAGTTGAAAATCAATTAACCGTGATTTGGTCCCTACACCAACATTTAACAATTCTGATGACATTATCCACTCATAACTTTGCTTGTAAACTGCACAGATCTTTGCTTAGAGCAAATATTTATGGATCACATAATTTATGATGAGTGATATTATGTCAGCTAGCAGTACACAGGAAAACATAAGCTGTGGATGATTCCTACAAATCTGAAGTTGCACCTTACGAAAGTGGTCAAACTAAGTGGATTTATATATGGTTATACAATATTTCAATGAAAAATAAGTTTACTTGTCTCACATAAAAACTATATTTGTTTCCAGACAGTGGTAATCACAAAATTTTAATGAAATATTGTGTTGCACAGTTTGTCATAGTGTCACCATCTACATTCAGGTACGAGAACTTTTCAAACCTTCACATATATTTTGCACTAACACTATTACGACAATTAGAATGGGGTTATGAAAACTCAGTACAATTACTTAAGCAGTGAAAATTAGTCTTGAAGTAATGGGATAGACACTCACTAAAGATTAATTTTGATTGGAAACAGTTCGCAAATTAAAATATCAGATTTCATGAAACTTAAATGTTTGTTGCTCTATTAACAATATTTGAACAGATATGGGCAGTTCAATCAACCTCCTAAGCCATAGAGTTCTGTTGAAATTTATCTATATTAATATTTATAAGTAAAACATTATAACTACGCTCAGTAAAAATTACTTAAATATTAGTAAATTTAGAGGATGAAATTTGTAGAACGTAGGACTGTAGTCATAATGAATTGAGTTATGAATAACTGCGCATGAATTGTATTTAATAAAGAACATTTTTACCAAACACATCAGCAGGGCAGTCGTCTGCATGAACTGTAGAAACAGAACGAGTTCTTGAAACCACTTTAAAGACAAGCAGCAAATACTGTATAAAGTGTTAAATCTGCTATTATTTTATCATTGTTAATGTAAAAAAGTAAATAGAGCTAACATTTTTTTTAAAAAAAAAAGTGCAAATAGATCTTATGTGACAATCTTTTGATTGTGTAGTGCAACACCGCGATACCGGTTAATTTAATTACACTGATTGCAATTAAAATTACACACGTGAAGGATGCTACTGATAGGTCAGCATTCAACTGTTATTCACCAGTAGAAGTTGGACGCCTTGGAAATTCAAAAATTCCAAAATTGAATAAATTCGAACTTTACTATAAATAAGACTACATAACATCATGCAATAACCCATTTAATTCTCCATAACTGAATGATGGGAAAGATGGGGTTAATGTTAAAACGAAACAGTGCAATCGAAGTTTGTTAAATATTCATCCCAATTTATTACCTTTGAATCAAATAAATCTCGCTATTTATTCGACGTTAAATGAAATATTAATCCGACTTGAAACTTGAATACAAAGAATATACGAGACCATTTACAATATTATGCTTTACCTCGATTAATTAAAACACGGATACCATGAGATTCTTATCAAACATGGTGCGAATCATCAGGGCAAAGGTTGTACGCGTTATTGGGCATAACGAGACTGTCATCACTGGTTTTGCGGTGAGAGAAAGTTCAAAGACATTACCACTTAATTGCAGCAGTAGTCTTTGAAACGGTGCGTGATCATGGAGGAAGGAAATATATGGAGGAGAAGTGACGTTAAATTGGTGAAGCAGGCTCGCGCATGCGTAGTGGCGGCAGCGGCGATATTGCGCTTCCAAACAATTGCGATTTTCCCAGTATATCCCGAAAACTAAGCAAGATATCGAAAAAATGTATTCTTTATTTTCGATTTGTCTCGTCGTGTTACATAAGAATCGATCATTAAATTTGACTTTTGCGAAATTTTTCTTCTCCATTTTAACCTCACTTTTGATACAGTATATCTCTAGAACTAGGTGAGATAACGAAAATTTTTATTCTTTATTTTTCATTTGCCTCTTTTTAAATAAGAATCCATCATCAAATTTGACTTTGACCAATGTTTTCTTCTGAATTTCAACCAAAACCATTTCACATTTGGGACGGAATATCTCGAAAACTTAGTAGGATATCAAAAAATTTTATTCTTCATTTTTTATTTGTCATATCGAGTTACATAATAATCCATCACCAGATTGCGGCGTCACCTTTATCCTAGAGTCCCTTTGAGGTTTTTGTACATATTCCCCGTGTCTGTATGGAAGCGGCCATGCCCCCTCCACTCCGGCCATGCCCCCCCACTCCCCCTCACCCTGCTTCACTTCAATGCGTGGTGAAGGTCTCTTGCGTCGTCTCCATATATTTCCTTCCTCCATGTGCGTGATCAGTGGACCTCATCAGCAACCATGTTAGCTGCCGTAAATTTAAGTCCTTCGTTCCTTTAGAATTGGAATGGCAGTAGATCACACAGTATTTATATCTTAGTATTTTGCATTTTGATATCAGTGCGATACCTCAGATGTAATAGCCTCAAACACATATGAAACTTCAGACCATAATACTTGACAAATTATAACTGGACTTATTTTCGACGAACTGTGTTTGCTATACAAGCAGACACAATAATGCTTTCACATTCGAGAGCGAACATCCAGTACTCTCCAAGAACAGAAATCTCGGTCACCACGAAAACTCTTCACGTTGCACGGCGTCGCTTATCGACCAATAACAGCAACACGTAATTGAGGTGTCACTATGGTTTCTCGGTTAAATCTAATCTAACAAATTAAGAATTTAGCACTTCGTCGTCTGCGTCAGAATCATAGTTGTTCCTGTGCGTTCGAATATTCTTTGAATAGGTTTTTTTTTTTTTTTTTTTTTTTTTTTTTTTTACGACGGCCAGTTGTGTAGTGTGCAAAAAATCAAAATTGCAGGTACCAAGGCACAAGTTCACAAACTTTTGCCATGTCACTCATTCCGTCAAATCTTAAGCAAATAACATGAGTTTGAGTTTTTAGAGAACGAGACCAAAACTTGTTAGCCCTTCTTTGACTAAACTGCACGAACCGAGTATTCTAGAAAGCCAACATTAAAATGTGTTTTGTTACGGTGAACATAGACGTTCCGGTATTGATGATTTTCTGGAACGTCCATTCCTCAAAATCTTTGTCATCGATTCTTGAGATATTCGAACTGAGCAACAGTGTCAACTTTTTAGGTATTTGAACTTTCCAATCCTGCTACAATAGAGTATCTCAAATCTGATGAAGTACAGAAACAATTTATAGTAAGAACCTTTTTGCAAAACATTTTGTAAACCTTTATTCCACAGATTTTTCCTTTTTTTAAAGAGCTGTCAATAGTTTTAAACTTCTTTTTGTATCATTTCTAGTTCATTTTCTGAAATAATTTTAACTGGATCATTTTTTTGTTGTATGATCTGGGAGCTAACTTTGCAAAAATGGCGTCATAACTCAAATTATAGTAATGCACACAAAAAAAATCTATTTACTTACAAATCACGAAACGTAACAAAAACAATTTGTTGCCGCAAGTCAAATGTGAACTTGCAGGGTACAGGCAAATGAGGCAATAAAACCGGTGGAGAGCAAATCCGGCCAGAAAGTGACTATTAACGAGAGGAAACATCACGCAAAGTAACACACGTTTTCACCCCATTTTACGAATTACGGATCCACTTAATTTTGTGCGGGATCACGCATTGCTGGATTGCAATCCCTACCTCCATTCGTCTGTTTCTATTCACTAAAACTCTCACATACCTAGCGCCATCCGGTTTCTCACTCCTCGCTGTTCTGTTTTGTAGTCGCAGACTGAGCTTGAGTCCCACGAAACATGTCACAAAGAATTTATTGCCATGTTTGCCAGTTGTCATTTCCGCCGCGCTGTATCGGAAAAAAGGCAAATTCCGCTCTCCCACTGGCGATTATTTCAAGCTTTCACAGCAGCCAGACTTCCCCCCGCGACTGACGTGGCCCATTAAACTACCCATTCAGCCAGGTGCCCCAGTCTAGGGGGCATCCATAAATTACGTGAGGTGAAATAGGGGAGGGGGGGGTCCGGCGAAATCTCACCAAATCTCACCAACGGGGAGGGGGGGGGGGTCGACGGAAATCTCACGTGAGATTTTTCGAAAAATTTGGGGACAATAGAGCAAAAAAAAGGTCTACAATTTGCGCGGCAAAGTCGATTTTAGGAGGGTATTTCGGTTAGGGTGTGACCTAAAAAAAAAATCTACAAAAGTTTCCAGGGCGATTTGTAGGGGGGGTTCTCACAGACCAGATCTCACCAGAGGGGGGGGGGGGTCCGGCCAGATCTCACGAAATCTCACCAGGGGGGAGGGGGGGATCCAGAAATCCGGAAAAACACCTCACGTAATTTGTGGATGCCCCAGCCTACCTGCATTTTGCCAATTCCTCCTTCCTGTTATACGCTGGATGGCCGTTGTAAGGAAGACGTGGGAATCGAAAAGAATGTTTACATCGAAATTAGTTATTATTATTACTAGCATCAAAGCCTGTAAAAAATGACGGGTTGAATGGAATGTTGTGGCAAGTTATGTCTTCGCAGTTTTTTAACTAAGAATAATTGTTATAATATAAAGCTCAATGTAATTCCTGATGCCTTGCGCTGTAGCAAAAAGTTTGTTGTCATCCTGTTCCAGATTGCATTTCAACCTAACAAAAACTAACTAACCCAAGGTAAAGTTGCAGTTAGAAAATAAATGCTTCAATCACACGCGAATTAATACATGCACTGAAGCGCATGTAAGTGGCAATAATGTATAGCGATATAAACATGATCCAAGATCTTCACTTGTTTTGATATTTTTGTTATCCGTGATTCAGATCGCAATTGTAACGTTTCAATGGCTGACACATATATTGCTGAAATAATGGCCTCAGTAATATTGCTCCGTAAAAGCAAAGGAAATTAAAAATAAATCTTAAAAACTTACATTAAGCCACGTAATATTAATTTTCATTGTAGTTTAGGTTGCACAGATTGCGATCATTTTCGTTCAAACGAAGTAATAATTTCAATCATAGAACACTCATGGAAACTTTAAATTATTTAAAAAAAAAAACTAAATTACTCATCCCTTCTGATGTAATGTCAGATGCCAGTTGTAATTCTGATCCAGGGTAAATAACAATCTAATCAAAACTTTCGCTAACATTGCTACTCGAAAATTAAAGCTTTTATCTTACATATAAATGGACAAAGAGTTTAACAAATACTTCTATACATCAAACGAGTATTACTTAAATATAAGCATCTAATGATTAAGATGACGATTTAAACGAAATATATACTTTTCTTTCAATGTTCTGACAATTCATTTCTTTGCTGATGTTGAACTAAATAAACAAGTTATTAAATAACGCTCATAATCTCTAGTATGTGGTCTGTGGTCGTTGACAGTTGGGCATCGGAGGTGGGAAGCGTGACGTCAGCGTTACAGACATCGGTACATCGTGACTAAGAAATGCGCTTTATAAAAATAGGTAACAAATTGCGTGATCTGTTACAAACGGTACAAAAGTATAACACGGGAGACGTTAGCCGACGTTTCTCCAGTAATCAGATAGTATGACACCGTAACAATGCCTATGATAAGCAAATCAAGAAACCTTTCAAGAACAAAACTATCTATGGTTTAGTTTTACCTGATTTGTGAAATGTATTTAGTTTTTTTTTTTTTTTTTTTTCCTTACACCAATTTGAGATGGATATATAAAGTAACAGTTTCACCAATACTCTATGGTCTGTTATTGCTCCACAATTTATTAATCGTAATAAATCTAGGTCACGGGTGACTAGCCGAGTCAAGAGTGCGTTGCTACACGATATTTCGGCGACTAGATTCATTGCCGCCATCTTCTGGTGAAGTGCCGTGTGCAGCGGAAAGGCTAGTTCACGGCACTTCACCAGAAGATGGCGGCAATGAATCTAGTCGCCGAAATATCGTGTAGCAACGCACTCTTGACTCGGCTAGTCACCCGAGAGCAGTTTATACATTCTCAACGCCGAGAAAGACTTCGTTCTTATAAATCTAGGTCAGTTTGTCTTTAGAGCTGAATAGAAACAGTATTTACGAACAATAAATTCATTTGAATACATCCACTGCCAATATGGAGACCGTTGTCCGACGTTACGTAGGAGAGATGCTGTGGTACTGGTACAGAGGTGCGATGCTCCTTTTATCTGGAGTTATTGTACATGTATATATGAATGGATGTGATGGTACATGTCACCTCCAACGTGTTGTGTGTGAGGAAGAAAGAGAATCCCCGAGCCGGTTTAAATTCTGCGGTTCCAATATGCAGGCAACATAACTGCTGGTATTAACATACCCCATTGCTTTACACACATTACGGAAAGGGCTGGATACACAATTTGGTGACCTCTCATACAATGCTGCCGAAATAGTGGATGACAAATGTTCAACTAACGAACGTACTAAGCATGGTTCGAGCACTGAGCCCAGTTATTGCACGTATGAAACCTTGACCTAGATGAGGCTGTGATAATTCAAAATGTCTGTCGAAAATTCCGTACCCGAAAGATGGCATATCGGTTCAACGACTGAGACGTTGTATCGTTCGCAAAACTAAAGAAGCCTTCCCGATTCCTATGCAATTCAGATCTCTCGAGTGCGGAAAACCAAGGTCGAATTCACAGAGCGACCGTCGACTCATTCCAAGCATGCAATTCGTCATTACAAGCACGACTGTACTTAAGGAAAGTTGCCAGCGGGTACATCAAACTGTCATCAACGTGTAGCTACTTACAAGTTTATTATAATTTCTTGCTGTCTACTGGAAACTCTTAACAATAACGAACGCCACCAATGAAATTGACATAAAAACGGCTTCTGATGTTTGTTTTGACATTGACTCTGGTCTTTACCCCCCTCCACCCCCACTATCATGGTCATAACTTGTGAAATTACTGTACGATTAATATAGGCCCTGTCACGGTCACCTTGTGACACTACATTTGATGTGTCTTGACCTGATGACCCATATGAGACAACAATCTGACGTATTTCTTGGTCTTACGGTCGCCGGGTGAATCTTCATTCAGCACATGATATTATTAGAGAATTTTCCAACCAAGAGTGGTGGGTGAGTGATAACACTCAGGCCTCGCATTCTGGAGGTCATGGGTTAAAATCCCGATACGGCCATCCAGTTTTCGGTTTTCCATTATTTCCCGAAATCGCTCCAGGCGATTTCCGAGATGGTTCCTTCAAAACAGCCATGGCTCAATTCCTTCATATTTCTAATCCTCAGTAATTTTGACCTTGACGTCGACAAGGCGTAAAGCCATAAGAAAAAAATAGAGAGAGAGAGAGAGAGAAAAAAAAAGTTTCCCATGAACTGAACTATACTACTCGATTTGTTGTTTTATTGTAATGTTTGTAACGAATAACAACCATAGACTTACCTTTCAAAAATTTCCAAGTTTAAACGATTAAATAAACTTTCAGATTCTTACTTCAAGACTTAAAATTAGTTGCAAGGCATTTAACATTAATACACAAACTCGGCTTTAATCTTTAAACTTATGTGATTGAAAAGACTTTGCTTTGCATGCCAGAGCTCATGAGAAGAAAATCGAATATTGTAGACCAAATACTGCCGAAGGACAATGTTTATCTGATCTAATCATATTGCAGCGATTCGTAAAACCACCGAGAACATTTACAATAGTTGAGTGCATATTCAACAATCTCACATTCCCGATAAGCGTCCACCGATTACAAATATTAAACGAAATTGCGAGAAGTAACTTAACAATAATAATAATAACAATAAAAATATCAAAATGTCTATAGCTGCAATATGAGGATCATTTAATGTTGTTGGTCTTTTAAAAAGTGGTATCTACTTAGTTTCAGTAAGTTATCAAAGAGATTCAATAAAAACATTAAATGATGAACTTCTCAATGAGGACTGGAGCACTGTTTATAAATTAAAAGTGGTAAACGATAAATTCAATTACTTTCACCAAAGGTTTTTGGAAATTTACGAAATGTGTCTCCCTACAAAACTAGCTGCAATTGGTCAAAAACCAGTAAACAAAAATTGGGTTACAGTTGGTATTAAAACATCTTGCAGACATATAAGGGAATATTATGTGTAAAAGTTAGGAATACTGATAATATGCTTCTCAGACAACATTACAAAACTTACTGTAGAATTTTAACCAAAGTAATAAAAGAATCTAAACGTTTGGCCATAAACGATGAGATTAGTAGTTAAGATAATAAGATAGAAAGTGTTTGGAACGTTATTAAAAAAGAAACAACTGTATCATCCCTTGAACATAAACCTATATCTATAAGCGTTAATGATAAACTTGTAAATGACCCCTCTTATGTAGGAAGTGCTTTCAATAACTACTTCTTAACAGTTGCTGAAAAAATAAAAGGAAAATATAATGGGAATATGGATGCTATAGCAATACTTAAATCCTTGTCACCAAAAACAGCACCTATGTCTCTATTTCCCACCAATCAAAATGAAATTAAAAAAATTATTAAATCCCTCAAAAATAAAAAGTCATTTGTTTATGATGAGGTTTCAACCCATGTAGTGAAATAATGTAACACCAGTATTAGTAGAGTTATTAGTCATATTTGTAATAGTTCTTTTGAAGAAGGTATCTTCCCTGACTCACTCAAGAAGTCAATAATCAAACTGCTTTATAAAAAGGGTGAAACCTCAAAGATTGAGAATTACAGACCCATTTCACTTCTACCAACATTTTCAAAAATCTTTGAAAAAGCAATGTACAGAAGGGTGTATGCACATCTACAAAAGAACGACCTACTCAGTAAAGTACAGTTTGGTTTTAGACAAGGCGTTTCAACAGATTCAGTAATTTTTGCTTTTGTAAACAACATACTGGAATCAATGTATCAAAAATTAAATTCCTTAGGTATATTCTGTGATCTTGCTAAGGCTTTTGATTGTGTTGATCATGAGATTCTACTAGGTAAATTAGACCACTATGGAGTTAGTGGTAAGCCAGGACTTTGGTTTAAATCTTACCTGGAAAATAGAAAGCAATGTGTATCACTGAAAGATGCTGATACAGGAAATGTTATAAACTCAGAATGGGGTATAGTTAAATGTGGGGTGCCTCAGGGTTCAATTCTTGGCCCTCTCCTGTTCTTAATCTATATAAATGATCTCCCACATATACTAGGTCAGTGGTTCCCAATTAGTGGTACGCGTACCTCCAGGGGTACGTGAGGTTGCTCCCGGGGGTACGCGAGGTTCTGTCTTGACTGAGGTATTCAATAAGATAATTAAAAAAAAAAACAATTACGCAAACATTACTACCGCCAAAATATATTTTAAGACAGTCAAACGGTGTGTGTGTGTGAATTACATTTCTGTAATGCTGTGGCTGTGCGAAGCACTAGACTGGAATGAACGCAAAGGGAAATGTAGCTATAAGGGGTACGCGAGGTTCAGCTCTTTCTTGAAGTGGTACTCGGGAAGAACTATTTGGGAACCACTGTACTAGGTGATAATAAACACAAGGTGCTCTTTGCAGATGATACCAGCATATCGTTGAAAGACCCATCAGCACAAAACCTCGAAAACACAGCAAATGATGCTATAAAGAAAATTAACAGGTGGTTTAATGCACACAAACTAATACTTAATATAAAAAAGACACAGTTACTTCAGTTTGTTACAAAAAGTAAAACAACGGACAGCTTATAATGTGATATCAGAAGGAAAAGCAATCAATGAAAGTAATTTCACAAAATTCCTGGGTGTATGTATAGATAACAAATTGAACTGGAAACAGCATATTCAACAACTTCTTAAAAAACTGAATTCTGCAACATTTTCACTTAGGCTAATATCTAGAATAGCTAATATAGAAACCAGAAAGTTAGTATATTTTGCATATTTTCATTCCCTGCTCACTTATGGAAACTCATTCTGCGGAAACTCTTCACAAGCACAGAGGGTATTTAAATTGGAAAAACGTGCTATAAGAACTATTTGTGGAGCAAGCCCACAGACGTTGTGCAGAAATCTATTTAAAAACCTGGGTGTACTAACAATGCCAGCACAGTATGTATACTCCGTACTATCATTTGTAGTGGAAAATCCTGAACACTTCAATCTTAATGCTGACATACATAGCCATAATACTAGGAATAAATACAATATTCACAAGGATTACAAATCACTGTCAATTGTACAGAAAGGGTTAACATTTACTGGAGCTTCCTTATTCAATGTCTTACCAACAGAAATTAAATGTTATCTACAAAAACCAAACTACTTTAAGTCCAAACTGAAAGAGTTTCTGCTTCAGAATCCATTTTACTCTGTGAAAGAATTTTCTTCTTGGAATTTGGTAACTAAGAATGACTGATAAAATAGTATATATGGTGTATGGAAGGGAAAGGTGACAAAGTTGTCCACAATTACTAAAATGATATATGGTTTTTCTTTCTGTTGAAACTTTTGACAAAAGAATTAATTACACTGTTTACAAAATTTCACTCGTATATAGTAACTAACATGGGATAGCATGCACTCAAAAACTGCTGTGAAAAATTATGATACTAACAAGTTTTTAAGTAATTGACTGCTTATGAGTTGTGGTAATTGGTTGGTAAGAAAATAACTGGTTGTTAGATGCTGGTAACAAGTGTATACACTGTTATACATAATAAGTATTAATTAACTCGGGATTGTATTTGTAGATTACATGAAATATTTGTTATACTAATGGGCAGTAACTAACTTGTTGTCATTGTATAATAATATTATCAACTATATAGTAATATTGACATTACTAATAAGTGTATGTACTGTTCCACATCCCCGAGATTATTCTCACATGGGATCAAAGTGAATATAGCTATCTATCTATTTCTTCAGTTGCAAGGATAGAAATAGTATGACATGTAAGGTATCTCTTCGCAATTCCGTTCGGGGATATATAGGTCGTAATTTATGAGAAGTTGGAAAAAATGTAAAGTGCCGACTGTATAAAACAGTAAACTCAATAAATTATTAGGTGGCAAATTGGTCATGCGGGTTGAGTAGTTGCATTTCGGCACAGGAGACCGTGGTTTCGTCTCCATTTCAGTTTATTATTATTATTTTTTGTATATGATTTTATTTATTTATTTGCTAGTGTTCACTTTTCGTAACATTAAAAATTATTTTTTACGAAAATGTTTCTTCATTCATATTCATTTTCCTTCGTAGGCTGGGGTAACTTTGTCGTTTAACGTTGTATCTAGTTACTTAGATAAGTTTACAAGGAAACGTCTTCAATTGCAGATGTGAAAATAGTATGTTATTTTACCGTAATTCCGTTCTTAGTATATGGGTCATAATTTATGAGAAATCAAAGTTTTAAATTTATGTTTACAAAAATACACCGATTATCATGTTCATTTTTAATTGCAGGTCGAGGCGACATAGATGAAACTTAGTTCAAATATATCTTCTTCGATGACCGAAAATATAAGTACTGTAGGGGTAAATAAAGCTAGGTAGGATGGGTGTTAATTGATAGCTACATTCCGGGATCAGTTTGCGTGATTCAGATAAAACGTGGTACAAATGTTTCTAATTGGTTGACTAGAAATTGTTTTTGATAAATCAACCTTAACCTAACTAAGTACAGTAACTGGCCCACAAACATTCAATTCTACGGAATGTTGCGTTTTGGTGGACAACCCCAACCTAATCAAGTGTAGACATTCTAATAACATAGTTGTAGCACCGTTGCCTCTGAGACCTACTTAATGCTACAAAGATAAAATGTGTTTAATAGAAAATCATGGAGATTTAAGCGAGTTCTGAACGTCAAGCTTTTATCAACCTTTAACCTGATGTAACTTAAAAAAAAAACGATTTTGATATGATTGTCACAATTTGAAACCCTAGAGTCTGACATAAAATCTTATGTATGTCTCATCCCGGTAAGCTGGACAACAAAATTAAAATTTGTTCTTAACTTTATACCGTTTAACCAATAATCTGGTATAACAAATCTACCAAAGAGATTTTTACGCGGTTTTTGCAGTTTGAAAACATAGGGTAGGGCTTGAAATTTGTTTCATCTTGATATTTTAACTTCGATGATTTCAGAAAATTAAAATATGATTGAAACATTAACAAAGCAGTACATGGAACGCTATACTAATGCCAGTAATCGGTTCTTTCAATAAGGTTGTGTATTCAGTGTTATTTGATCTAACCGTTAGTGTAGGAAAACCGCCGAGTTTGTGAGTGCTAGTGAAATATGAGGAAACTAAGTAAACTAATTACGATAATTGACAAATCGACAAAAAGCTTAAAAAAAATGCAGGAGTTTCCCTTTACATTAGAACAAAAGAATATTTATATTTTAAAAACCAATCAGTCATAAATATGAATTACTTTCATTTGCGTCAGAGCTACAGAACAAAGTATAATTTGCTTCTCTGAATCAATATTTTGGACCAATCCGCAGCGTCTAATTCACTTCGAGAGCATTTGTTATAGTATGTCAGATTATCTTATATATAAAAATCAATGTTTGTGGGTTTGTTCGTCTTATATGCATTCCTATACCAATCCATTTATCAGATTGCAATGAAACTTTGGAGAGTTTTCGAATGTGCGTCTGCGAAGGTTCCTGTGGAAAAAAAAATCAAAAAAGTCACCCCCTATTCCCCATAACACCCCATAATTTAGGCAAACCACATTTTTTATCCGATTTAGATAGGAATTTGTACACTTATACTTTAAAACAAACATAAAAATACTGCCTACATACGGTTTCCGAATATTAATCCCCTCGCCCCCTTTCCACCCCCATAATTTTTTCACCCCATAATTTAGGCAATACCACATTTTTTATCCGATTTAGATAGGCATTTGTACACTTATACTTTAAAACAAACAGAAAAATACTGCCTACGTATGGTTTCCGAATATTCATCCCCTCTCCCCCTTTCCAACCCCATTACGTTTTCACCCCATAAACTAGGCAAAGCACATTTTTTATCCGATTTAGATAATAATTTGTACACTTATACTTTAAAACAAACAGAAAAATACTGCCTATGTATGGTTTCCGAATATTCATCCCCTCTCCCCCTTTCCAACCCCATTACGTTTTACCCCATAATTTAGGCAAACCACAGTTTTTTTATCAGATTTAGATAAGAATTTGTACACTTATACTTTGAAACAAACAGAAAAATACTGCCTCCATATGTTTTCCAAAGCGCATCCCCTCTCACCCTTTCCAAATGAAAATGAATGAAACAGCAGTTTAAAATTTATATGTAAATATTTTTTCATTTAATCTATGTGCCTACTCAAGTCCAGCAATAGTGAAGTATTGCCGGGTCAGCTAGTTTTGAAATAAAGTCGGGATCATTCACCTATGAAGATGTAAACGTTCACTTTTCCGAGTAATTGAAAACTTGAAAAGGGGAAACGAAAAAATAAAGTTAAATGACAAGTAGCTGAACAAAGTATTCTTATAGGCAAGATACTTCACTCACCTATAAATTGCTCAACTTAATACGCTTTTCGTTTGTTTTAAGCAGTTCTTTGTGCCAAATACTAGAGAATTGTTCTTCAAATTTGGATTTAAATCCTTCTTCCCCGCATCCCCAATCTTTATGATAATATATTTATTTCTTCACAAGTATATAATGTACTCATTTGAAGAACTCTTAAATCAATAATGTAACAAATATCACGTAAAAGTGAATATTTGGTGCTACACGTTGAAAAAAAAATTTGACGTGCGCGGAATGTAGGAACACAAAATTTTGTGCAGGCTTTTTCTGGAACAATGAACAGAATAATAAGTAACATAGTAATAAGTAATAAACATGACAATATTATGAAGGAACAGAAGACATCGAAAGACTTTTACAATTAGATAGATTCTTTTGTGCCATATACCAAATATTCGATGGAGTTTTCGGTAAGAATAACATCCAGAAAGAATATATTTACATATTTCTAACGGTAGTAAAAAACCGAGCCAGGTGGAATAGCGGCAGCGCTTGGACTTAGCATTCGGGAGGATGTGAGTTGATATCAGGGTTGTATCGGAGCACCGCATCCTCGAATGCAGAACTTCTGCATGAAATCTTACCTCCAATTCCGTCTCCACAAGTTGTAAAGCGGAGGTATGAAGGAAGTTTTGTTTATATATATATAAGTTAACGACACTGTAGTATTTCCTACTTCCCCTTACGGTCTCGCAATAAGGGTAACAATGAATTGAACACTGTTGTTGCCTAAAGTGACAGATTACAAATTTGAATTTGAATCTAAAGCAAAGCGGCCGATTCACAGTCCAACTTGTAGGAGCTTCCTGTAGGATTACCGATGGAAGCACTCGCCCATTCACGCTCGTCTAAAGAGTCCAACAAATTTTCCGGCTAGTTCTTTTCACTAGTGTACTCTCGCGGCACACCAATGTCGTCACAGAACACTTGTTGAATGATCTGTAGGACGATTACCCCATTCACAACCCAACGCGAAATGATGGTGGATGAGAGGGACATGAATAGGCTGGTCAACATCCAACACTTTCTACTAGTAGTCCTCCAACCCCATTCACAATCCAGAAAGTCTCTTACATCGGAAAAGTCGGATCATCGTAGGTCCTACAAGATGGACTCTGTATGGGCCGTTAGTGGAGCGGTGATGTGCGTTGGCGTGGCCTGTCGCTTGAATTAATTGAACCGCGAAGTTCATTTTGCTAACTTTTTTGTTGGAACATGCGTAACTAGATATCTAATTTAATTCACTGGTGAAATCATCGCACGTTTCAATGTTGTTGAACGATTGGGACCAAAAAATCAATGTGGCATTATTATATGGAAATAGAGGAAGCTCACCCAAAATGAAAAATATACTTATGTTGATTTTAACTTTATTTTTAATCATATATTAAATTCAAAATAAAAATAAATTTATTTTTCCGCATCAGTTGCCGTGGAGGTCAAGCATTGAACCTTCGCATCTCCATCCGCAAAGATGATCTCCATTACAATCCTAGTACAAAGTTTCGTCCAGGGATACAGATTTCGGTTTTACATGTTTTGATGAAATTACTCGAGAAAAATGCACGCTTGGTTCCTTCAAAAGGTCATAACTGAATTCCTTTCTGTTCCTTGTCCCCCAGTCATCTCCCGCCGCTTATCAACTAGATGAAGCGCAAAGCCATAAGCAAAAAAAAGCAATAGAATATATATATTAATTATAGTTCTTTTCTTGTGGTATTTACACAGTGGCGTAGCTAGATTAACAAGGGCCCGGTACAAAAAAATATTTTGAGCCCTCAAGCCAGATGGGCGACCTTTTTTTAGCACTACCAAGTCTTGTGAGGTGGCAAGGGCTCCCTGAGCTATGGTGGCCCGCTGAGCTGAGCTTGGGCCCCCGAGCTGAGCTTTGGGGCCTCCTGAGCCGTACTTGGGGGGCCCCCTTAGCTGCGCCTGGGGGCCCCGGTGCACGGCACCGCCTAGCCCTCCGATAGCTACGCCACTGTATTTACGATTTATAGAGGAAAATTTGCTCAACTTCGAATTCATCCTCAATATCTTAGTTGGAACAGCAGTATTTCTACCTGTCAGTGATTCGTGTTTAAGCTTCTGGACTCGGTAGATGGTGATGTTCTTTTCTTTGTCAGCTATAAATTGGCTATGCGTTAGTTGGGTTGAAGCCTTGCTTTCTTCCTGAAAGTTTAATTTAATTTAATTTTAATTGCAATGGAGCACAGGCTCCGGTGGTAATTTCCCTACACACCCATCTTCCCCCTATCCTGCACCTACCTACATTTACCCTCTACAAATTTTATCTTTAAATTCTTTCAAGGTTTTCGGTAAATTATTCATCATTTCTCTTGGTAACTCATTCCAATCCCTGACACCCTTACCTAAAAAATAGAATCTTCCTACACCCTTGTGCCTGAAATCGAGTGCCAGCTTGTGGTCATGGTCATCTTTTCCCTTCCATGCACTACTTTTCATACCTATTGCAATATCTTTCCATGCCTCATCGCCAGTATATGCGAGGATAAATGTGTAAGAACGCAACCACCGGCTTTTGTATCCTGCAAACACTGCAGTACCGATTACCCACGTTGCAGGAGTTAGCAAATGCTACGGGCCCCGCGCCTTCTGGGGGCCCCGCCTAGGATCCTCGATTCTCGGAAGTCTCCCCGTCACGCCACCCTTTTTTCTACAGCCCCGGACGGCGTAAACCAAGGGCCCTTTCTTTACGTTTGCTACGGATCCCGCACTGTTTTAATCTGGCCCTGAAACTCTGGGTATGAAAAGGGTCCATGCTCTGAATTTGATTGTATTAATAACGTTTCTATCCCCAAAAGCAATATGAGTGCAGAAATTTCCGCTGTCGATGTCAAGCCATGAACCTTGCAATCAAGAAAAAAACTGACTCCTCATGCTCTGCATCCTAAGTCAACAACGATAACAGTATCAGTCAAGATCAATAAAGCATTACTTAGCCGGTCTTTCTTATACTTGTGAAGAAGATTAACAGTGAAGGTTAACGTTCCGACCGTCATTTGGGAGAACGTGGGCGAGAGTCCTGATGGTTTTCTGTGATTTCCCGAGATAGCTCCAGGCGAGTGCCGAGACGGTTATAAACTTGTAAAAGTTATTCACGGTTTCTTTCCATTTCTTGATTGCAAACCACTCTCTGCTGAAAAGATCTCGTCGTCAATAAATTCTAAAGCCCTAAATGATTTTGTTAAAAAATTAACAAGTACACCGTTGTAAAGGAAACATTATATAGTATGCTTCATACTCCATAGATTCGTCACTATAAGCCTTGGTGGTAACCTAAGTACATCTCCAAGAAATCCGGTACTTGGAAAGCAAATAAGAAGAAACTGAGTTCCTAATAACAAAATAATACTGTTCATGGGCATATCCAGCGAGGGGCAGGGGGTGGCTGCTACCCCCCCCCCCCCAGAAGAAAAATCAAGTTGCCTTCAGTACACTTCGGTGAGTGAAGAACTGGCTCAGGAGCACTAACTTATGCCTGATGAGTGTGCATCGAAATTTCGTGAAAGAACGCTGTGAGATATTGACCAAAAAAAACCTGAGAATCCGAGGCAATTAATGTTTACATAAAAGAAACTATAACTGAGTTACGATCTTAGTTAAGTATATAGAGTAGATTAAGTGGTGGATCACTGTGTTAATCAATAATAAAAACTAATAACCTCTATGTTGTTGCCCTAATAATCAAAGTAGTTTCCTCATTAGGTTTGTTTCATTTTATAAGAAATTGTCGTTTCAGTCCCCCACCCCACTTCCTCGAAACCAATATGAGTTGCCTCCCCCCCCCTCCTAGTTCTAATCCTGGATATGCTCTGTTTGATGTTCGAATAACTCATCTGTCAATAAAACAAAGGGAGAGTTGCAGATTATAACAAATTAAAAAAAATACAATTATGGCGTAAACATATGGAGCGTTAGACAATACCACTAAGATAAGGCTAGTAAAAATAATGACGAATAGATATAAAAACATCAAATTAGCCAACAACTTATGCGAGTATAATTTTTAAAATGGAAGTACTGGATTAAGTATTCTACTTAAAGCGCGCAAGAGTGTAGGCTAAAACGCAGCAAAACAAAAAAATTAAGCAGAGATTTCTTACAAAAAGAAGTTTCACTTCCCTTGCGGATACTATGTAATATGTAATGCCAAGCATAAAAAAAAATTCTTACCGCATTGATTTAATTCAGGTTGTCAGGAAGGTACTGTGTAAGCAGGTGGTGGCTCCATCCTAGTATGGGGTGTGTTTACGAGTACATGGCACGGATTGAGACCTCAGGTCAAACTGAACATACCATAGACCGTTTGCCTCCAATCATGACCTCCTTGCTCCTAGCGCCATGTTACCGGACCAAAATCGTTCACGAATGGTTTGAGGAACATTTTGGACAATTCCATGATTTGCTCACCTAGATCGCAAGAAATCAAATCGAATAAATTTTGGACATGACTGAACAGTCACTTCGTCTACACCGTCCTGCAGTGGCAACATTTTCCCAGTTGTGGATGCTGTAGAGGAAACATAGCTGAATGTTAATTCAGGGGTCTCCAACGACTTGTTGAGTAAATGCCACGTCGGGTTGTTCCATATCTTTAGGAGAAATACGGTGTCTCACGATATGAAGACAGGTTCTATGATGTCTGGCACTTCAGTGTTTTGCTTAGTGTTAGTTTGTTATTTCCAATTTCACTTACTCCTCATATCAGAGTAATTCCATAAATATTACATTTAGGACTCCAGTTGTTAAGTTTTTCCTACCGGAATGCATCTAGAAACTGCTCTGAGCCATCATACATGTAACCCTATACTCAAATCTCTAGGACTTATCTATAGATATAAGTGCCTGAAATTCCAAAGCGAGTTACAAAAAGTAGAGGAAGAAAGTTGAAGAAGATGTAGGGCCTACTATGCAGCGTGGAAGCGTGTACTGGTAGCTGAGTGAAAATATTTGTTTTGTTACTGAATCAGCAAACCCCTTTAAATTTATTTCATACTTAACAGTCTTTTGTTCACACAACATAAGCAAAAATTTCCATCTCCTTTTCTTTCAGCCTACAGAAGAATATTTTTTTTTTGTGTATTATGGGTAGTATCGTACAATGACATTACACGTGTGACAGTAAAAGTAATGTTCTTTCACAATGAATTTAACTATGTAGGTTTCAGGTGGTGATGGATCTACGAATTTTAAGTCAGGCCAAAAACTCGAGACTGCCGCCCCTTCAAACATGACTTTGCCATCCCCTGAAGTTGCCACACGTGACAATTGCCCCAATTTGCACCCCCTAGTTCCGCTACTGGAAAGCTTGTATACATCCATATGTTCCTATTACCTTTGAATAAGGACCTTGAACACGCGCCTATTCCTACTTCCCGCTGCGTGAAAATCACGGCTGTCTGGCCAGTCCCATATACTTCAATGTAGTTCATATTTTCGACGGGATTTCACACATAAATTTGGCGTGGCCCTAGCCTTAAACCATGTCATTCAAACCTTATACAGCTAATCCTACATCCACCGATGCATACACCTTCCTTTACCTCTTAAACTTCTTTTCATAACTTCCTCCAAATATATGTTAAATAATATGGATGACAAACAACATCCCTGTCTTACACCTCTCCCAATCTTTCCCTCTTCTGTAAGATCATTCCCCATACTCCTTCCTTGTTCGATGTATAATCTACTTATTGACCTTCTTACCTTCTAATCAATGCCTTTATTTTTTAGAATAGCCATTTACTTCACTCATTGCACTCTATCAAAAGCCTTTTCTAATGTAACAATCTCTTTGCCTTTCAATGTATCTTTCACCTATTGTTCTCAGCAAACCAATAGCGTCTCTTGCACTTCTTCCTTTTTTAAATCCAAACTGTTCTTCAGCAATTGACATGGACAGTCTGCTGGATATTCATTTAATTAGCGTTCTTAGTAATATCTTAGCAGCGTAGCATAAGAGGTTAATGGTTCTGAAATCTTCACATTTCACTGTATTCTTTTTCTTTTAATTGGTGTCAACACTGTTGTTAAAAAGTCTTTTTGCCATTCTCCTCTTTCATATATCTCATTACACAAATAAATTATTTCTCTTCTTACCTCATCTTTCAAACATTTCAGAGTTTTTATAGACAACTCAATGATCTCACAGGATTTCCTGTTCTTCATCTCTGCCAAAGCCTTCTCCACTTCCAACTCCAGGATATGGCTTCCCATTTCCTCCTTGCAGACTTTCTCTTCTTCTTCTAATACAAAATTCTTTAGTCGGTGTTGCAGATCATACAGCTCTCCTATATATTCTTTCTATCTTTGCTTTATTTCATGAGCCTCCCTGGCTAACATTCCATCCTTGTTTTCATCTTCCAACCCTGCTGTTCTTCATTTTCCTTAAAAGCATATCTGCATGGCCTATTTATACAAATTTTCCCTCTCTTTCTAATTGCTCTATCTGTTCACACTTACTTCACATTGTATTAGGTACAATTTGGGGTCATCCAAATGTGAATATCAGTTACATAAAAAAAGGGAGGGGGGATTTATAATTAAATCCTGAAAAATGAAAAACATTTAATAATGATGTTATAAGGGGATCTAATAGGTTACTAACTTGAACCATGAATTTCAGACACAAAATAAAACCTCATTTATTGAGTCTTATGGCCTTACAAGGTCGGGTAGTAATTAACGTTACGTTAAACACAATTAGATCAGCAAAAACAAGCAATACCCGACGTTTACAATTCGCCGGAGTAAGCAAACAAAACAGAATGAAATATCTCATGGCAACACAGGCCATCAAATTGAAGCTAACATTTTACTGTACAAAGGAAAATCCCAGGGGGCGCCGTATAAAGTGAATGAAAAGCATCAAAATTGAATTAACAAACAGCAAGATGCTTAAGAAAAAATTGAATCGAAATATAAATTCAGCTAGCTCAGAATTTAAGTGACAGGAGCAGAGTCTTAACCCAGGCGTCGCTTAAGGGCTCATAAGTCTGTTAAAATCCACTGAATAGTGACCGTCGTTTCTGGTACATTACCATAGAATCATCGCCGTGATGGTGAGCGACAAACACAATGCCACTGCAGCAATGGAAGCTAAATAAGCGGCTACGACCGCGTTATTAGCATAACTTCCAAATAATGGCAAGCATGCCACTCAACATCTCGCTTTCCCAAAGCAAGAAATGATCAACCACAATGATCATCAGAGGGCGTGCCGGCTGACACGTCTGTTCACCAGCTCGTCTTGGACCCAAGTGATGTCTAAGATGGCTCCTTCTTCTTCCTCGGCTAGTTGCACTCCACATGTAAAAGAACTCCATGGAATTAGTATTGTAGCCCCCAATAAATGTTCAGGATTGGCTAGCTACACATTTCCGTCGTCACGTGTTTAATATCACGCGTCACCTTCGCTGACTCCTTCGCGCGTTTCCTACTTGGCCTTCGGGGTAGCGGCAAGGTGGGGTAGGTCGTTGTCCGATTTCGAACGGGACTCAAGCCGGGCTGGCCCGGCGCCACCGAGTCGCCTCGCCTGCTCCATTGTTCCACCCTCAACGGCCGAAATGGCAGTCTCTAGCCTTCAATATTTAAGCGTTCTGAGCCATGCGTTTACAGAAAAATTAATTTATAATAAACTATACCTTCGGCCGCCCTGGTTTAAACATACATTTAACCTACTCAGACAAACCTCATTATTTATAATTTATTTACACGTTCCAAGATTAAATAATTAATAAACTTGAATATAACAAAAAGGAGAGAAAAAAAAGAAATATGAATATAATTAATAATGATTTGATTATATTCATTGTGGGTGACGCTGTCACACCACAACATCCAGTTCTCTCGTTTTCCCCAACTTCTCTTTTCAATTCATTATTTAATTTTCTCTGTTTCCTTCTCCCCTCCTCAGTGCCAGCTTTTGTCCACTTCCTTCTCCCTTTCATCTTCTGTAGCATTGCTTCAGTCACCCATTCTTTCTTTATTCTATTGCTTTTCTTAAATCTTATTACTTCTGCAACAACCCTTTTCAGATTCTCCTTCATCCTTACCAATTTTTTCATCCACACCCTCATTTACATTTCCTCTATCCCATTTGTTTATAAAGATTTTTATTTTTTTAATTCTCTACTTTGTCCTTCCTCTTTAAGAGCATCAGTATTAAACGTTTTTATTATCTTCTCTTTCTTAATTCTTTTCAATCTCGTTTCTATTTCTGCTACAAGATTATGGCCAGAATTAATATAGTTCTTGATATAATTATAGCTACTAACTCTCAGTGCTGTTCATTGGTTACAATAGTCCAGTAATAAATTAATGTGTTGCACATTAGTGAAGGTCATAGATCATGAAAATTAAGTTTCCTCGCTTTGAAGGCACAATAAATGAATTAAATGTGTAAAAGGCCTTTCAATCAAAAATTCATGCAATCAGTTATGAGCTTAAAGTTCATTATAGTCTTTGCAGCAGAAACTTTTTCGTTTACGGTTTGTAGAATTGGTGCCTTTGATAAATGGACACAAGCTAATCACACAATGCATTGATATTCCCACTCATACCAGAAGAATCCATAATTCAAACCCATAGAGAGAACAGAATGTTAAATAGCAGTCATTGAAAAGTAGCATGGAAATGCCGGTGGCCTAACATGCAGTAGAAACTAACCATGCTTACATACTATGTTATTTACGTAGTGTGAGAAGAACAATTACACCATAGCTACAGTAACTGTTACTAGAGTTAGTTCTACAAAGGTGAACACTATGCCAACATTTTCTTCCAGAGTGCTCAAAATAAACCATACACATTTCTAGTTTCCATGTTTATTCCTCCTGTACTACTACAGTCATTGTATGTTATTTGTATAATGTTCATTGATTGAGTCTAGCTTTATATCAATTTTACTGCTTAGTTCACTGTCAACAAGATTGTCTTGTCCATTAGTATCCAAGATTTCATTTTCTGGTTCATTTAATTTTTTGCTTGGGGGAGGTATTTTCAGGTAGTTTTATTATCCGACAAAAAAATTTTTTACATCAATATTTCTTTCCTTTTACCACATTATTTCCGAAGAAATTACGCAAAAATGTCCTTGTTTCACAAGCTAAATCTCAGTTTTATTTCTCAGTTGTATAAACTACACAATCCAGCCATCATGACAGCAAAACATTCCTCATGCCTACTTTTTCTGAAATCCAATATTTCACGGATTAATATTATGATGCAATGGATCCATTCGGAACATGATTTTTCTAGTTTCTAGCACTGTGCCCCAAGGCTCTGCGGGAACTCTCTGGTGATGTGATTCTCCCCAATCATTACAGTTGAGTTGTTCACCTCTAGGTTGGCTGAGAGCGTTGTCACAAAACACAGTCACCAACAAAACATAAAACTTACCAAGTTACAGATGCCATGATACTCGTAATGCATGCTCGCCAAATTAAAAGATGTAGAAATAAATAATATATATAATACACCACTATCTTTTATTCTTACATGTGTGAAAGGAAGCAATGATTCATAATAATCCTTTTTTTCTTTGGTTATTCCTGGGTCTCCTCAAACAAAAATTTTAAGTAAATTCTATATCCACCTCATTTACAGCTCCTCTCAACTCCAATAGATCACAATTCTCTCTCTTCAAGCACTCAACGTCAGCATAAATCACTGCTGTCCAATTTTTGTCAAACTTTCTTTGTAACGCCAGTACCCTCGAAGTGTCATAATTCTCTTAGAAACACCGCGAACCTATGGTTTTCTATACTTGAAGTACAAAATATGAAAGCAGAGATTTTCGTAGGATTATTTTTATCAATACTTATCTCTTTTTCACTTTTACCCTGATGAAGATCTAATTAGCAAAACTAGGGTATACAATTTATTTTCCCCAGGAGTTCACACGATTGTAGGTTCCTGAAATGTTAAAAAATACGACGGATGTTATGATGACTTGGCCAAAAGATTTCTGCTCATTTGATGTGAGAATAATTAAAATGCTTGTATTGTTGTTCGCCTCTCTCAACTTCAAACTGCTTTGGGAGATATTGTAATGGTCCAAATTACATTTTTTGTATTTTTTTATGAATGTATCGATTATTAGCGGGGCTTGGGAGGAAGTGTGCTGGAGATTTCCCCAAAGGGTCGAACGGGCAGGTTAGCCAAATGCTGTTGTTTGCGGCTTAGCGGCATCCTTCAGTGGCGGGAGAAGGGTCGCTCTCTACCTGCGCGTAGGAATTTGCCGAGACCTGCTCAGAAAACATTCATTGTTCTGGAGCACTGAACGTGTTACACGCAGTTTCTACTGACTGCCCAGTAGGAGTGTTAAAAGTTTTCTGTTGCTTTTATGCAGCATGAACCAAGCTAACGAGCGGCTGATTGGTTAAGCTTGGTTTCTACCTGTGGTTAATAGTGATACTTACTGTATCAATTAGCCCACCTGTTTTGGCGAGGAGACACGAAGTGAGCTGTGGCCGCTTCCTGTATTCTACAAGAGACGGTAAATCACGACTGAATTATCACGAACAATGACGAATAGGGAAACCGTAACACGCCCTGAAAGATAATTTAATAATGCATATCAGTGCTTTGGGGTTGCGTAATAGTTAGCCGGCTTAATAATATTTAATTTCATATGTATATAGAGGGGAGAATGATTTTATACCGCAGTATGAGTGATAAATTTGTAATTTTATATTAAGCGAAAATAATTTCTGGAAGTGATCTTGAGATAACTATATGTGTATAATCATTTATTTTGTTTGTTTGACGTAACATCTTGTAGACTAATATGTAGATTAAATGCAGTGTGTTATCTAGTTAGAAATCTTTCATTTCTGGTCCCCGAACAATAAAAAGAATTAATATTAGTAAGAATTTTAATTAGTAAAGTTAGATGACTATTACAATATGTTAGTTGTTGCGGATGTCATCTTTGTGGATACGGTTGCGGATGTTTTGCGGATGCAGATGTGAAAAATAAATTTATAATTATTTATATTAAAATATTTTATCATAAATAAATTACAAATCAATCTTTTTCATAATTAAATTTTATTTCCATATAATACTGCCAGATTGATTTAGTTTTGCCTGATCTTTCAACAACAAAAATGTGGGATGATTTCACAAGTGAATTAAATTATTTACATAATTACGTATGCGTCTAAATCTTTATCATATGAACTTTGTGGAGTTTGTGGCTAGTGTCAAGCTCAAAGCCACGCCACCGCGCACGCTTTTTTTCTTTTTTGTGTGTGTTATAACTACACGCCTTGTCGACGTCGAGGTCATTAGAGGTGTGAAAAGATCGGGGTTTGGAACGGGAAGGAATTCAGTCATGGTCTTTTATTGGAAACATTCGCCTGGAATGATTTGGGGAAGCCATGGAAAACCCAAATCTGGATGCCCGGACGGGGATTCGAACCAGCGTCCTCTCGAATGCGAGGCCAGGCCGTTACAGCCTACCCGTCACGCTCAGTTCAGTGCTTGCAACCCACCTTCCCACCACTACAGTGGCGCATTCAAAGTACAACTTGTAGGACCTACGAGTTCCGATTTTCGATAAATGAACTCTTGATGGTCCGTGAAAGCAGCAACAGGTTTCTTTTGATTCGCTTAATATTTTTTAATATTTTTTCAACAAAAAATAATAAGATTATTATATATTTTAATTTAAATACAGATTGCAAAGATTCTGTAAATTAATAATAATTTCATGTGATCTAAAAATTCCAGTCACTGAGTTTCTTATCAGTCGTGAAGTGCAACCTCTATTATTGTCACATATTTTTAAAAGGAGACCAACAGATTAACGTGAAATTCGAACCACGGAGCGTCCCAGCATCTTAGCATTAAAAAAATCAAAGCTTTGCCAGAGGTGACTGTCAATTTTAAGACACATGAAAATTGCAGCTGAGACATCGATTTGAACAACGGACTTTCAGTACCCCAATCGTACGCCGTATCGATCTGAGTCAAGAGACAAATCTGGATGTAATGACAAATAAATATTCAACCATAATAAAATCAACATACTTTTTTTTCTGTAGCATTTATTTTTGTTATCCCAAAAAACAAATGTACTTTTATATGATTGAATACATATTTTTCAGTACTTCTAAATTCAGATGCTTGTGGCGTGTGATTCGGGTATGGAAGGTCCCTGGTTCAAAATCCAAGTCTCGGATGCACTTTTTACATGCCTTAAAATCGACCTTCACGTCTGGCAATTTGATTTGTTAATGTGAACATGCAAGGACTATTCGTACATTTTACGAACATCTGATGAAGCTAAAGTAAGGCTGAAAAATGGACGCTTTTCTAAAGTAATCAGTAACGCTAAAACAACATTTAATAGCAAAGGACCAGAAATTTCTGAACTCTTTGTAAATGAATCTCCATATCGACCAGCCCGACACCAGTCCGCACCGTCAAAAATTAGATCCAACTAATGACTGCCGACACACGGTGCAGTGTCGTTTGAACTCACTTCAATCAAGTGAGCGACAACAATAAGAAAAGTGTTGGTCGGTGACAGTGCGGATTCGGTGCTGTCTATTGTAGCCCGACCTATACTTTACTTGCAAGTTTAAACTAGTAAATTTGTCGCTTAGGTAATAGTACCATTTAGTACATTGTTACTTTAATTGAAAGATCGTTAGAAAACAATCACTTTTTTGTTAGTTAACATATGATGGGCAGAATCTCGAATAAAGAGAAAGGAATAATAAATATTGCAATGTAAACAAAACATCTGCAATAGATCCGCATTAAAAAATTGCAGATGCGGATGCGAAAGCGGATGTAGGATTTCATGCGAAAGTTTCACACTTGCAGATGCGGATATCCGTTATATCCCTAGTTAGTAGTACTCTACTCAGGGTCCAGAAGATATTTTATCAAGCTTTACAGTATCTTCCCAACACTTCAAGAGAATGTAACTGCAATATGATGGTGTTATACGATTTTCCCAAGTTTCAATATTAAATTATATTTTCAGTCTTCTAGTTCTTTATAGTGGAATAATTGCTAAGAATCTCACTAAAGATTGAAAATAGTAAGTATTTGGCAATTGGTATCATTATCTGAATTAATGGCTAATGTTCTCTACACACATGTGCGAACAAGCTTTGATCTTCATTTTCTACAAACAAAGTCCTAAATTTATTCTGTGGAGATGATTGCAGCATCTATGTGATAAGCACATTGTAGACTACACTTGATAAATTTATTTAATAATGCCCCTATACTAATCTTTGGTGGAATGTACTTATCCAATATACATTTTCTTTTTGACTTACGATGTTAAATAATCATGTTTCATAATTTTAATACTTATGACCTACACAAATTTTAGCTGAAGATATAGTCAAACTATACATCATGAGCACAACAATCTCCATCCACAAACCAAATTGGTGGTACTGCTAATGAGGAAAAAAGAGGGAGCAGCTGCTTATTTTACTCAAAGCACATGAATTTTAAAATCTGGGTAAAATAGGGTTTATCACGTTGAAATTTTATATACAAATCTAAAAATTCAAGAACTTACTCTTAAAATCATTGTTTACTAGCTGCTTTGTCTATCTTCATCAAGATAAGAAAACTGAAGCCAAATTAGTACATTCAAGCTTCAACAAGGAAAATTAAAACATTCACATAACATAAGAGAAATAACGTGGCATGTAAAAAAAGAATTATATTATCACATTATTAGTATTATACATGGCATATACAAAACATGGGGGTTGTTAAATACATTATATACATAGTATATAGTCAATTCCCACAGGAAAAGTACAAAAAGAAAAAAATTCTCAGTTAAGGCTTATACTTTTGACTACAACATAGATATAAGTTATACATCAAACTGCAGCTCAGATAGAAGTCTTTTCGTTACAAAAACAAAAATTCATGTACAATCAACTTAATAACTGTGTAATAATCAATCATTTATTACCTCTGACCACTATCGGTAATACTAGATGTTCATACTGCTTTTCAGAACAATCATTTGCACTGTCAGACAAGATAGGGGAGAGAGAGAAATGTTACCACCTCCAACATTCTATTTATTATAACATATAACTCTGCTAAAAATAGATATTGATTTAGCTTCATTAGTTGTACTTTTCCATTGAAAAAGAACTGTTATCAAGTACTCTGTTTCAGTTTTTCCAGACTAAATAAAAGCCTATTCATACAAATACAGCTTAATTAAAAAAAGTGAAGTGGTTTATTTTAATCTTCATCCTCTGATTCTTCCTCTTCTTCAGCAGTTACAATCCTAGGATCTTTTGTCACAGGCACTGTATGCTCGGCAGCTTGAGATTCAGTTTCTTTCTGCTTTCCTGTTCCAACTCTGGTGTCTTTTTCCATACTTTCATCTTCCACAGCTTCCGAAGATATTTCCTGATCCGTGTGAACAATTTCAGACTCTGACTTTTCTTCTGACCCAATAACTGTTTCACCATCAGTGCTTGTTGTGTTCTTATTTAAAGAAGCAGAAGTTGCAAGAGCAGCTGCCTCAAACTGGGAAATAGTGCCATCTTCGGCCAATTCAGTCTGGACATATGATCGAGAGTCCTTTTTCGCATACATCACTGCTGCTCCGACTACTGTAGCAGCAGATTGTTGAGACTTGTCTGGTGGGACATCCAATCCTGGTTCACTCTTGATTCGTTCCTGCTCCTCTTCATCATCTGTATCATCATCAGCTCCTGGGTGATGAGAAACAAAGTGCTGTGGGCCTTGCTGTGATGATGAGTGTGTTGTGCCTGGTTTCTGCCAGACTTTCTGAGCATCCTGCAAAATTATGGGATAAGCTTAGAAAGATGGTATTTACTACATAACACAAAGTTAAATTAAGCATAAATCTCTCATAAATAAGTTACTGCATACAAACACTTACATAGAATGCCGATTTCATTGCATGTACTTTCTGTATATAGAAATCATAAACGAATGTAGCCATCTGTGCCATATCTTCCATTTCAAGAGCACTGCCAGCTGGGGGGTGATTATTTAATCGTTGTGTAGGATAGGTTTCATGAGGAGCCAGGTACAGTTTCTGTGGTCGCTCCATAAGCTATAAGAAACACAGTTACAAAAACAATTATTTTTACTTACAAATGCATACAGCTGACAATGTTACTAATTAGTAATTACTCATTCAATCGTAAACAAAAAGTGCTAAATAGCAAACTTAAATACAGTCACAGAAAGCAACTATCAGTTATCGCATATGATAGCCAGACACCACAGATTAACACAAAAAAGTTGACAAAAAAGGAAGGGCATAGGGTAATTGCTGAGACTTAACTACTAACTCATGGAAGTTTAAAAGAATGCTGCTTTCTTACTGTAGCCATTGACAGATAATCTCAACTACAACTAAGAACTCTTTTGAACTACTGGCACCAAAATGTCTTACATAATTCAGCATTTTTGTCCAGTTTCTTTCTTTATGCCCCATTTTCCTTTACGGGCTATGCCTCTATTTTCAGTGTACAGGGTGCGGCAACATAACTTCCTTTTTTCAAAACTTAATAAAACCCATTGTATAAATCAGAAATTTTTAATTTGCTTTTTATAATATAGGCACATACATAAAGTTTTATTTTAATTAGTTTTGAAGATCAAATCAGGTAGGTGACGTCCCCCATTCTGCACACATTGAGTAAACCGATTTCTGGTGTTTATCATAACTCCTGCCAGCATAGCAGGAGTTATGGTGGCAATTTCTTCCTGGATGTTGGTCTTCAAATCTTGTATGGTCCTTGGAAGGTTCACATAAACACGGGATTTCAAAAAAACCCATAGAAAAAATCACAAGGGGTCAAATCGGGAGAGCGGGCCGGCCACTCCAAATCGCCCCTAATTGAGATGAGACGCTCTGGGAAGTGTTCCCTCAAAACAGCCATCGATGCTCTTGAAGTGTGAGCCGTTGCACCATCTCGTTGGAACCAAGTGTCCCCTAAGTCCAACTCATCTAGCCGTGGTAAAAAAATTCTTGTAACATGTTTACATACCGGTCCCAATTCACTGTCACTGTGAGTTCATTTTCCTCAAAGAACCAGGGACCAATAATTCCACCTGAGGAAATTACACACTACACTGTGACTTTGGGTGAATGCAGTTTGTCTGAAAGTAGCGACCCACGTAACAATTGATTTCGGGTCCAGGACAGTGACGAATGGGGCTAAATTAAAGCAATTCCGAAAAGCGCGCTGGATTGCTGTCACAGAACATCCGCTCGAAAAGTAGGCCTCAACGTCAAACGCACGCTTCTCACTGCTCCAACGCATGATGGCGACTGAACTGTGTCGGAAAAAAACTTTATAGTCACGCCTCTCGAACGAGACCACTAGCGCTGCGCTACGATATCAACCGACTGAATGACGCGCATTTTAAAAAGGAAGTTATGCTGCCGCACCCTGTATTTCATTCTTCAGCTGAATTTCTGTCAAAGTCATTTTTTAGATCTACATTAACAGTCTCAGCAAATTTTTTTTCTTATTTTAACTTGGTCCCTTCAAGTCTTTGCTGCTTCCTTAATTCTCGAGAATTTCTGTCAGCACTTCAATGGGTCTAGAATTTTATTTCTCCATCTTTGTGTTTGTAAAAATCATCATACAAAGTAACTTGATCTCATATTCATTCCCACTCTCTCAAAAAATATTGCAAGATATTTTAATCATTTTTATTCAAAGATGTTCCCACTACTACGATGTGTGGATTTCAACCTTGGTCAAACACTTCGTCGTGAATCACTTTACCATGAGTTAATAGGTCTGACAATTTTCTTTTGTAACATATACAAGAGTCAGTAAGCAATTATGCATAATGTATTAAGTATTGTTAGCTCCATTATTAGTTGTGATATAATCTAACCAATTTCTACTAGTATCCCCTGGACATTTGCAAGTGTACATTCTCTTTATATGGTTCTTAAATAGTTTGTTTCTATGATTAATCTGTATTCATCATAAAATACTAATAGTGAACTTACTTGCTCTTTTCTTTCTATTAGATCAAAATTCCCTACAATATTCCACCCTTTTCTTCTCCTATAATGACATTCTCACTGCTTGGGAATGACATGTGTTTCTTCCCTCTTCAATTTTGAATTAACACTTCAATATCACTATTTCATCATTGTTTTCTTGTAAAATTGGTATATACACTAATTTTTTTGTGTGCACTTAGTTTCTACTTTTAACAAGAAATTCTATCTGTACACCTTTTATAAAATTTCACTTACATTCCTACTTTATTATTATTATTAACACAACCCAGCAACCTTGTTGACAGCTTATGTACTAACCTATATCTGTTAAAGGCAACATGTGTATGTTTGTTCTCACTTCATATTAAAAGAAGGAAAAAAAGAAGAAAAGGGGGAAAAATTAATTGTTTGAAAGCTTAGAACCAGACTTAAAATCTGTGCAATGTATTATGACTACAAATGACCTGGTGCAAGAGCAAAGAATGTAAATCTGATCTTAACCACAAAAGACACGCAACAGAGATATAGTCCCAAACAAAGATAAAAACTTCATTAAGCCTACAATTCTTTATAACAAGTATTAAAAATAAATGCTGAAAACCACATAACTAAAGTAACAATTTCGGTTTAGGTCAGATATATCATGATTCAAGTGAAATACACATGAAATAATAACATTAGTTACATGGTACTTAGCAAAGCAACACAAATTATTATTAAAAATTAAAGTCCTGATATATAAATCTGCAACTGAGCTTTGTCTGTTTGTTCCAGTGAACAGATTACAATGGAATTTTCTCAGTTTGAAAGCTTAGGGTCTGACTTAAAAGATTAGATATGTATAATGACATATCAAATAGCACTGGAGGAGGAAATTAAAATATGTTCTGAACATTATTTTATTTATAACTCAATACAACTAGGAGGAGGAAAAAATACTCAATCGATTTTGATGTGGTTTTCAATGTTTTGGAAGCATAGATTCTGATTTAAAATCAGAGGTATGATGATTCACATACTGCCACCTGGCACTGTACCACAAATTAAAATCTGTTTTGAACCTAAGTTCTTTCAAAAGTAATAATCTGTAACTTAAAAATTATTGAACATTTTTGGCAGGGGTTTCAAAGATATGGCATAAAACTTGAGATGTGTATTTTCACATTACCGTAACTGTGGATGCAACAGAAAATTAAACTATGCCATTATCTTAACATGATATATAGGATCACTGGTATCAGGTATTCAGCGTCTAAATCTGATAGATGACCATAATATAGCAAAAGTCAACCAGTTAGATAATAGTGTCAATACAAATGCTGTTAGGCACTGAAAAATAAAGAAGGCTCGAGAAAGTAAATCCTTTTTTCACCACAACTGAAGGCAGCAGGACTGCAAGGATCACATAAATATGGACACACTTTACAATACTTCAGTATCAGGATTAGAGAAAGACATATGCAAGTGTGTTCATTGTGGCCCTCCTGCCTTCAGGTATGATGAGCGATGGGGTTGTTTTCCCTATTCTTCCTTATTTTTAAGTCTAATCAATTAGTCAGATTAATAATAAATTAATTCATTCTTGGGAAAAATTTTATATGATGCAAATTGTTAAGAGTAAAGTTGCTGATCAGAGCTTTTGTTATAAAGACAGTAGCTAGTGCTGTAATAAAAGAAACACGTATAAAAAAATGTATTATATATATACCTCTTGTGCTATCATACAATTAATATCAAACATTATTAAATTAATGTTGATAGTTTACAAGTCTGCACCTTCACTAGTCCCAAAAGGAGGGAAAGCTGTCTTCTATTTATATATTAACATGTTATATGTATCTACATATTTGTGTCATGATCATCCCAGGGACCATGCTGTAGTATGAGAGCATACTAAAAAAATTCACCTAAATACAAATTATTTTTCTTTGAAGAATTCACAAATTTTTGTATGAGAAATTGCTTCAACGTCTTTGACATGTGATAAAAGCATATTTTATTTACATATTTAAAAACTAGTTTTTCCTCTCTTAATATTTAAATTCATCCACACATCTAGGTCCGTGAGGGTGAACTTGGATGGAGAGAAGATTTAATCCCACCATATTTTTATTTTTGCAGGTTTAAACAAGTAAATGAAATTTCATGTCAGCATCCCAACCAGTAGGGAGTGCATTTTATTTAATTACTGATGTGAATCTTCGTGATTTATCAGATTTGAAAATTGTTATTATTGAAGCTCCAAAAAATGCTTCATAAAGAAAGGAAATCTTTTAGTCAGAGCAAAAGTTAAAATAAAAATTATGACAAAGGGGAATGTAATAAACAATTACTTAAATTCAATAATCTATCCCTCTAGATATAATCAATGTCTGTATGTTTGTGCCAGCATCATGTTCAAATATGGGACGATTTTGATGAAACTTTACATGTTTCTCACTGAGCAAGTAAACTCCAGGGCTAAATTAACCATGGCAGAGGTTAGTCTTTTTTTTTTATTTTTTTTTTATTGTATTTACGTCTCTCAACAGCGAGGTCCGGAGGTTAGTCATTAAAATATGTATAACAAATGTAATGATTGACATGACTTTTGATTCACACTTACTGAGCATGGTGGATGAGTGGTAATGCTCTGGCCTCTCATTCAGGACATGGGTTCAAATCCCTGTCTGGCCATTGTTTTTTTTTTTAACATATATTTTCCAGAAACGGCTGGAGCGATTTTGATTAAGCTTTGTAAACGTTAATTACTGGGCGACTAAAATACTAAAGGTGTAAGTGAACCCCAATCCACACTCTTCTGGGCAGCGTTGGGGTGAATCATGTTATATTCCCAAATTGACTGGGAGATTTTGATGAAACTTGAATGACACATTTCTTATTGGACAACAATAACTTCCATATGCTTAAATCAAACCCAGCCAGATCAGGTAACACTAGCTACTAAGCTAGTACTACTATAAATCTGTAAGGTGGCTGCATCTGTTTGGTATCATGCACAAAGTACTGAACATATTTGATGGGATTCCCACAGTGTGAAAGATAATGGATTGACTTAAAATTTTATGTATGTTTCATTCTGCTCCATCACTTGACATCAAAACTCCAAACTTCTTCACCTATACTATGGCATAACTTGAAAACTACTGACCTAATGATGATTATTTTTTAAAGATGGAAAGCTTTGATTCTAAAATAAAATAATGGGTATGTCTCTTCATACTACATCACCTGGCACTGGAGCAGGAAATTAAAACCCCTTCTGAATATCAAATTCTTTTGCCTATTATCTGGCATAACTTAAAACTGCTCAGCTGAATTTGAAACAGTTTCACAGCTTGAAAATTTAGTTTCTAGCTAAAATTTGAGGTATGTATCATAATGTTACCTTTACTGGGATTGCAACATTAAATTAATTTCTGATCAAAATAGTAACAAAAAATTTGACAATATTATAATTCCATGTATCAGGTATAGATAGTCTTAGTGCAGTAAAGCTGCCAAGTTATTGTGATAAACAATGTATTGATTCTCAGAGAGTATTTAACATGATGTGAAATGTTGAACACAGCATCTATCTGCAAGGAGTACAGCAAGAGCTGTAATCAGGAAAAAGTGAAAAATAATGACAATTAGAAAGTCAAGATAAATTTCTCATGGATAACTGTGTCATCACCAAAGACTTAATTCTCATACCAAGGACTGAAAAATGTATTGCATTGATCATAACTAAGTTGTCATTTCAGACACCCATTGGTGATGTTTAAGTTAGTTACTCAACAAAGACAGTATTCCATTTTATTGGTTCACCAACAGCTGGTACTATTGATAATCTTTTTTCAGGTCTTAATTTTTCTAAAAATAACATTTGAATAACTTAAAAAATATACATACTGCTAGCAAAAAATATTATGTTAACTATTTTATTTATACTTAATTTCACTGGTTTACCAACAGACCTCATCCATGGGGAGCATCCTTAAACCATTTAGCTCCATTTTGGCCTCCTGTGAGCCCCCATCACCCCCACGTAGCCCGATGTGGCTTTTGCCTCTATCCCCCCCGTTTTTTCCACGTAGAATGTAGCTTTTATCCCTTTCGATTCCAGAAGACATTTTGTACTGTTTTCTATTGCCAGACTATTGTAAATTTCATACGGAGATGATTAAATGAAGGACATAAATATTCACATGCTGTTGTCTGTTCTGTATCTCTCTGTGAAATATGGTATGAATGGAAAGCTACGTGGACTTCCTCCCCCCCCTCCCCCATATCGTAGCGTAGCCTTCTAGCCAACCCCCCTCCCCCCAGACAGAGCCATGTAGTTTATGGACACTCCCATGTAGCTAAAATTACAAGCAGAATCTAGTTAGTCTATATAACCTAAACTCAAAAGTCCTAAGCATTCTCAGATATAATCTCACTAATCCCAACATCTAATTGAAGTAGCCCCAGGTCGATCTTTAAATTTCTAACCAACCTAACCTATTCATACTTCAAACATTTCATGCTCTAAATGTTTCTATAAATTCTGATGACTTCCCCAAAGCAGTTCTCAACCAAAAATCAAAATAGGGGAAATTTTACCTCCAAAACATTTTACCCCTATGAAATTTGAGAGGATTAGATGATCGCTGAACTATCTACGGTCTTAATTTCTCTGTTTTTGCCATGCCATTAATAATTTCTGGTTCATCCATGTTGAGGATCCCATTTCCAAATACAAGGGCACAGACCACTTCTCGTTTATTCAGCCATGTTTCAGAATGTGACTGACAATCAGCATGTGGCTCCTTATGCTGGGAATCATTTAGTTTTCTGAGCTGCTTCCACACAAACAAAGTGTGTCAGTGAAAAAGAAGTTGTTATTAGGTACATAGAGGTAACAACAATATCTTACTCTTACACTCATTTTATCTGTGTTACATTAATGTATTTTGATTTTCATCAATTACATATCCTAACCTAACAATGAGGATGAAAATGCTGTTAGGCAATAAAAATAAGGAAGGTTAAGGAAAGTAATCCCATCACTCACTACAGAAAATGATTTATGGGTTCACTTTTCTAACAAATTAATTGTCATTAAGACATCTCAAAGTTATAGAAAGGACTTTAAATGGAACTCTTTACCTGACTGAATGCTGGTGTAAGCTCAAAACAGTTCTTGAAAAGTGATGCACGTGCAAACACATAAAGACCAAGCCTAGCTCGAGACATTGCAACTACAAGACGACGCACATCACGCAAATGGCCGACAGCTCTTGTACGAACCAGGGAAAGTAGAATGTAATCATTCTGTTGGCCTTGGTATTTGTCAACAGTTGTAACCTGCAGGAGGAAATTATTGTTCAGTAGGTTAAGGAAATATTTAACTTAATCTTAATAGTACTTTTACTTAAGCTGATGAAGATATGCAGAGTTTATTATGAAGATAAAAAATAGTTCTTAGGGGAATATTAATTCATATAGTAATTATTGTAAGAAACAATCACAAAGATACATAAGAGCAAAGTTTCTTTCGGCGTTGAGAATTAATATAGTCTTCTCGGGTGACTAAGAGGGTGCTTTCAAACGATACTTTGGCAATCGGAATCTCTGTTGCCATCTTCACCAGGGTGGTTTCACATGATATTTCGGCGATCGGAATCTCTGTCACTATCTTCTGGTGAAGAAGGCGACAGAGATTCTGATCGCCGAAATATCATGTGAAAAGCCCCTGTTCACTCGGCTAGTCTCCTGAGAAGACTATTAATCACAAAGATGTTATCAATTTAATTTAACACATAAAAGAACAACCAATATTAGATAATATGAATATGGGATACAAAAAAGGATTACCTTTCAGATTAATAGCATGAAGTAACCCGAGTGTGCTGTCATTCAAAACAATTTGTATTGAATATAATAGACACTAATGTCAACTGTGTAATATATGTGTATTTTTTTCCACAACTTGGGATATATTCTAAATCTTTTACACCACATTTCTAGATGTTTCTTCTCACTATTATTGGTTTTTAAATAAAAAACATATTCTAATTGGTTCAAAATTTTCAGGTTTAGTCTTCGGCCCTGTCAGAGATCATTTAGAGTCAAAATAGAATACACAAAAGTTGAGGAATAAGATCCTAAATCATAAGTTTTTTTCCCACAACCTCAAAAAATAGATTTTGACCTTCCAACCTTTTCTGACTCCCTGGTAAAATTTAAACTCAAACTTTTATTTTTTGCCATAGTTACAAGTCATACTCGACATATGTGAAAAATATCAAAATAATCTGTGGAGTACTTTTTATTTAATATTTCATATATCCCCCAAAAAAGTTTTAAATGTTCCCAATGTCATAATAATTAAATGAAATGAGAAACATTTTTGTCAATTTAAGATTATACAACTACAGTGTTGCATATGGAGAATGTCTAGTCTGATAATATGTTGCTTCTGAAATTAAAAACGTATTCTTATTTGGCTTAGCACCAACAATGAAACTGATTAAATTTCTGTGAGAGTTTAAGAAATGGAGGAAATATAGTGAAATATAATCACAAAAGTTTAGCTATGGTGAATTTTTAACTTCTACAAGTGGAAATGCTTCATACAAAACTGTACTGTTAGATTCATAGATAACGAAGCAGTAAAGTTCAATTGATTATTTATCCTGAAATAATATAGCACTGTTGTGTTAACTTCAGATGATTGGCCGAAAAGGCTCTTACAGTTTTTGGTTTAGCAATAAGCTGCAAAGCTTTTTAATCAGTACTTATGGTCTTTAATAATTAAATAAATGAATACTGTAAAATTTGGCACCTGATTTCCAAATAAATATTAGCATATCCATAAAAAAAAATAAGGATGGTAGAATCTAACAAAGGATTACCTTGTGTGGTCGACCAATTAATGGATTAGTGGCACATCTTATGTTAACAACATCTCTGATAAGATGTTTCTGTCCATTGTATGTTGTCAGGATAGATATCTTATGAGCTGGATAACCAAGTAACCTCATATACATGAAAACAGCAACACAGTACTCTGCCTCTGCAAGATTCTGTAACAGAAAATTTTCTTAGTCACCTAAAGAGTTTAATTAGGATACACTACCACTTACTGACTACTGTATTTGATAGTCATATAAAATGATTGAAATTTAAATATTTGAGAATACTGTTGTTGTAATAAATAATATGTTTCGCACCACTTACTACAGCATCTTACAAAGCTTCTGTAGTTTACACATTCCAATGACATTACATATTTTCATAAAAAATAATCCCTATATATGTTATAAAAATTAGATATGATACGGAAAAAATACCCATCACTTACCACAGATGAAGGCAGAAGGGTGAGAGAACATGTAAAAAAACAACAAATAAAAAAAAATGCACAATATTTCGGCATGAGCCTTAATTATGTGAGAGGCGAAACATATGGCAGGGGGAAAGATGTGGTCACATCCCGACCCGCCACATGAATGAAACAAAAGGCGGCAAAACGGGGTGGGGGTGGCATTGCAGGGGGTGGGGGGATAAGGTTGACCAGCGATAAAAGTGGAACAAAGTAATCTTTGTTTAGTATAATTCAAAAAGTTATTATTATAATTTTATTTAGATCAGTTATAGGCAAAAATAAATGGAGGTAGAAATATATATATATATATATAAAAATGTAATTTGAATACAATGAAATATACATATACAAGTAACTGACTGTAAAATGAAATCCAAGATATTAAGTGACAGGTTTAGTTTAGGTTTAGGCCAGGGGGTGTGTCTGTTGTCAAGGATATGTTGGTAGGCTAGTTCTCACCTGTGGAGTTCTGAAGGGGTGGTGGTGTTCAGAAAAACTCTAATAGCTCTAACTGTGAAACAGGTGTTCAGGTTGTTCAAATCATGTGAGTTGGCATGAATTGCCACTGGATGGTCTGGGTTGGAAGTATAAATTTTTTGCCTGTGGGCATTCATCCGGTAGGATAGTTGTTGAGTGGTGAGACCAATATAGGAGGCAGTGCAATGGAGGCAGGTGAGTTAGTAAATAAGGTGAGTGGTAGCACATGTTGCACGTCCAATTATGGGAAAGGATTCTCCTGTGACAGGATTAGAGTAAGTGGTGGTGGCAGGGTGCATGCTGCATGTTTTATGGTGGTGACTGTTATAAGGGAAAGATTCCTGTGGACAGTGCTGCCATTTCTAAGGATTTATCCGTAAATCTAAGGATTTTTATAAAAAGTTAGGATTTTCAGATTTTGTTAAAATATCTATGGATTTTTGCTAATTTTTACTATTTGTTGATTATTTCCTTATATAAGTGTTTTGTTAAACTTTGATCATATAGTGTTAAGGTATTACAGAATCGTCAATAATTGTTAATCGTTTCCTTGCAACCACTCGTGTGAACCAACGATTGAAATAAAGCTCACATTTTGTTTGATTATAGATTTTATAGATCTTAAAAGATGGTAATACAAAACTATTGGCGCATTCTTTATGCACGGTGACACAAAGCAGTGCCTTCCGATAAGGATTAACCAATATCCTAGAGTCAAAGTGTTTGTAGTATTTGACATTTCCTGTTACCAAAGATATGCTAAATTTAATGTAAAAAAAAATAGATAATGTATAGTCCCCCCCCCTCCCCCAAAAAAGAGTAGGCACAGCAGCAGCAGCGATGAAAGTGACGATGTATAAAACATGTTCAGAGATATTTCTTATTTTAAATGTAGAATATTATTTCGAATTTTAAAGACCTGAAAATAAAGAGTATTCTTAATTTTGATTCTCTCTTCAATAATTACCGTTTTAGTTAGCGAGTCTCCGGATTTTTGTACCCAATCTACGGAAGTTTTAGCGGCCATCTACGGATACTCAAAGCCAAGAGGCTGGCAGCACTGCCTGTGGAGGTCTAGGAGAGTCGGAGGGTAAATACTTGTGGATCAGGATGTTTTTCAAATTGGGTGGTCTGCTGAACCAAGTGCGAGGAGCAGTGGGTAGGATTTTAGGAACAAGGAGATGCATTTCATGGAAGGACCATAGGAGGTCCTGACCACAGCGGAGAATATGGTTGACGGATTCCAAGCCAGGAAAGAACTGGGCGACGAGTGTTGGTCTACGGTCAGTTTTAGCAGGGTTGTGGGAGATGGCTTGGGAGATTTGTTTTTCCACAAGATCGTGGGGGTATCGGCGGGAAACGAGGGCTTGGGATAGTTTTTGGGAGTAAGTGGAAATTGATTCCTGATCGGAACAGATGCGTCCGCCACAGATTGCAAGGCTAATAGAAGTTTCTTTGTTTCCACTGTCCATATATATCTTATAAAGTCGCGCAATCCATAGTTGTGTATAGTTTTGCAGTTTCTGTGACTAAAAAATATGAGTGAGTGTTTGCAAGTCAAGCAGGCATATTCTGATGCTGCCCAAGTTTGAAAAATTGGCAACAAACAATAACATATCATTTTGCCATTTAAAAATTTGATATATACTTATTTATCAATATCCAAAAGAAATGGCAAACCACACAGTGAATTGTGCTACTTGTGTTTGATTTCATAAGAATAATAATAAATTGCTTTAATAGTAATAATAAAAGCAGGAATTGTGTAAATTTACAGATTTTTTCTTCCTTGAGAAACAGACCATTGGTGCTAACAAAGATATCCTAAAAGAGGAGATGATTATGACCAACAGGAGCATGATGACAGCTCCCAAGCAAATCACATAAATCATGTAATATGCTTTTCACAGGAGGAAAGCAACTATTCTTTTCTTACACACAAACTTAATATTACCCTAAATAATATACTATATTGTAGTATCATAAAAAACATGAAAGACAGAAATACCTGATAAAAGTATGGACTAGGTTCAGTTTCACCAACACCATTAAAGTCTTCTACATTTATCAGTTGGAAATCAAACCAAAATCCAGGATTAGCAACCCTATATTCAGGCCAAGTCTCTACGTGTTTCAAGTTTCCTAGCTTCTTGTAGCGCCAATTGTATAGGTTGCATATACTAGAAGAATAACAACACAAATTTTATATAAATGTTTCATAGATATCATTTACAAACTTATTTCAAAACACCAAAAACAAGAAGTCACCTTGGGCGTGCTCGGCCTTGACCATCCAAATCAACAGTTGGCACTCCAAGGCGAACAATTCTTGTAAAAAGAGATTGCTCCATATTAGAATATTTCTGGAATGCCATGTTTTTTATAACTGGGGGTAACTGGTGATGGTCACCAATCATTATCCAGCGTTTAAGTCGGCTAAAACCATCCTGAGGATTCTGCAGCAGCAATGGAATGAATGTTTCAATTTCAAGTATTTGAGCTGACTCCTCCATGAGGATGTTATCATACTTAAAACCTGAAAAAATGGTTCTTTTAAGAGTTTTAAAAATGCAAAATGACAAAGCTACAAACATCTTTCAATACTGTTGTGTGTGTGTGTGTGTGTGTGTGTGTGTGTGTGTGTGTGTGTGTGTGTGTGCAACCAACCTCATATTTACAATAAAATCTGTAAACACTCCTCTACCAAATTTAATGTATAAAAAAAATGTTAATAAAAGTACAGTAGAGTCCCGGTAATCCGAACGTCCGGTTAATCCGAACATGGAAAAGCATTACATAGTCTTAATATAAAAAATGGTAAAAGAATTAAAACACCCTGAAAATACAGTTCATACGCTATATAATTGTGTGGTTAACTACTGTACATGTACATAATTTTAATTTATACAGAAAAATTAGCTAGAAAAGATTAAATTTAAAAAGTGCGTAACACTGAAAGAAAAACTGTTAAACTCACGATAGTAGTTACAACGGTTAGAAACACACATTTCATCCCTACTTTTTAGAGCACAGAAAATCAGTAATTTTTTTTTTTGGCGTAATGAAGACAGTCTTTTATATGACGCAAAGTTACGCCATCGTCTGATAAACATTAAATCAGCTGGTGTAGCAGTGGTCTGTTGCTCCATATAGCGTAGCGCGAGATCAAAGGCTTCTGCCGCGTCAGTGTGTGACACCAACTCTCCTTTGTCACATTCCGTCTCATTGTCACTTTCGTCGTAACATTCCACTTCTCCCTGGTCTTGAGTCACAGCAGCCACTATATCAACGTCAGTAAGGTGCTCCAGTATTGAATCATCCGCTGCCATCCATTCATCTACGTCTGCTTTACAGGCTTCTTCACATCCAGGGATTGTCTGTACCATTTTTAGGAAACTCTCCTCTTCATTTTCAGCTGGTATGTCCTGAAATTCAAGAGATGTCCATAGTTTTCTCCAAGATTTTCTCAAAGTGTTTTCTGAAATTTTCTGCCATGCCTCAGCAGCCCAATAAACAACATCCTTCAGATTTGTTTTTTTTTATTTTTTCAACTAAAGGAATGTTATAATCTTGGATCAGCATTCTTAAGAATTGTTTTCTGTAAATCAGTTTTAATGTTTGTAGTACGCCCTGGTCCATCGGCTGTAGAAGTGGTGTAGCATTCGGCGGCAAAAACTTCGCCACGATTTCTCCATCACATAATTCCTCAGTGCTGGGGTGAGATGGTGCGTTATCAAAAGGATAGCACGGGGAAGCAAATTATTTTCCTTGGAAAACCGCCGGACAGAGGGAACAAACTGGTCGTGAAACCATTCTTTGAACAGCTTACAATCCATCCATGCTTTTTTCTGGTTGCGATGGTATACAGGTAGGGATTTCATGTTGCAGTTTTTGAAAGCTCTGGGGCTAACAGATTTGCCGATCATAATTAAAGGGAGCTTGTGATTACCAGCAGCGTTGCTGCACACTAGTAAAGTCACACGATCTTTGCTCATTTTAAAGCCAGGAGCTTGGACTTCTGCTTTTGATGCCAGGCTTTTTGTTGGCAATGCCCTAAAATTAAGGCCTGTCTCGTCAGCATTATAAATTTGTTGGGGAGAATAATTTCCCTCTCTTATCAGTTTATTAAATTCATGCATGTATTCCTTCGCTGCATCATGGTCAGAAGATAGCTTCTCTCCAGTAATTGTTAGCTGACGAATCGCATGACGTTTTTTAAATCTGTCCAACCGACCCGTACTCGCATTAAAAGACTAATCACCATTCATTAATTTGTTTAGGTAAACAGCCTTTTCTTGAACCATTGGTCCACTCAGAGGAGTTCCCCTTTCTCTTTCCTGTGCAAACCAAAAGAAAAGAGCTTCATCCACTTTATCGTACTGGGACTGTTTCAGAGTCTGCCGAATCTCGAGTGTTTTTCCCGAAGACGTTGCGCAGCACTGTTCAAGCTTCACTCGGTACTTCTTCCAATCACAAATGGTTGCCTTACCAACACCTAGTTCCGTAGCCAGCTTAGATACATTCTCACCACTGTCCAATCGCTTCAAAGCATCCAGTTTTTCTCTGAGCGTTAACGTCGTATGTTTCCGTTTACTCATGGCGATAACACGCTAGTGTACACGAATTTTGTAAGTGTGTTAGCGATCGATTGCTAAGATTAACTCAGCAGTTCGCGAGCCGTCTGAGAGTGCACTGACCACGAACACTTCAAACATCTCAACAATAAAGGGAGGGAGTGAGAGTGAGCCATTGTTCACCCAGTTGTTCCCAATTGTTACCATGCTGTACCTACTTATATGCTTGGTATACTTCATTGTAGAAATTAGTCACTGTAACTCCGGCTAATCCGAACAAATCGGTAATCCGAACAAGGCCCGGTCCCAATTAGTTCGGATTAGCGAGACTCTACTGTATCTATTTTCCTAATAGTTTTTCTTGTAGTTGCAGGGAACTGACACAGTCTCTAAGAATATACTGTGGAGGAAAATTGAAAAAAAAAAGAACACTAGACAAGTAGCCATAATTCCAAGAGGAGAACAATAGTAATTACACTGTGAGTGGATATCTTAGAACTTTGCTCATGGCATAACTATTGGCTCTGACCAATAACTTAAGTTGTTTTAGTGACCCTCCATGTTACCACACATGTAATCAATTTTTATGAGCATTGATTTAATTTATTTGTTTCTAAATATCTCTTCAGATATTAAACCAGCACCTTTGACATTACGCATTATATTCATTTAATGATTAACATTTCTTTTAACTCTTCATTTTTCAAGTATTTTTATTTTAAGTTTTACTTTTATTTAATTTTTATATATATATTTTAAAAAACTTATTTTCCCTCATTTTCACACTTCATTTCTTTGCAGTAAATTTTGTATCAATTATTTTAAAGTTCCCAGCAAGTTGAGTGAAGTTTCCATCACTATTTCCAGTAGCACCCTGTTTTTTTGTTAGTAGGTATGTCACTTTAGTCCAAATATATAAGCAGTGACAGATGAAATTAAATTTTGTAAACTGGCATACTATGAATGTTTTAGGCCTGTTAAGTAATTACAACTTGTCAATTTTCATTAGAAACCAGGACAGGATTTGGGACAAGATCAAACCTGTCTCTTTCTATATGTGAGGTCTGAGCATTTACTGCTTGCCAACTGAGCTTGATGTATTTGTATAGCTACAAATCAAATTTTGACATTTTAGTTTTTCCCGTCGAATTGTTGAAATAAATAACTCTCGGTTTTTCTGCCGGTTAATTGATTTATTTCGTTCTTTTTCTTTTAAAAATGTTTCGGCAACTGCCATCGTTGCCCTAATCAGGTTAACTCTTACATACAAGGAAAAGACACTGACTGACTCGCGAGCCAGTCTTGGCTCCTATAAATAGCCTGTTGCCAAGGGAAGCTTCACGCTGCTCTTTGATTGGTCGGCGATGTACACGGCCATAGACGGGGTCAAACCGGTTTGGTTGCATCTCTGCATCTCGTGGCTGCATTCCGTAGCTCAGCAACTGGATGGCATTTAGTTTAGCAGTTGGCATGTGCGGTCACACATCCAAGTGCTCTCCACAATCATTGCATAACCGGCGGCATTACACGAGGGCTCTGGAACTGACCAATCACGAACGACTTATCTCCTATTGGTCAACATGTCATGACGGCGTCTGCTCGAAAGGTTGTGTCTAACACGTTGCTGTTTTAGGTCTTTTACGACTGGGTCCCAAGCCTCGCTCAGGAACAGACCACCATCTCTGTTAATGCTGTTGTCACTTAATCAAATCTCCAGCGCTTCTCTCATCACTGAGTCCCAGAAATACGATATCTTAGCCACAACTTCAGTATTGTCGAAGTTGATGCTGTGAAAATTTTCTATAGCATGTTCTGCTAATGCAGACTTGTCCAGTTGTAGTAACTGCAGATATCTTTGGTGCTCATTGCGGCGTTCCTCTATACATACTGTAGATATTCAGAGCACTTCTTAATAGAAGATTCCGCTGAATATTTTGAAATTTCTCACTTGACCTGCATTATTGTGTAAAAAATGGTTGCCATAACTGTAATCCTCATTAAATGTCAGTTTATAATGGGTATAATATACCACATTGTTAATAAACAAGGCATTCATTAACAGTGACAAAAACAATAATAAAACACCAAATAAAATTTGATACTTGTACAAATACCAGACACAACTTATCAGTGATTGAAAAAACCATTTGCAGAAAAACTTTCAAGCTGATTAGCAAACATTAATAAGGAAGAGCGAATGATAAAGGAAGGCGCTGAAACAGTAGAAACAAGAACACGTAACATACAGAACTTTTCTTGGTTAAATGTTAAGGAGTTGAGGTAAAAAATAAATGCACTGAAAATATCTATGTTACAAATTTTTAAAAAATACAATTAAATTACAAATGGAAGCATAAACACTAATCATAGTAAGCAACAATTTCTGCAGAGAAAGAAAGGAAACAGAGGGAAAACTGGAAAGCAGGAAATGTTGGAGGAATGAGGTACAGCAGGGAGCACAGGAAGAAAAGAGTTAAGCTCTACTTCTAATTGATGTGTGTGTATACTATCCAGTGCACACTGGTAGGACAGCACCCACTGCCTAAGTTTGAAAAATTGCTGTAAAAGCACAACTGTGAAACAAAAATTAAAGTTTCTACTATTATGGGTCATGGTGCATGCTCTGACAGGATCGTCAGGCTTTTGGGTGAATTCTGTTTGAATGAGACTGTATCCTGATGGATGTTTGGTTGATAGGCAGAGCGATGTATTAAGTGGAACATTTACTGCCAATAAGGTGGTAAATGACATCAGAAGTTTCAAAAGTGCACATCCTACAATAGGAAAGGTCTCTCTAGTAGTGGGACTGGTGAAGATGATACTGTCTGGATGCGTATTACAGGTCTTACTGTGTGAAATGTTGCAAGTGAAGAAAACAGGGCTGACTCATCAAATGTGGAGACTGGTATTTGTGGTTAGGAAATATAATGATGCATATTCTGGGGAATGTGAGGTAGAGAAATCTTATTTCAGTGCAGAACTAAAGGAAATCTAGCCCTGTTGTAGAAGAGGGTTGACAGACTCAAAACTTGAGAAGAACTTAGGTCTCAAGAAGTGGATTATGACTGTTTTTATGGGTATATGGTGGTTGTTGTATGCAATGACATGGAAGTAGCATGAGAGACTTTGTAGAGTAGCTCTGCTAACACACAGTCAGTCATCTTCATTCGGTGGCTCAGTGGTTAAGGTGTCTGACTGGTGATCCAAAGGTTTCTGGTTTGAATCCCTGTCTCGGAGGGCACAGCCTGCTGTGTAATGTGAAGTACATCAGAATGCTTCCGTGCTTCGGATTCCACATTAAACTGTAGGTCCCCTGTACCCGGTACGATTGTCAGGTTAGGTTTAAAGTGGATACGACAGGGGCAGAATGCGCAGCCCATTGAAACCCTGTCACCAGGTGATTACAACCACACTGAATTATTATTAATCATTATATCTTCATTCCTGAATTGAAGACATGAAACATTTCCTAGAATGTCTTACAACAGCTCCTGTGCCCCTTTCTCCAGGCTCTAACAAACAATGTCACATCACTACACAGTAACATCCAACATTGGAATGTCCTTAACACACTAGAACATTTTTTGACTAGTGCCTCCCAAATGGAATTCCCACAATTGCTTTTCTTAATTTTCTGACACACCTAGTTCTCAACAAAGTGTCTGTTGCAATGCTGCAGATACTTTTATTGTTCTGTCATACACAATCATCTTGCTTGGTTTTGAATTCTTAAATCAAGTATTTAAAAAAAAAAATGGTCAGGTGCACAGACATAATATTAATGATTTGGACACATAGCATGGACAGTCTTCTGAATTTCAATAATATTCTCAGTTTGTATCATATTACAACTGATCCTTGGTCCTATTCTCATGTCACCTCAAAGATGCTTATTTATCTCTCTTGACTGATCACTTCCTCCCATATAAAATCCACTAATATACACAAGTACCTCCACTTTGACAGCCGCCACCTATTTCATACTGAATGCTCAGTACCATATTGTTCTGGTATCCATAAAGTATATGTTCTGACCATCTTTCTATAAACAGGTATCCCAACAAGTGTTAATATTTTGCAATTATCCACCTGATTTGGTGCATAGATAACTTTATTTGTTTTATTCAAACCCACAGTTTTTATCTGATTTTGATGCAACTTTGTACAAGTATACTTTAAAACAGAGAGAAAAATGCTGTCTACATTTGGTTTAGAAATCAATCCTCCCCATCTCCACAGTCATCCCATTTAAGGAAAATTTACAAATGCAACAGTTCAGTTTTTTGCACATATCTCGAAAGCGGTATGGAAATCAGCAAAAGTGGAAGGTGATGGAGAATGTTTATGACAATTTAATCAAATGGGATAAAATGTCAGAACATTTATATCCAGCCCCCCAGGCAATGCCTGGTAGTGCTAGTACCTTACACAATTCCTTAATTTTCTGTTTATCACTCTCAATGAAATCAAACTGAGAAAGTCAAAGGAGAAACAAAGAATAACAGATAATGCAATGTAATTACAGATTAGTACGGAAAGTAAACCCATAATTTACCAAGTGAAGCAAGAGAGCTTATATAAAATACAAGGCAAACAGAAATACACAATATTTCTTGGTACCATTTACTCATGCCAAACATGACAACTTTAGAATATGTTTGTCCATGAATCCTTCCAACCCTTTCTTCCTTTGTGATAGCCCAGGACATAAATCTTGAATTATGCATTAAGCCACAACCATCTACTCAAATCATTCCATTGAAAAAATCTGCTTCATTACTGCAAATGCCATGTGCACCATTACTCACTTGCCTCAACCGCCATAGTTAAACACCAAACAGCTGTCTATCGAGAAGAATAGTAACAAGCAAATAATTTATACAGATAAGCTAGCAGATACAATGATTGTGGTTGATAGTTCCCAAAATGTCAACAGTTAATAGTTAAAGCCATCAGAATATTTTCAAATACTAACACCTTTCTGGACACTGTAGCTGGGAACTAGTTTACCAACATACCCTTGACACAAGACATTCCTTGGCTTCATTACCTACTAACACCCATTCTAACATTGCAAACTTTCAACTCTCAAAAGGATTTGAATTATCTTCTTTTTTTCCAATCTAGCCTATATATATTATATTTATTTATCTTACATTTTTATTCAGTGTTATCTATTCCGAAACACCATAAAAGTGCATACTTTCTACCCCAAATTATTGCTATTGTCGAACTGTGGTCAAGATACATAACAACTGTATTACAATCTCTACCCATAACTATGGTCGCAATCTGCATTCACACTAATAACTCGTTTCATCATCCTCTCATAATTTAAGAAAGTAACCCAAAAATTATAATTTTTTTTTTCAAGCAGTTCTCCTGCATTAAACTTTAGTAAGTAACTGGTTTATTTTCACTATCAACATTTGTATTCACTTTGTCTTGAAGCATTTACTGTAGAATATAAACAAACTAATAATTTAACTAATAACTTACCAAGGTCCACTAGTTCCCGACGTTTCAAAGCAGCATGTGTACATGTCATAGCGATTATTTTTGCTTCTTTTACCAGGAGGTATTTGGATCTATCCAGTCCACTTCGCAGCAGCTCAAATGCTCTGAATTCTTCGAGCTGTGTAAAAATTTTCTCTATGTACCTAAAACATTTTTTTTTTCATAATATTCAGTAAAATGTTCATATTTCTATTGGAGAAAATACATTATGATAAAATTTAGAGTAAATTTGAAAATCAACAGCAAAGTCTACAAATGTAATAACAGTAATCTACAAATTAAAACCAGCCTGTACATTTCCAAAGCTTATCTCAACATAAAGTTAATCAAATTCATTTACAATTTTTAACTGCAAAGAAATCAGCACATCTAATACTAGGTGACAGGAACTTTTCAATCATCATTCATGAAACAAATATTCACATAAAAAAACTCCATATACAACGCTTAATCATAAGGATTTCACTTAATATTTCCTTCTGCCATGTATAGGGAAAGGTGACAGGAATGTTGGTGGTGGTGATGTTATGAGAATTTGAAGGGGCTCAAGAGAGGCAGGTAACTGGAAAAGGTATCATCTGAAGTTGACACCAAATGGATGTATGATGCAAATACCTACCAGTATGGTTTGGACTGTCTGGTGCTTTCAAACAGGAATCTAAATGGTTTTCCATGAAGCAGGTTTTGAAACTGAATTAAATATTTCTGGAAAAACTGATTAACGGTAAAATCAACATATGACACACAGATTGGTTATGATGTGTCCTGTGATGTGGGGTTGGTTTTGCAGTTAGAGTTGGTATGTAAGGAAGTGAGTCTAGATCTTGTGCTATAAAAGTGAGAAAAAACTGAGAAACTACACCAACTGCAAACCACCAATTTAATCCTGAATTAGTTCATTCCAATATATTCCAAAGTTACAATTTTCAAAGTTCCTGACACAGAACAAAGATCAGCCTACACATATAACCTTTTCCCACCTCAAATTCATGACCAATTGTTAAAAATCCTGAGTAAACCTTACTCAACCTGCTTTCCACATTCCGCACACCTACTGCCATTCTTCCCTTCCCTCAATGCCAGCCCTTAAACCTTATTCCATGCGAGGTCAGGTCAGAAGTAGTGAGTTGGCAGGCTCTAAGTCAACATTCAAAAACTTAGCTAGATAATTAGAGCCTCAGTTAAAAATTCATGAATGCTGAATAGCAACATTTACAATGTTTATGGATAATGGAAAAAAAATAAACTGCCGTTGGGCACTAAAAATAATATAGGAAAGGGAAAGATGATCCATCACTTACCACAGATGAAGGCAGGAGGGTGAGATGAACATGTAAAAATAAAATAAAAAAAAAAAACAAAAAAACAAATTGCATAATATTTTGCTGAGAAACCTTGGCAGGGGAAAGATATGATCACAACCCGACCCACCACATATGGCGAGTTGGGTTGTGATCATACCTTTCCCACCACCATATGTCTTGCCTCTCACATGAGTAAAGTTTCTCACCGAAATATTATGCAATTTGTTTGTTTTTTGTGTTTTTATGTGTTCATCTCGCCCTCCTCCTTTCATCTGTGGTAAGTGACAGGTCATCTTTCCATTTCCTATCTTATATTTACAATGTTTAGTAAGTTTAATTTAATTTTTTCCTATCTGAATCTTTATTCAGGTCCCTAAACAGATTATTTGACTTTCTATTCCACTCATCTTCACACACTTTCTAAACACATATTTGAATACACAAATATAAAGTTTAAAAAAGTCACCTGAAGCAACCTTCAGCAATTTCCATATCCTCTTCATAAGACTGCTGCTTAAATAAAGGTTTTGGTGCATTATCAAAAAAACAGTGAAATGGGAACTCATCTTTAATTGTTTTCACAGGAACAATCTGAAACGACAATAAAATAAAAATTATTCCCATAAAATGTAAAAGTAATTTAGTAGGATAAACTGAGTGTGATAATTTAGAATACATAAATAATTTATACAATTCACTCAATTTTATAAGAAATATATTCTCCATATATTTTCAAGATAACCAGCCATTTTCTTTCTGCCTTACCTTATAGTACTCAATACTGCACTGCTCTGTCATTAAGGCACCACTACCTAGCACAGATCACTGGTATTTGTGTGTGGAAGTAGCATGGAGTTTCCTGTCGTGCACAACATTGGCCGAATGATAGCTGTGGGGATGTGGGAGATATGATGGTTAAAAGTGGTCAATGCAGGGCATTTTTCTATTTCGACCAAAGACGGGTCCCCGTATATGTAACTCTGCTGCCACAACTACATAGCATAGACCATTGGTGTTTGTGTGTGGTAGTGATATCATGTCTCCTATCGTATACTATGGTGGTTAGATGTTGGTAACTAAAGGGGTATGGGAGATATGGTGGTTGAAAGTGGTCGACCTGCGGAACTTTTATATTTCTACCTAAAACGTATGTGTCATGGTGTATCACTTTTCAGCCAAAGCTATCTAGCGCAGATCACTGGTGTTTGTGTGTGGTAGTAGCACAGAGTCACTCGTCGATCACTACATTGTCCAAATTTCAGTAACTGTGGGTGTGTGGAAGATATGGTGATTGAAATTGATCGATCAAGGACATTTTCGTATTTTGACCAAAGACGTGTGTCCGTATATTTTACTTTGCTGCCTGAACTACAAAGTGCAGATAACTGGCATTTGTGTGTGGTAATAGCATCAAGTCTCCCATCATGCAATATAGTGGATAGATGTCGGTAGCTGTCAATCCAAATTCTTTACAAACAAGAATGAAGTCGCGGGCACCAGCTAGTTTATACTACATTAGTAGTACCAATGACAGCGAAGTCATTAAAATTATTAGAAACATGAGAGAAGATTAAAGCAGCAGAGAGGAGTAGAACAGTGGAAGCGACGATCAATTATTTATATAAACATTAAGCGCATAAATCCAACGACCTGAGAACAGAGTCCAAGAATCATTATGATCACTTATACAGCCAAAATTAAAAATGAAAAGTAATGCAGTAACTATCTTCATACTGTGGAACTAACTTGCATTTTTTTCTCTGTGCTTAATTTGTTTTTCTATTTATGTTGGGGAGATAAAACAAAATTTTTCCTTAAAATATCACAATAACAATGATACATATATTGATTATGCGTCTACATGAAAAGAGAGGGCCATGATTATACGCTAAAGTACCACCTAATAATATTTGGGACCTACTTTTGCCTGGTGAAATGAAGCAACCTGACATGCCAGTGCCTCAACAAGTCATCGGAAGTCCCCTGAAGAAATATTTGGCCATAAATGAGAAAGAGTTGACAAAGCAACATGTTGTGCATAAAATTACCATTCAATGATGTCCCAGATATGTTCAATTGGATTCTGGCGATCCAGATAGTCAAATAATTTGATGGAACTATCCAGAATGTTCCTCAAACCAATCTTGAACCACTTTGGCCCACTGCGTCCTGGAAAAAATCTATCAGTTTGTGAACATGAAGACCATGCGTGGCCACTAATGGTCTCCAAGTAGTTAAACCCAATCATTTTCAGTCAAATGTTCGTTGAGTTTGACCAGAGGTCCCAGTCCATACCGTGTAAGCACAGCTCATATCAGAACAGTGCAACCACCAACTTGCACATTGCCTTTCTGACAATCTAGGTTCGTGGCTACATGGAGTCTATGACACATTCAAACCCTAGCATCATTTCCTGCCAACTGGAATCATGAATCATATGACCACGCAACTTGTTGTGGGTCCAACTGATATGGAGCCAATGGTGTTTTATATGCAGAGGCACTCACGTCAGACCTCTGCTGCCATATCCCATAAATGCCAAATTTCACTTTACTCTCATCACGGATACATCTGACGCACATCCCACATTGGGTGTTGCTGTTCTTTCATCTGTTCTATCTGTCAAGACTAACACCTCGGCGTGGATGTAACTGTTCTCAGACATTAAGTAAACAAGGTTGTCATGGTGGGAGATAATGGCAGAAGTTACAAATTTACGGCACTCTCTTGACATTGTGGATCGAGGACTGTTGGATTACAGTGGAAAGCCCCAACACTATATGGCACTTCACATTTATACATTTCTTCCAAGATGCTACAGTCTTCTAGATATTTGCCTGGTCCTATCCCAAGAGTTATGGCATTTCAGTATAAATTATGATTTTATCTGAGACCTAAGCAAATGGAAAAGGAATTGGACTTGGTTGCCAACAGGTGGTGCTGCGCAATGTACTTACACTGGTGACAGAATTTAAAGCAGTCATGTGCATAAAGCATAAGTAAGTTTGAAGGGAAATTGTGCTGTCACATAAGATCCATCCTAATTAGTACTACTAGTAGAAATTCAAGTCTTCCAAAACTAATAACCGAATGCTCTGCGTTTACTCATGATCCTAGGTTCTTAGAGATGGCTGCTATATTTCTACACAAGTTTTGTTCAACAATGCCACAAACATCTTCTGGGGTAACCTTAATGTGATAAAATAAAGTAAACCACATGGTGAATACATCACATTTGCCTTAATACAAAATTGGATCGTAGGAATTTAAAAGACTTATCACAAACTTTTACAAATCAGTCAAAGCCAAAGAAAAAATGGTTAAACATGGAATTTATAATTGCACAGGATTGTTATCCCATTATAATGCTCACTACCAGTAGTCATTATATGCAACCAAACACAAATGTACCAGTAAATCCTAACTTTTATTTGTCTTATTATCAAACATACATGTATAGAGAATATCCTTTCACAATACATTGCTCAAATTTTTGAATGAATTTGTCAGATTTATTCAGAATTATCTAAGGAAAGTCTGCTACAAAAGACAAAATCAATGGAGGATTCTAAATTTTTTAAAATCTGAACTGGCATCTTTATGTGAAATTGTGTACAAATTCTTTCCCTGCAACTATTTTTACCAACATTTGGCACAAATCTGCAAACTTAGGTTACACTACTGATACCAAGAATGACTTCAGGAGAACCAAAAGCATAAAATTCTAATTTTAGATTTAGTAATCTTTAAGGAATAATGTTACCATACTCTCTGTGCAACAATTTCTTAGTCACTGCAACCACTTACTAGTCAGGCAGGCACAAGAAGCTTGTGAAAACTTTACTCCCTCTCCAAGAGCTGTTTGATTTTGGTCCTAAATCTTCCCAACCCATACAACATACTAAACATACTACCTCTCAAACTCTTACTTCCATAACTCTGTGTTATTCCCACCTTCTCAATTATGCCCATCCTGTTCCTCTTCCACCCAACTCCAAACCGCCTTTTTACCAACAATCCTACATCCTGAAAATTCCAAAATCTCTGTTGTGAATCGTTAGTTCACTCCCCTCTTCCAACCTCAGCTTGCTGTCTGATTTCCTATTCCAACCCAAAAATTTGACTACATTGCTTTCAGCAGGGACTCTGTTGGTTGTCGCACCTTCCACTAACAATACCATTTTGCTAATACTAACAAGGTTGAGAACTGATGCAACAACTTGCAAGATAGACTCCAAAATTCATTCACTCCAACAACATCCCCTCCTCTTATTCCAATAATTCCTTACTTCTACCATTTCATTACCTTTCTTCCTGAATTCATTCCCCCACTCCAATAACCTGAATTCCACAAAGATGATGGCCTTGAGAGAACTCTCCAAAAATCAAAGCATCATAAGCCTCTTGGCTGATACAAGGGTCAGTATAAAAGTTTTGAGAAAGAAAAAAACCAAATGCAACACTGGGCAGTCCCTTCGCTTCCAAGTTAATCAGTAGGAGGTATTTGCCCACCCCCTCCATACATTCCAGCAACATGGCAGAAAACAACACCATACATGCTGACTGTCAGTGGTTAAACTAGAGTTTGAATGGGAACATCTATGCACCATGTTGGTCTAGCATTTTAAAAATGGATTAAATGAAGTTCAAAGTTTTGTACTTTAACAACACTCCTTTCAGGACCTTGAACCTTCCCATGCCACAGTTTTCTGATGTTTTGAAGAGTTCAGAAGGGTCTGGGCAAAGCTGAAAGATGACTGGAATGGTCATGAGTCCATAGCAGTGATTTAGGAAAACACCACTGCTGTATGGGGAAAAATGGTTCACAAAACAATCACGTAACTTTTAAGGAAGACAAGGTATCCCTAGAGATTGTATCATCTACATCACTTTCTTTACATAAGAAAGGTTTCATCTCATTGCATGTATAACAAAATGACAAATGCACAGATGTTAAATGGTGTAAACAAATGCTGGCCAAGCTCAAGAGAGAGGAATTCAGAAAGTTTTTCAACACTGGCAGCAGTGATGAGATCTGGATCTACCATTTCAACCCTGGCAATGTGAATCTTTCCTGATGACATCCCTAAGGTGTCAGTAAGAAAATGGTGGCCACTTTTTTAGTCCAAAAGTGGTCATTCAGCAACTAATCCTTTGGAGGAACATAGGAATATCACTACTCAGTAGTAATGTAATAGAACAAATAAGACAGCTCTCTGACACCACCAAATACTGATTTCAAATCACAAACCTCATCAACTCCATCAGCAAAGAAGTCCATTCACTCCTCAAATTCCAAAGCCATTTGGCAAATTTTTCACCTTACTTAATTTTTCTTATTATTCCTGCCCATGATCTATAAGACTGGCATTACTGGACACCGAAAAGTCAGTGCATTTTGGTCACCTATAGAGCACGTTTCTTCTTTCTTAGACCAATACCTACAACCATTTGTCTACACCCTCCCATCCTTTGTCAGCGATACTACCTACTCCCTAGAATATTTGTTAAGAGTCTCCACATCCCTATCTGTAGATTCCTGAAAAGGTATCAACTCTTTCCACACTAATCCCCACTATACATAGCCCAAAACCAATCACAATTCTGTCTTTCTCACATTGTTCTCATGACCTGAAACTCTTGAAGCAAATCTTCTGGTATGGGTATGACTTTCTAAGATATTTCACAGAACTGCATTTGCCCACTAATTTTCTCATGTAACATTGAGTGCACCACCCAACTTGAGTACTATACATGTCCACAAATAGAAACTCTTTAATACTGCTAGACCAGTCCACAGCATCTTACCTAGTAATAAAATGCAATATGTATCCATTCAATAAAATCCATTTCAACCCTACCACACAAAAAACATTTTATCCTTAAAATCTAGACCTATCAGTTGCACTACATGCCAGCTCCTGAAATTCACGTGGCCTCATTAACTGTTTTAAAGTCAGAGCCATCAGTGTAAACACAACCCCATTGGAATTCTGTAGCTGGAAACTGACCTACCAACACATTCTTGGCACCAGACACCACTCGTGTCTCAACATCAGATAATTCTTACCTTCCTCTTCACAATGCCATCATAGAATGTCATTTGTAAGTACAGTTTATTCAATCAACTTCATTTATATTCAGTTATATTGTACAATTTTGTAATATAGTTTTTAAACTATATAAATATTTGTCATTTATATTTTTTTCTGTATGGTTTTTCCCTTTCTGTACTTAACATTTCCAATGATATTGTTTTAACCACCCCCACCAGAAATGAATGATCGCATACAGTCATTCATTTCTCTTGTCAAAACCTAGTAATGTACATGATTAAGATCTGTGCCCAAAATTTTGGATTTGTGTAATATTTTTTGTTGCCACAGCCCTCCTTCAATGTTGGTATACTTTGCTTTTCCATATTAGTATCACATCATAGCATCTCTTCCTGCTCCATTACATATCACTAGTAAATTTCCCTAGAATTCTCAATGATTGTTTGTATATGAGCAAAAAAAGTGAATTTATATGTAAGAACGGAATTTATATGTTCCATACCTTTCCTGATGGAGGGCGTACTCTGCTAAGGAAACGCTCCCAGCGGGCCAACACCTGATATAAGAAGAAGTGCCCAGCTGTCTCACAAGTATAAGCAACATCACCTGATACTTGTAGGCTTTCCTGAAGACGCTGGACTTCCATGAGTAAATCGAGCCTCTTTGCAAGTACATAGTTTACTCGACCATACCTGTTCAATAAAGAGATTAAATTGCTTACTTTCCTTAGCATATTTCATTTTTAACATATCTATCTGATACTGTTCATGATGTTTTGAAAGGTTTGAGGTATATAGATATCTTAAAAATACTAATGTATCAAATATATGAACATACATAATAAATTAACATAAAATAATTTCTACACCCTATAAGGACAAATACTGTTCAACTTCCTTATTGTAACTCCACTTTTTACTGTTTTGCCTACTTCACTTAGTGTTTTTTATATTATTTTCCTCCTTGTTACAGTAATTAGCACCTTTGTATTATTATTCCCATACCAGCATTCTAAAAATGCATTGTTATAACCCCATCATAATTCAAAGTGAGCTGTTTAAGAAACCCTTTCCTTTTCTCCTCATATTTAGGACTAAGCGATTGCCATGACAGGCTCACCTTGGAGCCAAGTTTAATTGTGGCTTATCATGATGATATAGAACCAGCATAAATTACACACAGGTGTATATACTGTGCCTCGTCAACTCTTTTGTATAAATTATGTTGTAAAGAAACCACTCCTTTCTGATACAATGCATGAATTTTATAGACTTTTTTTTATTTCTTACTGTATTCTATGATACCAACCCATAATTCTTCCAAACTGTAAAATGACATCACCTTAGATTTTTTCTTTTCTTTTTGATCAGGGAAAAAATACCATAGCCATAGGCTGCACTAATCACATGAAAATTATCACTAGCAAATCAAAGTTTCATGCTACAATATTTCGGAACAAACTATGTTCTGAGTGTACCTTTATTAATATGAGTTAGGAACTACTCCACTGAATTTATAATTAGACTTTAACTATATCCTTCTCTCCTTGAAAAAGTAACACTAAGAAGAAGGAGCAACACACGAGGACACCAAAATACACAACAATAGCAATTGTAGCAATACTAGATGACCCTTATAAAAATTTTGCAAAAGATATATGATGAATACAAGATTAATTGTTTGTAGTTGGATGAGAGAACTGGCTCTTTTGTAACACTTATTTACTTGCCAACTAAAATATGAATGTAGCAAAATATAGTGTCTTACAAAACAATTAGAAATGGTTATAAATGTTTCTTGAACAGAAACAAAAATATCCTAAAAGCTCCTTACTCTAGAAAATACAAACAGTTTATCAATATCTCTGTGACATATGGTGTTGCTATCTAGTGGCAATAAATTATTCCTTGTTGATGCCAGCACTTAGCCGTGACCTTGATTGTTCATAATTTTGCCATTTACAGGCTGAATTTTTCCAAAAATTTCCTTCTTACAACAGCGGAGAACTTAATCTTTAAAATGAAACCTCATAGATTTTGATGACATATGAAGGGACAAAGATAACTCATCACAAGAAAAACACCTTTTAGAAATAATATATATATATATATAAATAATATATATATATATATATATACAGTCCAGTCACATTAATCTGACCACATCTCAAAAACCAGTATAGCCACCTTTGGCAGAGCGGACCACTTCGAGGCATGCAGGAAGAGAGTCAATTAGGTTTCTGAAGGTGTTCACTGGGATGTTGAGCCATGCCGACTCCAGTGCCATGGCCAGCTGTGCTAGATTACGTGGTGCACCACCACTGATTTTGAATAGTGCCATTTTGCCATTCACGGTATACTTTCACCACAGCGGCACGTGAACAGTTCACAAAATTATCCGTTTCCAAAATGCTTCCACCCTTGGCCCGAAAGCCAATAATCATGCCCTTTTGGACATCGGATAAATCGCTACGTTTCTGCATTACACCAACGATTGAAATGCTTTCCGATGCCCTAGGCCATCCTTTATATACACTCCACTGTAATGTGTTGCCACCTGCCTTCTGTGATTGATTATTTCATGTTGACATCGAAAGTAGGTGGTGGTCACATTAATGTGATTGAACTGTGTATATACATGATTTGTTAACATAAAATTGAAATTATTTAACTGAAACAACTGCTTGCTAGTAAAGCATCAATTTTACTTGGTTCTAAATACAGCTCTTAAAAAATTGATTTACTTTCAGATTGAAATCCAAATTGCTGCAATGCTTTCAGACTTGAATGCAAAACAATTTTTGTGATTTAATTTTTATTTCTTTTCTCATTAATAAATAAAACATATCAAGAATAACTTCAGTACCTTCAGAACTCTCGCCAGCTATCATGTTGCATGAGGTACTTAACGGGCAATATGAAATACATGGATAACAGCAGTCAGCTATTGATGGATATACAACAGCACAACACAGACCTGCCAGTGAATGTCTGTTATATACTGGCAATTGATATTGAAATTACATACCCTACTGGAAAGATTCTTAAACCACCAAACTGAAATATGATAGTGAGGCTCAATTACTCCTTAATTTACTTGTATCCCAGGCCTAGACTTTGCCCAAGAGAGAGCTGAAAGGACACTGCCCAAATACCAAACCAAAATATAATATGACATGTAAAATTCATGTAGATCAAACAATATAAGAAAAATTATATTTAATAAAGTCACAATTTAATATGGTTAGAATGATAAGCATAAATAAAGATTTTTGGGAAACATTTAACTACTACTGACCTGCTGAAATCTTTCTCTGTCTCAAGAGCCTCTTCTCCATGACCCAGACGCAAGAGATGGCGTTCGTCAATATCAAGTGCCATAATTTTTTCAAATAGCTGATTCAAAGCCTGATTTGAATGCGTCACAATGAGAGTACGTTGATTAGGAAAGTTATGGTATAAGTTTGATATTATTTGAACAGCAACATCTGTTTTTCCAGTTCCAGGAGGTCCTACAACTAAAGTCAGACCTGGCTGCATTCCTGCTCGAATAGCTTCTATTTGTGTTGGTGTAAATGGAATGGTATTTCTGAAAAGAAAGTTAAACATCATTATCTATTATTGATAACAATTCATTTTCCATTTTGCCATGTCAAAAATGAAAAATGTTCACTTCATTATCAAAGCAGTCAAAATATGTAAAATCCACATGACGTTTACAACAGGAACTTAATGGAAATTAAATTACTGTTTTTGTCCATTTGACACAGCTACACCCTTATACTTCTCAAATGACGTTCACATAATAAATTTCTAGGACATTTAAACTTTGTAATAAAACCATATTTAACTAATATTGCTTTGTTTTCACACGTATAAACTACTCGAGAAGATAGTTCTGGCTCAGATTTATGACGCCATTAATAAGGTCGTTTCCCAGAGCAGGCTGGAATCAGGTTAAAGCATAGCTGTTCTGAATGGATTCATACTCATACTTATTAAAATTTCTTACTGTTAATTTGCATATGCTTCACATGAATAATTATTTTTGTTAGTTTTCATAACAGTATTCTAAAAATTAATTCAGAAATTTAAACCAGAATTTAGGAAAATCCTGTTGTTTTCTGCTTTATTGTTCAATCTTCTCATCACTGGAACTTCATTATATCACTACTAATGACACTCCATGTCACCTTGTCAATCTAATATCCCTGAACCTCAACCTACTTAGAGACTTCCACAGCAACCAAATCTTATTGTACCCATGTTGTAAGAACCCAACAATTGGCGCACCACAATTAAGGTTAAAGATTATGATAGTAATAAATGAAGACACCCAGCAGAGTCGATGCCAGGAAGGCACAATATTACAAAAAGAAGAAACATAAATAATTTAAAAGGTATGTTAACAACTTATAACATAAAGAAAAATAAAATAGAAGTTCATTTCAGGAAGGAAACCTTCTACTCAATTCATTCTTCTTGCAAAGGTTATGTGTAACTTAATAGATTCATTAGTTTAATTTTTTTATTTATTCAATTATTTTAGCTTATTTATATTTATGTAGTTAAGATTTTATTATATTAGTCTGGTCTTTTTGCCCTTCAGTGTTTAGTTTTGATATTTTGCATGCTTGGGTAATAGCTTCAAATCACTATTCCTCTCCCTGCCCTCTGTTAGAATTTACCTCCACCATGTTCCTGGCTAACAGTCATTCTGTGAGGCAGTCTCCCACATCACCCACCCTCTGCAATGTTTTATGGTTGATAAAGGGCTGAAAACCTGCAAATTTCTATACCATTTGTGTATGTCTGTTTTATGTCTTTCTGCCACATAACCATCATCCAAGGGAAGTGGTGGTTCATTTCCCCATCCTAATTTATAATTCCATTTAATTTTCTTGTATTAAAAAATCCATACCTTTCTTCTCTAACAATTTTATCCACTAATATAGCCATCATTTTCATCTTCTCTTCAGGAGAAAAAAATGCAGGGAATTATGCAAATTAAAAGAATAATTTTTTACTCCATTATATTTCCTGTGAAAAAGTTCTGATGATTTCTGGCAAAAGATAAGTATGATAAAATGGCAAGTCTCTGCATGTACACATCCAATCTCCTTGGCATGTGTCTCCTCCTTATACATTGTTGACATTTTATACAGAAAAATTGTTAAATGTTTTCATTTCTCATATTTCCTTTGTTTCATTGCATAAAAGCATTTTATTTTTTTCTCATTATTTACCAAATTTTATCTTACATACATATTTATGTCTTCTATTTAGCAATTATTATTTAACGAAGTTGAGTTAAAGTTTATAATACAGTAAGCATAACGATGCTAACTTACATTACACTTGGGGACTTCAGTTTCAAGGAGACATGTTAACTCCAGACAACCAGCAGGGCTGGGTTTAAATAACTTGGCCACATTGCTGATTGTCTTGAGTTATCATATCTCAATGAAACCGCATCATCAAACGGAACTTTGAGAGTGTTCAATCTCATCAGTCCATTAACACTCATGATATAGCACTTTTACACGACCACTGGTTCCATCTCCGAGGAGCCAAAAGTATACAACATTCTAATACAACAACTCAGTAAAAATGCAAATGGCAACAATTAATTTCATACCTAGCCATAACATCTTTAATTGCCTTGCAAGTCAATGAAATGTTAAAACCTGAGAAAAAGAAATAATTATAGTTTCACGAAATTTGATGTAATAAGGTTTTTTAACTGTGTGGTTATGTTGGTAGGCCTAGTAAATAACTCTTTTTATATACATTTTCTAACCTAAAAATTTTATTTTCCCTAAGCATCTGAGATGACTATTATTCCTAACCCTATGAGACAGTGAGATGTTACATTTTATTAAAAACAAAAAGTACCACATCAACTGAGCTTCACTCGATGCTAATAACTTTTAGGCAATTCAATCTTAACCTCAGACCACTTTCCACACTATTTTTCAAAAATGGCCGGGGTTATCCTGCGGTAAGAGTACTTTTATTCTACTAGGCCTCCTGAATCTATAAAATGACACATACAGACTGTTTTGTAAGATGGGGAGGCCCATGTTTATGGACTAGGTGTTGGTTGAGATTCGGAGGTCTACTGAAGTAGGTTCTAGATGGGTGAGGGTGGATTTTTGGAAGGAGAATTCTCATTTCTGGACAGGCTCAAAGATAATTGTAACCTTGTCTAAGGACTCAGTTGATGGATTTCAAACCTTGAAACTATCAGGTGACCAAAACGTGTCTGTGGTAGGTTTTAGAAGGTTGTGGACGGTTGATAGGTCGATTGGGTTGTGATGTGGCATACAAAACTTGTTTATGAAATAAATCTGGTGGGTAATTGCGATATATCAGAGCTTGGGAGAGGTTGCTGGAATACTGTGTGAGGGCATGCTCACTGGAACATGAGTCTCAAACGAATGTCAAGGCTATAGGGAAGGGAGTGTTTGATGTGATGAGGATCGCAGGGCAGTACTGTTGTTAGATGGTAAGTTTGATATGGACAGATGAGCTAATGTGGCCATTTGTGAGAAATAAATCAACATCCAGGAAAGTGGCATGTGTCTGGGAACAGGTCCACATGAAATTCGGGGTGTTGGAGGCACTGAGATTATTAAGGAAACTGAGTAGGTTTCCCCATGAGTCCAGATCATGAAAATGTCATCAATGAATCTGCCCTACAAAAGGGATTTTTGGTGAGCCCCATCCAAGAATGACTGTTCCAGGCGGCCGAAGAAGAGGTTGGATTTTTTTTTTTTTTTTTTTTTTTTTTTTTTTACTTATTGCTTTATGCCTTGTCGATGGCTTAGGTCATTAGAGGCGGGATGGGACTGGAGACACGGAACAGGAAGGAATTCGGCAATGGCCTTTTTGAAGGAAGCATCCCAGCATTCGCCTGGAGTGATTTGGGAAAGCATGGAAAACCCAAATCTGGATGCCCGGACAGAGATTCGAACCTGCGTCCTCCCGAATGAGAGGCCAGTACATTAACCGTTCACCCACCACGCTCGGTGAGAGAGATTAGAATAGCCATACGGGTGCCCATGACAGCGCCACTAATTTGGTGGTAAATTTTGCTTTCAAATGAAAAAACGTTATTGTTCAGTATCACCTGGGACAGGGTGATGAGAAAGGATCTGGTAGGAAGGCTGTTGGGGGGGGGGGGGGGGGAGGGGATGGTGTGCTGATATAGAAAATGTCCAATGGTGCCGAGTCCATGACAGTGGAGAATGTTGGTGTATATGGGCACAGTAGAAAAACGAAAGAGGAAGTGATGGGTGTCTTTGATGTGGAGGGAAGCTGGCTGACAATGGGCTGTAAATGTTGGTCTACCAGGGCAGAGATCCGCTCGGTCAGTGAACCACAAGCAGCAACTATGGGGCATCCTGGGTTGCCAAGCATATGGACTTTGGGAAGTAGGTACAGAGAAGGTGTACGCAGCTTTGTTGGAGTGTGGTCTTGGAGGGATCCACTGAACTGTACGTAATCTTTTATTCTTTTATTGAATGTGGATGTGGGGTTATAGATTAAGGGGTGGTATGTGTTAGTGTCAGAAAATTGACATACTTCGAGCCTGTCCAGAAATGAGAACCCTCCTTTCAAAAATCCTCCCTCACCCACCTAGAACCTACGTCAGTACACCTCCAAACCTCAAACAACTCCTAGTCTATAAACATCGGCCTCCCCGTCTTACAAGACAGCCCCAAGGATCTTTTCCTTGTAACAAAACCCACTTTAAATTATGCAACATGCATCCCACTTCCACCGCCTTCACCAACCCCGTAACTGGGAAAAACTTCCGATTCACAGGACTTGCCAATTGTTTATCTTCCCACCTGATATACCATCTCACCTGCAACCACTGACCAGCCTCCTACATATGTCTGATCATGAATCCACTGGCCATCAGAATGAACAGACACAGTAACAAGTTTTTGGCACATTTATATATTTATATTAACCTCCTGAGTGAAGCCAGGATGCCAGTCATTACGGAGTTCTGTCAAGAATGTGTCAGATCTCCATGAAAGGGCAGAAATGTAACAAATGACACCAACCAGGCGGATTCATAACAAAAAATTCAGAATGTGCCTGCCAGCATCGCAGACCTTGTATTCTGTCAGTGAGCAACATCCGAGCTGCCAGGGTGTGGGCGTTGTAGGGAGCCAAGTTTTTGCATGCCTTTTCTAATATAGAAAGAAGCATGATATGAGTCTAAGCCAGCCACTACACACTTGTAAATTATGAAAATTACATGACACATGATGAAGATAGCAGAGCCATCTGTCAAAACACTGTGTTCTTACGAGATCATCCGGCTGGACACACAAGAAAATTACATTGCAAAGTATGGGATGTTAGATGATTTTCAACATTCTCTGCAATTAATGGTTTCTTAAGAATCTGTTTCTTTAATTTCCTCTAGCCAACATGCCACTAACTTCACACAATCATTCTACCACAACATTTAACCTTTTTTTTTTTTTAAAAAAAAAAAAAAAAAATAACCAAACAAACCACAATGGTTTTGTCACTTTCCATCCATCAAGCAATTTTATCACTCTTTGTTACTTGCAGTGGAGTCTCCGAATCTCTGCAGATTCCTGCCCAACCTACACTATTTCCATTCTAGTGCATGTATAACCAATTTCATGTATACAGTCATCCTCTGCTAAGACAGGGCATAGCCAGGAAATATCTTTATGTTCCTGCATACAGGGTAGGATCAGAAAGTAGTAGGACTGAATTAATTTAATTTTTTTTACAGAACTAATTGGTAAAAATTCTTAGTAGTCCGCGAAATAACACCCTTGTGCTTTGACAAAATGCATATAACGAGATTTCCATTGCACGTATGCCTTCTGGAAGTCACTTTCTGGGATCTCCTTCTGAGATGATGTCACGGCCCCTTGGACGTCTTCTATGGAGCATTATCGGTTTCCCTTGAGGTCTCGCTTGAGCTGAGGAAAGAGGAAGAAGTCCGGCTGTGCCAGATGTGGACTGTGAGAAAGGGGGGGGGGGGGAGGGAGGATGAGGCAACCCTGCGCTTGGCCAGAAACACCCTTACGAATAGCGCGGTTTGGCATGGCACGTTGTTGTGGTGAAGCTTCCAAGAATCAGCGATGTCTGGCAGCAGGCGAAGGACGCATTTGCGCAATCTGTCAGGCACGTCCACGTAAAAACTGGCATTCACCACAGTCTGTTTAGAGGGTACAAACTCCCTGTGAACCACACCACAATGATCAAAAAAGAATATGAGCATGGATTTGACCCTTGACTTGCTCGTTCTGGCTTTCTTCAGACATGAGGACTTGTTGGTGGGCCACTCGGCGCTATGGCGGCTCACGGCAGCACCCCCATAGGCACCCTTAAACATTCTGAGGGTCTCCGTCAAAGTTTTCCCGAGTTTGATGCAGAATTTGATGGCACAGCGTAGCTCGAGATTTTTATCCATTTTGGATCGCGACGTCGCTTTTTAACAGATGTTCATGGAAACTGTTGTGCTAACACTTCACTTGCCCGCAAGCGACTGAAAAAAATATTGGTCTCTTTAGAAGGCTCCCCACTACCATGCCCAGGTGGTCTGATCCCCCTCCAGCATTCTGTTTTTCTACAGAAATTCAGTCCTACTACTTTCTGATCCTGCCCAATAGTTTTCTAATACCCCCCCCCCCCCCTGCCACAATAGTGTATGCTGTGATGAATGGATACTTTCTCTATCCTTAATACAATTTTGCAGAAATTCAAGTGATTATATTACCTCTTTGGTTCATTGAAAAGGTACGGTCCTCGGCTGGGTATGATATGAGGTTCAACAGTTATAATTTTCCGAACAACTTCTTTTGGTTCATCACTGTCCGCTTCCCGTTTCCTTGATTCAACATCTTCAAATGTCAGTCTGTGCAAATAAAATAAAATCAATTATTAGCATTAAATGGTAATAACTTTTCTGTTATGTTAATGGTTCTATTACAGTAAAATATGCTTGCAACAATAAAATGAAGATGTTTGGATTTATTCTTATACAAATGTATGGAAATAGTTACATCAATAACTTTTCAGCTCTAAATTTAAAAACTGATTACAATAATGGAATAGGAAACAGGCTATGCGAAAATATGGTTTTTAGAAAGGATAGATAAAGTATGCACATTACCTACTAGAGATAAGGGAAGCAGGACTAGAATAAAAAATAAGATGATCACAACAAATAAACAATACTTCCCCTGATCTGTTAATTAAGAAGTTATCCAAAATAATGTTTACTTGTTATGCTTGTACTTTTTTTTTTGACAGAGCTCAGAAACCTCCTACTTACAATACAACTGTGTACATGCTAGGTGAACTTGGTTCATTTGAGTCCCAAAAGTTAGTTTAAAAAATATGGGTTTGCATGTAAGGAGATCTTGAAAAATATTTTATACCTGAATGGTGGTACAAGCTTTCGAGGATCATCAGTTTTAACCTGTATTTCATAGTCAGGAAAACTTGCTCGAAGATGGTCCATATCCAAAAAGGTATCATTGAAGTCCATAGTCGCAATTTCATTTGGCATTCTAGAAGAATAAAAAAAGAACAATGTGCAAACATAATATCAAAACATTTTGCTGACCTAGAAGACTGGTAAATCACTGGTAACATTATTCACTTTATGCCATAAATATAAGAAATACATTGGAAGGGGGAAAAAAATTCTTCTGAAGTTTATCTCCACCACATCCCTAATTTATGTTTCTTTAAGATATTCCAGCACCTAAACAAGATTTAAGTACACTAAATCCAGCTATATTTAAAATATTACAATCCCAAGAAAATATCACAGCTCTACTTGTATCTGTCTTAGTAGTTTTCCCCAAAACTGGAAAAACAATATTTTAGTTCAAAAGGGCCTGTTTTAATTTTAAAGAGTTCTCATTCATCAATTCAAATTTTTACAGTAATAAAATCCGTATTTACACACTAATGTTAATGTTCTGCAAATTTTTTCCCAAGACAGAAAATATTATTAACATTATCTTGTCATGCCCCTTGCTTCTTTTTTAAAAATTTTTTTTATTTAATTAATTAATTGCAATGGAGCACACGCTCCGGTGGAAATTTCCCTACACACCCAACTTCCCGCTATCCTTCACTCACCTACATTTGCCCTCTACAAATTTTAACTTTAAATTCTTTTAACGTTTTCGGTAGGTTATTCATCATTCCCCTTGGTAAGTCATTCCAATCCCTTATATCCTTACCTAAAAAAGAAAATCTTCCCACACCCTCAACTTCTAAGACTCTTATAGTCAAACAAATTGAGTGCAATTGCAGCAAACAACTGTCGTCTTAATTCTTAACACTAAACTAACCTAGCTAAAGAGTAAAAGATTTTAAAATTGAAAAACAATATAAAAATTGGTGCAAAGGATCAAAAACAGAAAACAGTTTAATCAAAGCGTTTTAATAAACATTGATTTTTAAAAAATTGAGCAATTGTTGTTATTTGCATTAGATTATTGTAAATAAACAGTGGATTTAAACTACCGGGTGCTTCAAAAAAATGTATACACACTTTAAACTATTGTTGTTTTCCCGCTCTACAAGGCTAGTGTTATATTTCTTCGCCAGGTGCCAGCATAATCGTCCCTCTATGTTATATTATCAGTTGGAATTTGTAATATCAACATGGGGGACGTACGTTTGAGTTTTGAAGAACGTAAGCAGGTTATTAAGTGGTACTGGAAGTTTGAGAATGTAAATGAAGTTCAAAGACAGTGGAGAAGGGAGTATGATACAGAACCACCTTCAAGATTAACAATTACACGCATACGAGACAAGTTCGAAGTTCATGGAACAGTGTGTGATGTGCATAAAGGTCATTCAGGTCGGCCTCGAACAGCTACAAGTGATGAGTCATCAATGGCAGTCTTGGAACTGTTTCAACGCTCTCCTAACAAATCTTCAAGGCAAGGGGCACGTGAAAGTGATGTAAGTGCTAGCAGCGTGCTACGCATTCTGAAGAGAGGCAAGTATCGTGTTTACATTCCAAGGCTGGTGCAACAGCTAAGTGACGACGATCCAGATAGAAGGTTGCAATTTTGTGAATGGATTCAGGAGATGGTGATACGTGAACCGGGATTTATGGGTAGCATCATTTGGTCGGATGAAGCCCAATTCAAACTTAATGGAACTGTCAATAGGCACAATTGTGTTTACTGGGGTGATGAAAATCCTCACATTACAATTGAAAAAGCTGTAAATTTGCCAGGTGTAAATGTGTGGTGCGGTTTGTCTTCAAGGGGACTCATTGGACCTTTTCGATTTGAAGGCACTGTAACTGGTATTAATTGCCTAACAATGCTTGCTGATTCCATATTTCCTGCCATTCGTGCATTATACGGTAATGATGATTTTTATTTTCAACAAGATGGTGCTCCGCCGCACTATCACAGGGACGTACGAGCTTACCTGGATCAAAATTTGTCAGGCCGGTGGATAGGACGCAGGGGGCCAATCGAGTTTCCAGCACGCTCTCCAGACCTTACACCACTGGATTTCTTCTTGTGGGGCACAGTAAAAGATGAGGTGTACAAACGTAAACCACGTAACCTAGACATTCTTTGGAATGAGATTCAAGCAGTGTGTAGAGAAATCTCATTGGACGTTTTGATACGATGTACAGAATCTGTGGTGACTCGTACTCAGAATTGTATTGATGCTGCAGGTCACCAATTTGAACAGTATTAACATTTGTTGTTTATGTTTGATTTACATTGGACTTTTAGCTTTCTATTTTCCTGAAATTTAACTTTGTAGAACGGTAAATAAATTTTCTATGGAAGTTCAAAGTGTGTATACATTTTTTTGAAGCACCCTGTATCACCTTTTGGTGGCATAAGACTAGTAAAAGTTGCTAACAGATAAAGTGATTGAGAATTTTTAATGCCTTTCATTACATTTAGCTAATTTCATTTTAAGCTCATAGTGTAATTAATGAGCTTCATTTCGCCTAATAATAATATTAATGTCTTAATAAGAGATTATGTAACGTCAAAGTAATCTAATAGTTTGATAATACCTAGAATAATGTGCTGCGCCTGGATCACCATAGCCTAGAATAATATCATGAAGCCAATCAGGAACAACACACTCTGTATTCATGAGTTCCCGTATTGTTTCCAAAACAGCTTTGAAATTATTCTCTTTTGGTTTGCGTCTCATCAGAATATTAAATGTTTCGTACACATCCTGTAACATCAAAATAGTCGATTTTTGCAAAACAAATAAAGACATCTAAATTTTTAATTTCTTATTTTTTGTTTGTTAGTATTTCATCATGAATGAACTGCCAAAAATATGTATATTAGGATTGTCACAAAATATATAGGATTTCTTTTCTTTTTATTTCAATTTACTTTTGGAGGAATCTTCAACCATTCTAACATTTATCGAACGTAGAAAATGAGGTTGTCAGAGCTTCAGCTCAATTGGATAACATTATCCTGTGCCTCATCAACGATGAAACCTTGAAAAATTGTGATTATTTTCAGAAAAGTGCAGTTTTTCTTTCATTAATTGAAATCTAACATTTTTCTAATTTCATGGAAACTGTTATTGTCTTAAACTTTTACTTTCATCAATATTGTGTTAAATCTTAGATTTAACGTTATTTAGCATTTTTCAGGGGAGATCAAGATCCATATTCTTAATTTAGACCTCGTAACCATCAGAAACCAAAATAACTTTTTTTGCCTCTTGTATTATTTGCTTTAAGAGACATAAAAATGAACAATTTTTGTAACTTTATAAATATTTTCACTGATTTCAGTTAATTAATAGGTATCTAGTTCTGTTAAAATATATTAAAAAATTCTGATTCCGAGAGAGCTATTGTACACCGAGTTGAAAAACTTCTTCCATATATTTTGAATAGAGAAAATATAGAGAAGGTAGCAGTATTAATTTAATTACAATTCCAAAAAAACACACATGATCCAGTGGCAACATTCCTACATCTCCACTTTCCCATGTAATGATTTTTCACATCCTCCTACTTTTGTCTTTTACAAATTCCAACTTTAAGCTCCATTAGCATTTTTGATAAACTGTTTATCATTTCTTCCAGTTCCCGACTCCCTTACCCATTACGAAAATTTCCCCCGTCTCTTTCGCCTGAAATCAAGTGACAGCTTATGGACATGTTCATATAGTAATTATATGTATAACAACTAACTGTATAGTAACTTACTAATAATATTTCCCCCTAACTTTCAAATTATTGTTTTAATGTTTTAGAAATAATTAAGTAACAAACTGTTATATTTCCAACAGAACATGGCAATAAATAAAACTTTCGGTAATGAATTTAAAACTAAATCTACAATGAAATATAAAAGATCATACCTACTGTGAATAACACTAATGATTTATTTACAAGTAATTATCATTATTATTTCAATTTATGTTCTCGGGCAACTAGCCGAGTGAACATGGTATTTACACACAATATTTTGCCGCCATCTTCTGGTAACATGCCAGATGCTGTGAAAGGATAGGAGACCTTTATAGCCTGCAAGGTGGTCACAAAGTTGACAGGCATGCAGTTACTCTAGAATAGCCTTTCCCAACCATTTTCAACAGAGGATCCCCTTAGAGACTAGCCCTTAATATATTTAATAATGATAATTGTAAATTGGCTATTCTAGAACTGTCATTTGATAGCTCAACTCACATCTCACACATTGTGGCCAGAGTTCATATCTTGTCACATTTTTGTAATTATTAATTTTATGTTTTACTAACTGGTGCCCACAACTTTGTTTGTCAAGCATTTTGAATATTTGAATTTTTATATTTTTGCACCGAACCTTAGATATTTTCATGATAAAAGGAAGCCTGCCAAATTAGCAACCTGCCAGTCAACGTCCTGTCAAAATCGGTTTACAATAAATATGTTGCATATAATTTATTTTCATTTCTTAATATCTGAAAAAGCTGAAAATTGTCTTATTCTAAAACATTAATCAAGAAAATTTTAGTGCATTCAAAAACATTCTAGAAGATTCCAAAGATTTTTAGAATACTTTGGTCAAAGTAAGAAAATGTTCTCGGCTGACCATTTTCAATCGCCATCACTCCCACAGCCCTACAGCTACCAACAAGCAACCACCACAGTGCACAATGGGGCACTCCAGCCTACCACAACACACAAACACCAGTGGTCTCCACTAGGTAGTTGTGGCTGCAAAGTGAAATATAGACACATGTGTTTGAGCAAAATATGAAAATACCCTAGGTCGACTACTTTTAATCACCGTATTTCCATTCAATCACAGCTACCGACATATAATCATCATAGTGCATGATGTGAGAGTCCAGGCCACTACCACACACAAACACCAGTGGTCTGTGCTAAGGTTAAGTGGCTACAAAGTGAAATTTGGTTGAAATGTGAAAAAGTCCTAAGTTGACCACTTTCACACTTCCACAGCTACCAACATGCAATCACCATAGTGCATAGTAGACTGCAGGCTACTACGTCACTCATGCACCAGTGGTCTGCGATAGATAGTTGAGGCTGTAAACTGACATATACGAACACACACACATCTGATCAAAACATGAAAATTCTCCAGGTCAACCAATTTCAACCACCATATCTTCCACATCCCCACAGCTACCGACATGCAGCCAACTCAGTGCATGATGTGAGACTCAAGACTACTATCACACACAAAGACAGTGGACTCTGCTATGTAGTTGTGGCTGCAAAGTGAAATATAGAGATACACACATCTTTGGTCAAAATATGAAAATACCCCAGGTCGACCACTTTCAACCACCATACCTCCCCCAATCCCACAGCTACTGACGTTCAGTCAACGTAGTGCACGATGGGAGACTCGGAGCTACTACCACACAGAAACTTGTAAGAACCTTAGAATTTTGGCAAATTCTAGTTTTGCTCAGGCGGGACTTTGAAATTTCGAGTAAGAGTAGTTTTCAACTTTAAGGAATTTCCCTGTAATCTTTCCTATAGTGACAATTCGCCATAAAAATCATTTTAAAGTGTATTTATCGTGTCAGGAAACGTTTACTTTAAGAGATTTTTGGTTTGTTCAGGTTTTGAAACACGCGATCATAAAAGTAAAAATCTAAGATTTGTAATAACTTTAAATTTAGTAAAGCTACAACCGAACTTTTATCACCAGCTGTAGTCAGCACTGTTCCAGATATTTTGGCAGTAAAATTAAAGAATTCGGCAAAGTTTAATTAGCAATTTTAATTAAGAGAAAAAATGAACTTTTTAATTAAAAGGAATATTAATTTAAAATTTATATCAGTAGGCAGTCCTAATTAAGACAATTCTGAACATATAGTGGTTTCGGTGAAAAGTTTTAGCATTTGTCTGGTAATTAAGGTTCTGAAAATAGATTGTCATTGATTGTCGCTGTAAAAATTCAAACGTTTGGGTTAATCCCCTGCTTTAGAGCTGTGTATCACCACGCGGAATTAAATAAAACTTTAAAACTAATTACTCTAAAATTTCTCACTAAACTGCCGTTGGACTTCCAGTAGATAAGTCTAGACACTGTCAAAGTTTAAACACTCTTAATAATCTGGATCGTCAAATAAATTACACACACTTTTGATCTCGCGGAAGCGAAAAGATGTGATACAGTTGCTTACGTCACTGATTCTAGTGGTTCCTATAAAAAGACCCCGCCGCCATCATGCTTGGTCTATTTTTCGTTTGATTCTGTCTTACCTGTCTTCTGGGAGTGTTATGTTTGAATAGTCTGCACAAGTTTGGTGTAGAAGCGTGGAGGAAATGGTTAGATGTTCGCGCCATTGGGTCAGCCATGTTGGGACTTTGGTGTGATGGCATGCGAAGATAACTGTTAACATGAACTTTTAAATTTACTAAAGGGGTCGGTCGGTTAAATTTCTCTCCACAACATGCAATAGTTTGGAAAAGTCTGTTCGATTGCCTACTCAACTGTGTAATGCTATTTTTGAACTTGTGATTTCTTTTAAATAAACTTCAAATTTTTCGAGTAAAGTGGACTTGTGATTTCATAGTAGACAGTAGACCTTTTCTAGATTTGTGGTTAGTAACAGATCTAGTGGCGAGCTTTAAGCAGTTTAGTTGAGTTACTGTACGGCTACATGGTCAAATTCAAATTATTTTATGAACTTTCCGCAGAACTTTGAATCCACATAAACTGTTAGTTGAGGCACTATGGCGATACTACAGCCCCGGTATCGGCTTTGGGTCTTACAAACTCCAGTGGTCTGCACTAAGTAGTGGCGGTTGCAGAGTGAAATATACGGACACACGCGTCTACTTTTTTGCGTATAAAATTTTGTCTGCGTACCCCATAGGCTGTGGTAGACTGCAGACCACAGATTGGGAAACACTGCTCTAGAACATTATTCTCAATGCAGGAAAAAAACTTTGTTCTAACGAGGAAAAAAATAATATATTTCTGACAGAACATAGCATACAATATGTCATAATACACCAACATTGACAATTAGGATGTAAATTACTGTCTTAATAAGGTATATAAGAATTTAAAATTGTTAAATAACTTATACGACCTTAATCTATCTAAGCTTTCAACTATTTTTAATCAGCAAAATTTGTAATAAAGAAATGAGGACTATCAGGCAACAATAAAATTAATTTAAAAATATTATTCTTAAAATTAAACATGCATAATTCTTTCCACTAACAATAATCATAATAATAATAAATTTCTCTCGTGCTTCAAGCCGTGTTAAGATGTTACATTTGTGGGACGTTTCGAAGGCGTCCTTCTCTGCCTTCATTCTCAAACAAATGTCAATGATTAACTAAATTATCATAATAATTTAAAGTTTTAAACTAATTTAGTCAACATAACTTAGCCAGTGATGAAATATATTGCAATTTAGTATACAGTACTTCACACATGTACCCAGAAATCAAGCAGTTCAGGCAATTCTTCTAATCAAAAGTAACTGTTATTTCTTTGTAGAATACACTGTCTCTTATGTATATTTTAGTTATATCAATGCTGTACAGTTGGCTGGTGAACTACTCCTTGGAAATATGGGGAAGTCTCACACAGGTCTTCTTTGTAAAAATTTCAGTGATACCAAACAGGAATTATAATAAATACAGAAAGGGTAAGCTGCACCTGGCGTAGGGTGTATGTGGTGTTCTGAGTAACATTTCTTTCTATATTTTTAACTGAAGCATATCTTCTCAGTAGTCAAGCTTTTTTTTTTTTTTTTTTTGTAAACACATTATTAAGGGACCGAAGAATACGAAGTCTTTCCTGAGGAACATTTTTTGTTGTTAATTTAATACCAGTATCTACTACAATAATGATATTAAGTAAAAAGGAAAAAGCTTTTAAGCAATATAAATAACAAATGATGGAGAAAACATCTCATCACTCACCAAAAATGAAGACTGCAATGAGTGAAACACTTATGAGACAAATGGAAACATATACAATATTTCAGTTTTACACCTTATTCATGTCCTCCTTATACTAAAACAATGAGAAGACTGGCACATCCTACTAATCACATTAGCTGCAAGCATTTGCGGCAACCAGCTTTGTACAAAACTAAAGGGACGGCATAATCTTGCTCTGTTTTTTACTCTTTATACACTATAAACTGAAGCCTGGTCTATGCTACCAATAATATCTGCCGCGCTCCTACTCAGCGTCAGGCATGTTCGGTGGCCAGCTTCCAAATAACTTAACAATCACTTTTCTACACCTCATGCCACTGCGTTCAACAATGTATCATGAAGCATCTGAGCCTTTGCAAATAATTATTTTCAAAATACTTCTTTTAAGTCACAATACTATCAAAACACATTAAATACCATAAATTCACGACAGTTTATCCACTCTCTTTCTCTATATCAAAATCAAATGCTGTCTTGTCACAGGAGGTGTGCAAATGCTGAATTTTACTACATGACTCATCATTAATTTTTATTTATTTATTAGGACTACTACAGTATGAGAAGTGTAATGGAGAGGGTAAATGTTTGACCTGTATGCACAGAGCAGAGCTGCAGTTGCATAATTTGTGTAGTTAAATAATAATTTCAATTTTATGAATGTCACAAATGATTTGCTTTTCATTAAGTGCATTTTAAAGCAAGCCTACAGTAGAATTAGAACCTCAGCTTATGGTTTCATACTCAGGAAGGTAAGTCTGATGGCTTCAGAAAAGATGCAAAGCACTTGAAATATAAAATATTCAGCTAGCACTTATGTCAAATAGGGGTACACGTAAATGACTCCTAGTATGAGTTTTTTTTACCTGGCCTGCTAGTCCATTTGGGTGGGTATAATAAATAATCATTATCAACAATCTACACATGCCACTGCTCCACACGATAAAGCAGATCATGGTTAGTTCTTCTTGCACTCGCTTGTTATTTACACCAAACTTCAAGGTAATAATATGAGTTGTAATTGCCAATTTTCTACACAAAATCTGAGGACATCTAAATTTAGTGTTAAACTGAGTATTAATACTAGAGCTGCTGTATTCACAAAAATACAAATATATCAACACAACGAATAAGATTACATTGAAAATAGTAAAGATAGCTGAGCATCGTGGGTAAATAGTAACGCTATGGTCTTGCATTTGGGAGGCTGTGAGTTCAAATCCACATCTGGCCATCCAGATTTGGGATTTCCATGGTTTCCCCAAATCACTCCATGTTAATGCCAGGATGGTTCCTTTAAAAGGCCATTGCCGAATTCCTTTCCATGCCTTGTCCCTAGTCCTTTCCTCTAATGACCTCAACATTGATGAGGTGTAAAGCCATAAGAAAATAAATAAATAATAAAGATAGTTTCCAGTGTCCCCCAAAACAAGAAGTTCCATTAATAGCACAGAATAAAATTTCTACTTAATTACAGTTACTTATGCCGCATCCCAGATATCCGTAAATATTTCATATGACTACATAGGTAAAAAGGAAGATATTGCTATCAGTATCTTACTAAGCTACAAGAAAGTGTTACATCACATACAACATTCCATTTCAATATCTGGGTTTTCAAAATTCATGCTAAAGTATAACTATGAATGAGCCTGTTAGGTGAGCAGTAACTCTCAGGCTGACATTTGGGAGGATGCAAGTTCAAATTCCTGTACAGCCATCCTGGTTTCAGTTTTCAATGGTTTCCCAATGTTATATCACTTGAATGCCAGGTTGGTTCCTTCAAAAGGTCATGGTTGAATTCTTTTCCATACTTTGCCCCCAACCACTCCCGACTCCAAAGACCTCAAGTTGTAAAGCCAGAAACAAAAAAGCAGGTAACTGGCCTGAAGCAAGACAATTGTCTGGAGTCAAATTGCATAAAGACTTTCAGGAGATTCTATTACCATGGTGTAAGTTGTTGATATTGCAAACAAGTATGATGTAATGGAAACAGCTACTCAACCATTTATGTCACTTTATTGTCACATTAACATACGGGCTCCCAGTAGTTAAAAATGGAAGTTTAACCACATATATATCTAAAATTTTAAATCAGATAAAAAATTTGTGTGTTAGTATCAATCAGTTACCTCATGTCCTTGGCTAGCCATGTCCATGTCTTTGCAGTACTGATTGCAGTCCAACCACACTCTAAATGTCCTTTTTTCTCCAGGCAGTTGAGGTTTTGGTTCTGGACCTTCTTCTATAACACGCCCATTTTGATCCAGCATACCTTCCACTTCACAACCACGGACATATGTCAATCCCACTTGTGGTGCAAATGGTTCTCTTGGGTCATACTTTGTACCTATGCATAAAAAGAAATTGTGCATGCACACAAGATATAAGAACAGTAGGTTGAGGGGAAGATTGCTCATGGGAAGCAGTGAGTGAGCCAATGCCATAAAAGGTATGAAAGCCATGGCATAGGGCACTTTTGTTCAATATATGGGTGGAGTAACAAAACAAATAATAAATACGAAGGAATCTGCATCCTAGTTTTAATTCTTGATTAATTGATTAACTACGAGAAAAGAGTAATCTAAACGTACATTTCTACTGACGCAACTTTGGAGCAACATGTGGCATGCAGCACTAAATCATGCGGCAAGGAGTATTTCCATCAAAGCAACACACTGCAACATGTAGCAAGCAACAATGACACCAGTCACATGAGCCACTTTGTGACCAGAATATAGTGAGTCGCACGATGTTGCCTGTATCAAATTGGTAGTGGATAAGTGCGACAGAAAATGGGTGACATGGAGTGGAACATACAGAAAACAACCGAGTTATTAAAGACTACCATACTCTACAGAAGGTGTGGAACTACAGAAGTGTTGTATAAAACAGGACTGTGAAAAGTGACAAATTACTTGCTAACAAATACGAAATAAATAAAGAATTTGAGGTTTCATTCTCAACAGGAACATAAAAGGACTACAAGGACTACTACACCAATGGGCGCCTCATCTCCTAAAGTGAAGTGGTTTGCTTTTAATTTCCCTATCACAAAAGAACTTCCATATTATTAATATAGGCTATATTTACAGCTTGCATACAAAAATGTTTCCAAATTTAGAATCTAGAAAGTAAAAATTAAGTATTTTTTTCTTGAGTTGACCATTTAGTTTTGACAGCTGTTTGTGATAAGGAGAAATTAAGTCATACTAGACTGTAGAGTTTGTTTTTTGTCTCTCTGTATTTGTTTTGCCAAGACGTTTTTCATTCTTTTGTCACAAAATACCTTGTGAATTCATCCCGGGGGCCTTTTGCATCTCCTGATTTTAACCATACCTGTGTCATCTTCTATTACTGTCCTCCATGATGCAGGAAAGACAGTTCCATCCTTTGTATCAATATCTACAATTCCATAATATACGTGCAGAATTCTTAAATTATTGCTTTTCTTAAAAAAAAAAAAAAATATGTAGATACACATACGTAGATGTGATAGTTTCCGCGTTTTCATCTTTTATCATTAAAGTTGTTTGAAACACACAAAAAACTGATGCTAATAATCCAATAGAGTTTTGCACTACTCTTTGTGCACAACTTGTTTATAGTTGTATATTCTATTCTTAGAACCTTTTTCTTGATGTCTGGATAACACTTCATAATGTGTACCTGTGGGGAAATTCATCATATAAACGCAATGAGATAACAATTTACTTCCAGGGAGAGATTATAGAGTCGGTAATACAAGTTCATTTTCATTAATAAAATAGTAAAATAAAGTTTGGTGAAACACTAATCCATGTGAAATCCTCACATGACAGCCAATATTGGCATACAATAAATATTAGTTAGCATCCCCATCAAAACACCACCAAGGCATATTCGGTTTTTTTCCTTTATTGTTATTTGCAAGGATCAAATAAGCAGCAGCTATCATTGCTTCAGATGACATGATGCACACTGCTGGCAAACAGGTGCTGAATAACTTGAAATGCTTTTTGCTGCATGCTACAATCAACAGCGACAAGTGACAACTGACAACAAATTCTTGGGTGACATTCGACTTGTGACAAAGTTTAAAGTCGCATGGCAACATGTAGCAACAAAATAACACGTGCAACATGCTAAATGTTGCTCCTTATTGCCTAAGTGGAAACACTCCTTAAGACCAAAATGCGTGGTAGGAAGAAAAACCAATAACACTCTATTGAATCAATAAAAAGTAAACAAAACGTGATTAATTCACACAAAAAATGATTTCCAAAAACTCAATTGTCTGAGATTTTATTACGAGGTCATGAAACTTCACAATGGAAAATCACAAATAACTAGATTTGGTGGAAAGAAGTTGTGTAAATATTGAAGTAGAACACACAAGAACATGAAGTAACAGAATAACTGAAAACCATGGTTCAGAGTTGAAACAACCAGTACTAACCTATCGTTGCTGTAGGTCGAACGGTTATCAGGAAACACACATCATGTTTTCTTAGACCTTCCCACTCTGCTTTAATCTCATTCCGGACACTCAAGTTAACAGTTATATCAGCACGGACCCTTGATGGCCTTTTCTCACCTATAAAGAGTTATAGACAAGTTAACACCAATAATTACTATGATAGCAGTAATACCCTCAAAAAATATTTTATTAGAAATATAGTGTCATACGACCCAAAGCCAATTAGTTTAAACAAAAAACAAAACAAAAAAAGAATTTAAAATGCAAAACAAAAGGTGTTTTACAAAATGCAAATTACTCGGCATTTAAATTTTATGAAAGTTTTAACCATTACATTAATGAAACTAAGGAAAAATGAAATGGCTTTAGGCAATATAAATGTCAAGGGAAGGGAAAATGACTCATCACTCACCAAAGTTGAAGGCTGCAAAGGGCAAAAAGCATATATGACGAGCACTAAAATATACAATATATATTTTGGTTTTACACATTATTCATGTGGTAGGAAACAAGTCATATGGTTCGGGAGGTGTGCACATGCCGAAGTTTATCACATGACTGAGTGGATTATCGATACGTTGGTAGAGACTGAGATGTTACATTTAAACAATTAATAATATAACAAAAGAGTATGGAATGTTAAAATGAAAAATAAAGAAATTTCAAAGAAATTTGTAACTAGTGATAATAATGATTATACTAATAATAATGAGTGATGGGTCAATAAATGGAATTTTATCAGTGGTTGAGGCCAGGTGGGTGACTGGTATCCAGGATATTTTGATATGCAAGTTCCTATCTCCGAAGTTCTGAAGTGGTGGTGGTTTTGGGGAAAACTCTAATTGCTCTCACGGTGAAACAGTCATTGAGGTTGTTACAATTGTGGTAGTTAGCATGTTCTGGTGTGGAAGGTATAAATTGCAGGTGTGGACTGTTTGTCTGTGGCCATTCATTCTGACTGAGAGTTGTTGTGTAGTGAGGCCTATAGGAACTAGTGTAGTGGTGGCAAGTTAGCTGGTATATGATATGTGTTGTGGAGCACATGACATGTCCAATGATGGGGAAGGTTTCCCCTGTAGTAGGAATGTTTTTCAGCCAGGTCTATTGCAAGGAAAAGATCCATATGCTGTTTTTGGAGACTCTGATGGAGGGTATTTGTGAACCAAGATGTACAGTCACAGACAAACATTCCGCACCTGCAATTTATTCCTTCCAATATCAGAACATGCTAACTACCACAATTCTAACAACCTCAATGACCATTTCACCATGAGAGCAATCACAGTTTTCCCTAAAGCCACCAACTCTTCAGAACTTCGGAGATGGGAACTTGCATGCCAAAATATCCTGGATACCACAGTCCCACCTGGCCTCAACCACCGCGAAAATTTCATTTTTTTACCTCATCACTCATTATTATTAGCATTATGATTGTTATCATTTAACTAGTTACAAATTTATTCAAAATGTAATTGTTTACTTTTTGTTTTAACATGCTGTAACCTTTTGTTATATTATTAATTCTATCACCACATGCAGTATATATGTTAATATGTAACATGTCAGTCTCTCCCAAAATATCAATAATTTGCTCAGTCATGTGATAAACTTCGGTATTTGCACACTTCCTGAATCACATGACTCATTCCCTACAACATGAATAAGGTGTAAAACCGAAATATTGTGTATTTTAGTGTTCATCATATATGTTTTTCACTCACCGCAGCCTTTAACTTTGGTGAGTTGAGTCATTGTTCCTTTCCTTGACATTTATACTAACCATAAATATATGACCAAAAAAAAAAAAGAAAAGAAAACATCCTGCCTAAGGTTTGAGTAGAATTAAACATGAGAAAAATAAGGATAACTGAGGCAGCTAAATTGATGAACGATGGAGAGATGGACTTAAAGTAGAAAATGAAGATAAAAATATCAGGGTAAAGTATAGAGTAGACCCAAACTAAATAAATATAAAAATAAAATACGAAAACAATTGTTACAAATATCAGTTGTACAGGCTGTCCATGTTGTGACTGATGAAGTGAAAGAAGAACAACAGTGCAAAAGGGAGATAATTCATGGGAGGAGAGGATTAAAAGGTATAAATAATTATATCGAGTTGAGACAAGGTGGAATGCAAGTAGTAAGGAGGATTCTAATAATACAAATAGTGAATCACAAATTGAAGTAACTGGAGCTGAATGCTGAGATATAAATAGGAAGAAAATGGTCACAACTTTGGTTGAAAACAATTTATCTATAACCATTCATTCTTATGGAAAGTGTATTCAAGTTTTCAGTTATGTAGTAAATAGGACAGTCTATAAAGGTTCAATGGTAAATGTTGGTAACAATGGAAGGAAAGAACTGCCGCGAGGCAATATTTATATGGAAAGGATAGATAAAACACACCCAACACTCACCAATGTTGAAGGGAGGAGGGCAGCAGCAACACAAAACAATACACAAACATAGAAAATACAATATTTCGGGTTAAACCCTTTGTCAAATTAAAAGAAGTAAGTGGCTGAGCTCGCGCAAGCCTTACAGACAACGGAGCTACTCATAGAATGAAACTGGCCATCGGATATGGAGGTGGAAGTGACGGTAATATAACTGGAAGCATAAATCACAAGAAAGATTAAAATGGGAAATCATAATAATAATCATTGAAAACATAATAATAAAAAAAAATAATAAATTTCTAAAATAGAAGATTTTTTAAATGAGGTGTATAAATATATATGAATATATTGTGCTGGCCAGTGATGGGTGTATAGGGTGAGGAAGGAAGATATTATCGGAAATTAACTCCTGGGGGATGTATAGTCTCCAGGATGTGTTGATATGCCAATTCCCACCTGCAGAGTTCAGATTGTGAGGTAGTATCAGGAAGTACTCTAATGGCTCTGACTGAAGTAGTTATTAAGGTCACAGGTGTTGTGAGTACTGGCATGGTGAGCAACAGGGAGTTCTAGGTTTTGGGAGTAAACTGTTTGTCCGTGACCATTCATTCTGATGGATAATGAGTTTAAGGTAAAGCCAATGTAGGAACTTTGACAGTAGAGGCAGGTGAGAGGGGGGGTTGTGCAAGTGGCATGACCTATTATGGGGTAGGTTTCACCAGTAGTAGGGTTGCAATAGAAAGTGGTAGGTGGATGCACACTGCATGTTTTGCAACACGGTCTCTTACAAGGGAAGGATCCAAACGGTCGTTTAGGAGCATCAGAGGGTTGATATTTATGTACTAGTATATTTTTTAGGTTAGGCAGTCTGCTGAAGGTGACACAGGGTGTGGTGGGAAGGATAGTGGGAGGAATGTGGTGCATTTCAGAAAGGAACTGAGGAAGTCATAGCCGAAATGAAGACTTTGGTTTAGTGATTCCAGGTAAATGATATGGCAAGTCTCAATATAGCAAGTTCTAACTATCATGAGAGAGCTCCTTTTAGTGAAGTGTCCTTGTTGCAGTTCTTACAGTACTTAACACTGCACAGCTAGAAGCAATGGAGCTATATTAGTAGAGAAAATATAAATTGGTATTGTTGTATCAGCAGCTTTCTTAATTTATAGTGACTACTGAAGCATATTCACAGTTGACCAGGAAGGAGTTTGGAAAGAGTATCTCACGTCAGGGCAGGAAAACAGGAAATCACAGCTCTGTCTTATTATATGGTTGATGGATTCAAAACGTGAGGAAAATTGAGCAACAAGACTTGGACTATGGTTGGTATTAGGGGGATGCTGGCCTGAAGTAACTGGGACAAACCATACGTACTAAGAGAACAAACTGTGATCAGAAAATGCGTATCTCTCAGAGACAGCTATGCTGAATGGAGGGGAGGATCTGGCATGAGATGTGAATTTTATATTGTTGTAGAATTTATCGTTAAATAGTGACAGCTCAGAAACTAGCAGATTAGTGTGTTTACAGTGAAAAGTGTTGTGAAAAAAATGAAAATTTTGCAAGAAGGTTTTCGTTGGATAATTTTTAATAAATTTGTTTAGTAAAGACCTAACTTAACAACACCACCTCAAATCACTTCATTCATCTTTTGATAATAATCACTGTTTTACAATTGGTTGGCAGGATTTTATTATGGTTGTGCTTCAGTCAGCAATGAATTTTGTGAAGATCAACCAAAATTGGTTGTTGTTCAAAAAACACCAATGCTGTGTGCAGTGTGACTTACTGTGAGATGGAGGCATTCTCAGGCATATCAAAGACCCCGCTACATTCAATTTCGCATGAATGACCATTCATGCAAAACTTAATGTACTGCAGCTGTGAAAAATATATGTGCCTGGTGGATTCCAAACAATTTGATAGAAGCTCCAAAACAGGCTCATGTCAACTGGTGTAAGGAAATGCTCAAAAAAATTGACTGAAAAATTGCAAACTCCATATATAACATCATAACAAGAGATGAAACTTGGATATATACATGCAGCTGGAAACTAAGCAACACTCAACAGTTTTGTTCATTTGTGAAGCAATTCCAAGGAAATGATCACTCGTTTCTTTGGTTGCACTGGACCATTGCTTTAGAGCAATATTTATCAAAGTGTGGTATGCGAACCCCTGGGGGTTCGCGACAAGATTTACATAATGGCAGACTCATTGTTGCCCACTGTTGCTCATTGACACTAGGTAACAGTTTTTTGTCAAAGGGGTTCACCAGTGCCTGGAAAATTTTATAGGGGTACGTGGAGCCTGAAAGTTTGAGAACAGTTAATTCTGTATGGTATATAGCAATTTGTTTGCTGCAGTCATCGAAGCAATCAGGAAAACAACTGAAAATGTAGCCTCATTCTTCATCATTACAGTGCCATCTCTCAGACTACAAGTCAAACAACTGATGGAGAAAAACCATTGACTTAAATGGCACACTGCCTGTTTTCATCTGATTTATCACCTAAAGACTTCTTTTTGTCCCCAAATATCAAACAAAAAAAATGTGAGGACAGTGATTTTCTTAATCACAAGGCGCTGTTGTATCTTTTCAAAACTATGCTTTTGAATTACCAAAATCAGAGTGGAAAAAAATATTTCAATAATGTATTTGAACAAATGTAAATCTGTACAAATCTTAAAGGAAAATAGTCTGAGAAACAATGAAATAATGTACTCCCAAAAAAAAAGTTTTCTTTCATTATTTTTGTTTAAACTTTAAAAGTGACCCCCCTACTGACATACTGGCAGCAAAGCTTGGATGGATTAGAAGAATGAGTAGTGTGTGCATCTTTCGCAAGTAAGAAAGTCAGGGAGTGGAATAAATTCCAATGTAAAAGTTGAGCAGTTTATCTGAATGAAAGAATTTAAAATTAAAAAATGGCAGAAATAAGTAGATGGTAAGATAGCCCTCCAGAAACTCAAGATAAAAAAAGGTAGGCATACAGGAAAAATTTCCAATTGAGCGTGCGGTCTGATTAAATTTAAAAAAAAAAAAAAAAACAAAAAAAAAAACGGAACCAATAAGAAGTGGAGTGGGGGTTATGCAAGAAGTCCAGAAAGTGCTAAGTATGATTCATGTAAGAGGGAATAGGACAAACTATCAGCTGAAGAAGTTGGTCTGCAATTACTAACATATGTGCAACTTGAGAACCACAGATAACACTTGTCTTACCATATGCTATCATTCTAACTGTTCTAGCTGAACAAACTGGAATTGCTGAATGAACTTAAACTGAAGAAATTTCTAAAAATCTTATGATTATTTAAAGAAGTTATTTGAAAAACGAATTACTGCACAAAGTCATGTAGAACTTCTGTATTGAACTTGGAAGCTGTGAAGAATTAATAAAGAAATGTTAATAAAATAACTACTATTTCCAACTGACTAAGATACTTATCTAATTTACATGTGAGCAAAATCTTCACAATATTGAAATTACAAATAATATTGTTAATTATCAAAAATATTAGTATTAAATTAGACCATTAAAAATGACTATAATAGTCCCAATTGAGTCTAAGCCAAAACATAAACAAATGTCAATAAATTCATGACTTCATGTCAATATAAATATTACTAACTGATTTACAATGTTCACAAAAAGTTATCATTAATACGGTGATGAATAATAACTACCATTTTACGGTTTATCAAACGTGTCACTGTTGTTTACACCATACTCAAAAGTTGCTCAAGCCATTTTCACTTTGAAAGCTGTAGCCCTTTTAAAACCTTCTTGTCTCCTCTCTCTCCTCTCAAACAGTTACCACTGATAGCAGTAATCAAGAACTACACATTACAGAGTATTTCACTCAATCAGAGGAAGGTTCTTGTTGACTGGCTGACATGGCAATGGCAGGCATTAAGACACTGCCCACTTACTAGCTCTGTTGGATGCCAGTTATTCATGTGGTGAGACATCAACATTCCATGTTTTGTACTCCGTATGGTATTAATGATAATTGAGACTGCTGTGGTGTAACAATACTTGCCACTGACATACCAGCCAATCAACAACATGCACTTTTGGCGAGCTATAAAGTTTAGGTCTTACAGCCTGGTCAGTATTTCACCTGAAGATGGCAATGGAGAATATGATTACTGAAATATCGTGTGAAAACACCATGTTTACTCAGTAAGTTCCCAGAAAAGAACATATTTAGAAGTAACTACTTCTCAAAATACATTGCTATTAAGGGAAAAATCATACCAATGTTGGGTTTTGCAACTTCAACAACAGCAAAGTGGACAATCGGTTGTGCCATTCGGGCCCATCCACCATAGAAGACACTGTTGTCCTCAGCAAGCCTACAAAGTTATTAAAATTAAGGTCAATGTTTAGTAACATAAGGACATCTGTCAAAAAAGTGAATATTATTACAACAGACCACAGTTATAAATTGCTTGCTCAAAATTAAAAGCCACTTGTATCACTACTTCAAATCATTTCACAATTTTTTGCAAACGAAAATTTGTTGATCTCTAAGCAGAGGAAATTTCTTTGGATTTTCTAGTTTACTATACAAAAACAAACAAATATAAAAATAAAAAAAAGGATATATCAAGAAACATGAAAACACTGTATTCAATATCATATCAACAAACTACTTGCAATAAATTCTAAAAAAAATGAAAAATACAAATTCTTACCAGGGGCTGAGACGGAATACAGCATCCTCAACGTCTTGACGAATTTCATCTGGAACAGGTAAATAATTACTGAGTAATTACAGAGTAAAAACCTATTTGATGCACTAAATGTACAAAAATGGGAAAACTGAATTAACAGCTTATGTGAACAGATTACCCCACCTAAAAAAATTTGATGCTGAAGTTTGCTTATGTATACAAATAATAATGATAATGTAATTATGATACAAGTAAAAACAAGGGTATAACGTGACCATAATGCAAACTATTTCACACTTCCACACTGTATTTTACTCTCTTACCTCTATATACAACACTATTTGTTTAGCAAAGGCAACCACAGTGAAAACAGAATGATGAATTAACCAAAATCATTCATTACAGAAGAAGTAGGAAACAAAATCTGTGGAGGAAGCATGAAACATTGTGTTTACTATCACTGTACTCCTACCTTCATTTTTGCAAAGTGATAAGAATAACTCCTTTCACTGAATTCGTTTGGCCTTTCAACACTGGTTTGTATTTCATAATGATATACATACCTTCTCTTCAATATGAAAAAAAGTAATTTTTTTTTTTTTTTTTGTATTTTTGCCCCAGTAGTTTTCATGTGACATCAATGTGATGTCACCACATAGCAAATCATTTAAATAAATTTTGAAATAAATAAGAACTGAAATTATAGTGTAGTACTACTTTTTATGGTGATATCTTTTAACATATAAATTGCCATATTCATGACAGGTAAAACTGCAAAGTAAAGGGGAGGAAAGCTGCAGACTCCCAAATAAAAACGTAGACTCAATTTCACTTCAAATTCATTTAAGCCAAATTGTTTTTAAATTAATGTTGGTTTAGCCAGAGTAACATTCCCCCCCCCCCCCAATATGCTCATTACAGGATTCCAATGTACGAGTGCTTAGCTTCTCTTCCCGATGGCGCCACTGTCACCAGAGAAATTTATTATTGTGTAGTACACTACCTTAGATGACTATTGTTAAAATTTCAGCCAAATCGGACTCATAGTTTGTTTTGATCGCATGTGAAAGTGGGTGTGTCCGTGGATTTTAGAAAAGTGAAAAAAGAGCAATATCGGTCGGTGATTCGATTCTTGTTTTTGGAAGGAAAATCATGCACCGTAGTCAAAGAGCGCTTGGATGCTGTGTACGGTGACTCTTCTCCTTTGATGGTGACTGTCAAAAATTGGTTTAACGAGTTTCAACATGGTCACACATCGGTTTTTGATGAGCCATGCCCAGGTGCCCCGAAAACAGTTACCATGGAGGATAACGTGACAAAAATCCACAATTTCGTATTGGCAGACCGCCGATTGAAGGTGCGCGAGATTGCTGGACAGTAGGCATCTCAAAAGACTGCGTGGGTCATATCTTGCATGAAATTTTGGGCATGAGAAAGCTGTCAGCATGATAGGTGCCACATTTGTTCACTCCGGACAAGAAGCGCAACCATGAGACCACTTCAAAGCAGTGTTTGACGCTATTTAAGCGCAATCCGAAGGAGTTTCTGCGTCGTTATGTGACCGTCGACAAAACATGGATCCACTGGTTCACACCAGAGACCAAGGAACAGCCAAAACAATGGATGTTACCCAGCGAACATGCTCCAAAAAAGGCGAAGACTGTCCCATTGGCCACAAAGGTGATGGCCACGGTTTTCTGGGATTCACAATGTATGATCTACACAGACTAGCTGGAGAAGGGCACAAAGATCACGGCTTTATTATGCCAAATTATTGGACCGATTTGACGCCAAATTGGAGAAAAAACGGCCCCATTTGGTGAAGAAAAAAAGTGCTCTTCCACCATGGCAGCACACCGGCTCACACCTCTGCCATCGCCACGGCCAAATTGGCCGAATTGGGCTACGAACAGCTGCCCCAGCCACCACATTCTCCAGATTTGGCCCCATGCGACTTCTTTTTGTTTTTAAACTTGAAGAAGACATTCGCCGGGCAGGAATTTGAGTCGAATCAGGAGGTTATTGCCGCCACGGAGGGCCACTTAGCAGATCTCCAGAAAACATATTTTTCAGACGGGTTAAAGAAGTTGGAGCATCGCTGGGTCAAGTGTATTGAGCTAAAAGGAGACTATGTTGAGAAATAAATTGCCACTTTTCCAAAATTTTCGTTTGTAGGCTAAGTACTTGTCGGACCGCCCTCGTGCAGTGTACCCATTACAAGCAGCTATTTTTCTGACAGTGCTTAGCACTTGGATTTCACTGCATTATACAATGCATCCTAGTATTTCTCTAAAATATCAAAATATATAATATCAATTTGGAATTTCGAGTAACTTTTAAGATTTATACATAAAAGGGGATTGTTCAATAACTAATAACATACGATTCTGTGAAAGTGGTAATGTCTAAACTTAACCATATAGCAGCTAATGCCTTTTTTTTATTATTATTTATTAATCTAGCAGAAACAGGTGTATAGTAGCAGAACTACAGAAAATGTGGGATTCGGCCATGTGTAAGACCTAAACTATTTCAGTCTCGGACATGTTATTTGTTTCCAGTTAAGTTAAATATATTTTCATTAACAAACAAGGGATGCCAAGGAAAATTAGAATCACTAATTGAAATAGGAATCAATAGCAACTGAGAAATACTGCAAGGTAAATTCTCAAATTACATCAAAAAGCCCTCTTCGTAAAAACTAAATATCAAGAAATGAAATAGTAATAAAAAAGAAAAAAAATCTTCTGAAATAGTTAAATCACTAAACAAACATCACCAAATTTGTGCCAGAACTAAAACAATTAATCAAAAATTGAAACTAACAGAAAGGTAAGTATTACATAAAACAAATTTTATAATTAAACAGAACTTACATGTTGATTCTAATCGGAAAAGGTTAAAATTTCTTAGAAGATAGTCATGGAGTGTTAGGAACTGCAAATTAAGTTTTGGCAATGCAAGACAACCTTCCCCAGAAAAGTATTCAGTAGGTACAATATTTTCATTCCATATTATCTCCTCAGTAGGATACAGTGGCATTTCATTCAGTGCTTCAAGCTGAGAAGCTCTCCGTTCATGTCGTGACACCTGGAACATTATAGACTTCACTAAGAAAGCAAAATGGCAAAAACTGCACCTAGTGAAAAAATTTGGAAATGTTTTGTCAAGCTGGATACAACTAAATTTAGTATTGTTACTAGCTAAAGATACTCATGGTACTAACTAACTTTCCCATAGTTGTTACAAAACAACATGGCAGGGAAATAAAGACAGGAGCTGGAGAAATCAAAGCTTTATAGGGAAAAAAACACTTACTTATGACTGAGAATGTACCATTATCATCTAATTTTAAGATTCCGCTCTAATGCATATTTTGATAAAATTAGCAACAGACATTGACAGGTTTGCAGAGAGAGGTCAAATAAATACATAAATAAACATGCCTTTATTTTTAGAAAAATGCTATAGCAAAACTAGATTCCTTGGCCTGAAATTATAAGTACTTATGATGTGTATTTATGTTGATCTATTCATGAAATAAATCATCTTTGAAGTGATAATTACGAATTCAACACTGAATTCTATTTGTCGCCGACTAAGAACTTCAGTATTATAAAAATATCTTCGTACCGCAATGTCATTGCAATCAGAGTGAACAGGTAACCAGAACTTAGGTTACAGTTACAGACAACCCTCTTTTAAGAAAGGAAGCAGAAGTAAAAGAACGTAGGTGGTTTGAAAAGTCTACAACATTGAGCATAGATTCATTATATACTATTCTCTAGTCCTATAGTAGATAAAATTACAGGACTCATAAAACTTTATAGAAGTGACATTCAGATTTGAATTGTAATTTATTGGGTATTCTGAAAGTAACATAAAATAAGTAATTTATATAACTTATTTTTACATACTATCCTTGCCATCTGATACATTGGAACCATCTGGCCACTGGGTCAACATATTCTTTAAGGCAAAAAATAGTAATTTCTGCTGATGGTATTTTTAAAAGCAAAGAGTGTGGTTCATTTGATATGTTCTTTACCATCTTTGGAGTCAATTATCAATTTACAGATGCTTAAGTCAGACATTTTGTACCACTCCAAACTGTTGTTTAGATCGCTCACATATTTCTGATACTTTCATAATTTATTTTGCAAGAAATTTAATACATGTTAGGCAGTGCTATGAGCTATGGCACTTGTTTCTTTTATTACGCATTAAATTGAAATTGTAAATTTGAATGATTTTCATATTTGCATATAAGCAACAAAGATAAAAAAAAAAGTATGAACATTACTGCTTAGCAACTAGAGAATACAATTCTTACACATAAATTCCATAACAATTCTTCAATTAAAAGTGATAAGTTTATTTTATCAAGTGAGTAATGTTAATATCTATGGCACAAATTAGAACCTTTCAGACTGGCTTCACATAAATTTTCTTAAAAACAATAACATGTAAGGATCACATGTTACTTGGTGAAATGCAATATAATTCAAGACATTGAGGGTAAAAATAGTGACGTAATGCTTACCAACAATTCCAAGAGAAACTCTCTATCAATACGGTGATAATCTTCATGATCAGATGAGCTTTCAGGAGGAACCAAGTTCAAATATGTGGCAATCGCTCGCAGTTTTTGCTGGCTGAGAAATACAGTGTCAATTACTAACAATTACACAACACTAGCATAATAAATGTAAAATCGTTCTTGACGGAAGCACATTAATTTGTTGTGATGTTTTGAGGCTGATCTCCGACTTCATCTACCAGCAAAGTGATGAATTAATGGGTTGCAGCTCGTATATATCCCACATTGATCATCAGCTACCAATGAAGTTATAGTGGCATGTGTGGAGCACCTTTCATGCACAGAAGAATGGGCCAGAAACATGCTGATGTTACCTGGGCAGAGGGATGGGAGGCAATATATGCAATAGGAGGGAGTTGGCTGTTGAGATGGTATCCCATGACTCTGTTTACATATCTTCCATGAGAAAAATCTTTATGACCAACTTAATCACGCTGTCGCACTATTCTTCTGTATGAGCTAGTATTTGAGTCGCCTCGAAATAAAAACCATGTATCTTCTCTATGTTGTCCACAGCTGTCGCTGACTTTGCCCCTTAGCCAAGCCATGTCCATCTCAATTACTTCATTCAGTCTAAAAAATGGAACATGTCCAATTTACTTTTGCCCAATGTCCGAATGGATGAAACATTTTGAGGAAAAGGCACTGGTAACAGCAGAACTGTGTCCAATTTGTTTTTAGATATGTGAATGATACTTTTATAATAGGGAAATATAGAAGAGAAAAATTAAATGATTTTCTTAAACGCCTGAATGGAATACATAAAAGTATTGAATTTACAATGGAAGTTGGCAGGAGGATTACCTGTCATTTCTGGACATACAGGTAAGAAGGAATTCAATTGCACATTTGGACGCTGAGTATATAGGATACCAAACCAAAGCAACCTATACCTCAGTGAACATCATCTTTCTTGGAGCAATTCCAAATTATCAACACTAATGCACCGAGCCAGAACCATATGTGATGCAGAAAGTCTTCAGGCAGAGCTAAACCATTTGTAATGTACAGTCCGTATGAAATGGTAAAGCCCAGATCCGCAAGGCCTAGAACGAGAAAGAGGCGGCAAGGAAACAAGTCGCTCAACAACGAGTATTTTTAACATATGCAGGAGCGATTTTAGAAAAAAAAAATCCAGAGCAAGCATTGAGATCTTTCTCCATCCAACAGGGAAAGTAAGGGTTTTACTTTGAAGTGAAAAGGGTGTTCTGGGACTAAGACAGCCTGGTATTTATTCTATCTCTTGTGAGAGTGGGCAGCAGTACATTGGGTACAGAGGTCACTCTGTTTTTTAGCACTGTATGGAGAACATGAGCTATGTGTGAGTCAGCCAAGTGATGAAGTCAGCAGCAGCTACACATTGCATAAAGAAGAAACACAGGTTTGATTTCAAGATAAGAATACTATCCAGCACACAATGGGATTGCCTGATTAAGGAGGCCATCAAGATTTGTAAGATACTATAAACAGAGACACGAGGTATGAACTTAGTATTGCATAGAATCAAGTCACCAGTCAATTGAGGAGGAGAAAGAGCCGTCGAGATGGTTCAAAAGTGTGCCCCAAAAGACAACTGACCCCTTCGATCATGTGTATCTCCTCCATGCCTTTACTCCACTGTTGTACTTACCCCACCATGTTCCTGGCATCTCCACACGGAAAGACACTTAACACATATGACTATGACATCACTGACAGTTGTCAACCAGCATAGGTTATATAAGAGTGGCTACTATGGGAACCTGACAGTTTGCTGGAAGATGAAGTTGGAAATCGAATCTGAAACCACTTATCAAACTGCCCATATGAAAGGAGAAGGCCCCAGTATTACTGACAATGTTTTATATAACTGATGCACTAAGAAAGCATTTGTACTCAGAATAATTTCCAAGTCATAAAGGATTGATTAAAGGGATCAGACAATAATAAGGTTTAATCAGTATGCAGACTTGTTTGTAACTAGTGTGGTTATACAGTTAATAACATTTATTCCTATCTAATTTTTTGACAAAGTATATCTTTTTAGTATCATAATTCCATTTCCACAATAAATATATTTTATTATTTTTGTGGTAATACCTTTGTTTCTTTTTTAAAGAAGTTGGTAGTAAAATAAAAAAACACAAACTAAAATATATTCTTGTAATCCAGTCTGAAAGGAAAGTATTGATAAAATTACCTGAGAGAACCAAAATGCTTGAGTAGGGAGTCTCTTGTGTCAACACTTGCTACATTAGCAAGAGAGAAACTTCTTAGCTCAGGAAACTTTGCAAATGCAGCTTTCTAGAAACAAAGTAAAAATTCACACTTAGCAGCAACACACAAGAAAGAAATAATAAGATCTAAACTCAATAACAATTTCTTCACTTACAGTGGTATAATTAGCTACATGTTTCATTACATAATTATTAAACTATCTTCTAATCTTATGTCTTCAATATACCTCGCTAGATATATTAAAACTTCCATTAAATTTGTTCTGTTATTTTTCCCATGAGCAGATCTAAATATGATGGTGGTTTTGGTAATTTACTGTTCACCAACACTGGAACCAAGACAGGATTGTATCCATGTTTTTGAAAGAAAAGTGGTCATATTTAGATACAAACCATCTTGACATTCGCCCATACTGGTTTTGACAAGGTGACGACCAATCCTTTGAGTATGATTTCAATCACATCTTCGAAATGCAATCTAACAATTTAAGCACACTGCCACTTATTTCATCGAAACACCAAAAGCAGGCAACATTAGATCTATAGTTCCGCATATTCACAAAGAAAGCAATTCCCATAAAAAAGTATGATCAATGTCAATCAATAACTCTCTGAAATGTAAAGTAAATCCCACAAATTGCAATCGCATGTATACACAACAAATGGTAGCTGAAAATATGGCTGGAAAGTGGTAAAACTGATTAACTAGTAAAGCTAAATTAATTTTATTTATATTAAATACTGGTTACTAGTTGTAAAGACTTCAGATAATTAAAAAAAAAAAAAAACTTCACGGTGACTGCCGTCATGCATTCATTTACCAAAATTTTACTTGTTACTTGCTTTTCTGCCACTATTAATATGATGCTGCTATCTGACAGAGAATTCAGTGCAGTGTGAATCAAAGATTCTAGAATCACAGAGACTGGATATGCTGATGTGGAACACACTGCCATGCAGTTTGTAGGTGCTTTTAAAAACCATCAAGAGTGATGATGCGGGTTCGAATCCCTGTCCGAATGCCGGGATGTTTCCTTCAAAAAGGTCATGGCCAAATTCCTTCCCATTCCTTGTCCCCAGTCCCATCCCACCTCTAATGACCTTAGCTGTCGACGAGGCGTAAAGCCGTAGGAAAAAAAACCAGTGGTTTCTGGTGGATCAGAACAAACAAGCTGCCAACCAACCATATTCAATGTATCTTCGATGAGTGACATGTTAGCCAAACGTGCAGATCAGGGAAGAAGTGGTACATGTCGTTCTTCGAAGAAGGCTTGCATTTGGTTGGGAATTGTCCAGCTGAAATAAGGCATGTGAAGTTGTCTGCAGGAAGGGCAGTGCCTTAGATTTTAAAACCTCTCTGCTGTAGTAGTTGCCGTTCTGATTGTACTCAATATATACGAGACAAGACTGCATGTTATAGGCAATGGTACCCCAAACAATAACACCACTTAACAATGCAATCTGCCCAATTACATTCAGCATGGTAGGTTCTAACATGTACGTGGTTATCACTGTAGGATCTAGGTTCTGAAACTGAGGAGTGCTTCCACCCCACCTTCCCATATGGGTGAGAGAAGACATTTTGGGGGGAGACACGGGATGTGAGGTAACTTCGCTGCCCATGTGATAAGATACATTAGCTTTACACCATTGGACATGTCTCCTATACTGTCCATTATTTTTAAGTCTGAGGCATCGGTGGTTTCTCATCAATCAAAATCAATACAATGGCACTCAACAGAAGGTGACAAACAATTGACGCAGAAATGCCTATACCTGCTGCAGTGCTGTAACATCGAGCCCACACTGTGGACAAAGCTGTTCTGTCAGTTAGGTTCATGCAAACAAGAAAGCAGATGTCCCATGCAATAGTCACATTGTGAGGTTCAATACCTGCTCATCGCTGTGTACAGCCCTCTTCTAGCCAGTAGTTCTACACATGCACCACTGTCATAGCAACATGCTCTTTTTAAACCACAGTGTGAAAGTATGACAACTAGTTTCCATTCTGCCACGTTCGAACTCACTCACATTTTGATATTGCATCGTTTGATGTTGAAAAGGCATTCCAGCACATTTTCACTTCATTTGATGGCTCTACACTGACAGAACAGATTGCTTCTGGGCCTACATGTCAATCGTCTCTCTCAATCTTAATCACTTATTATGGTTCCAGTGTCCTGCACATGCTCCACTTTTGGAGGAATGAGACCATTCCTTAGAGATGTTGCAATTTTCACTAACAGTAGTGTATCTAGATTCCAACTGTCTCTTTATTACACTGTTCAGTTTTAGCATTTATAATAGGATAACAATAAAAACTACTTTATCTCACGTTTGAACTACTTTTACTCAGTATCTGAAAAATAAATAAATCTCATTAACTTTTTCTATCTTCATTAATTTATTTACATTTTCAAACATACAATTATAAAACACAGAAGTTCTCAGTGTGTTTAGATTTAGGGTATATGCAGACCATATTCAAAAGTTGGAATCAGCATAACTGGCAATTATTGCAGGTTAGTAATTTCATTATGTAATAAATTTCCTGAACAATGTCTCTAGTTACATGAACTTACTTCAATTTGCCTTGTCTCAAATTTCAGTTTATAACAACTGAAGGGACTTGAAGAATTTTATCAGTCCTTTTGTGTTTCAGCAGTAGATCTAAGGATTTGTCTAGGCAGTACAATATAGTATATTATTTTGACATCCTGCCACTTTGTAAGATACCAAAATTAACTATCCTCCACAATTAAAAAAGTATACTTACCTGTAATGAGGTTATTTTTGAGTAATGAAGTTGTGTCATATCATGATCTGTCAAAGGGTCTCCAGATGAATCACTTATTTCAAAACGTGAATAGAACTTCAGCATGTCAAGTAGCTGAAATAAAACATTCACATGCTTAACGAAAAATATAGTAGCACATCAGTTGGTAGGAATTACAAAAATCTGAGGGCAGTGTTGAGAATTTCTATAATAGTTATTGATATCCCCTACCACAAACACAGAGAATGACTAAACGGGAAAAAGTCCAGGATACTTAAATAAAAAGATGGCTTAGTGCAAAATCAAGGAGACCCTCCTCAAAAGTGGAAGTGACCATACTGCTCAATCTTCATAACTTCGTAATTCTATCAACTAAAGTTTTTAAAAAAGTGATGTTATCTGCATACTAATGCAATTTTGAAGTATACTGCTGATCAAAATAAATATGAGCTATATCATTGCAGCAAAAAATTTTCAACACTAAAATTTCAAGCATAAATTTTTGACAAATAATTGAGATCTAATCAATTAAATAGATGCCGAACAGGCTATAAAAAATATGAGATGAAAGAATGTAAAACATTACATGTGAACGAAGGATTGAAAGTCCGAGAATTTTTCATAAGAAATGCAAAAACAAGTTTATAATGAGAGCAACAAATTTTCTGAATATGCAAAGGCTAAAAATAACTTAAAATTGTCTCAAGTAAGTAAAAAAGTGTGACAAGAAAATCTAAATTAATGAATTACTTATTTAAAAATATAAAAACTGAGACATATTGTAAATTTTTTAGTTTCTGTTCAAATAAGCTAACTATTTGAGACATTAACCTCTAATATGGAGCTTGCTTAAAAATCACAGAAATCCAATCAAAAATCGTCACTTGTGCTGTGGGAATCTAGCCCATAAAATTCATAAATTTTGTAATCAAAATGGGACTGTCGTCTTAGTTTAAACTGGTGCTAAATGAGGTGACAGAGAAAACTGTCACCTTCTCTATGCAAAATTCACAAAAATAAATACTAAACCAATTTCCATGGCAAACTACCCAGTATATAAGTAATATTACAGTAAATACTAAGTGAACACTTTCTATTGGTGTTTTTCTTCAGGAAACAAAATTACTGGAAGTTTCATAAACAATCAATGTGTGTGGTGTTTGTAAAACAGGATGTTAAATTGCCATTGATAAATTACCTGCTTTTATCACTTCATTGCACAAGTCATAAAGTGATAGCTATATCAAGTAATGAGAACAATACAGAAGGGAAGAAAACTCAAAAAGACTGGGAGAAAGGAATGACTGCAACTTGTACATCTTTAAAAAAGGAAAAGAGTAAGAATAATAGAAGAGTCAAACAGATGGAGCATTGTGCCAATATTTTTTAACAGAGACTAAAGGAAAAAGTATTGCAAGATTGAAATAGGGGTTAAAAGTAACGGCATAGTTTCAAAGCACAAAGGTCAACAGCAGACTTTATATTTGCTGTAATGAAGGAGCAGGGGGAAAACAAATTTGAGTATGGACAGGAGCTGCTGATAATCTCCATTCTCATGGAGAAAGAATAGATAGTATATGCTGAAGCAAGATTAGGGAGGCCCTGGAAAAAAAGATGCATCCCAAAATGCACAAAAAATAGAGTGAAGGAAATATATCACATAAATGAAAGTTACATTAATGTAGAATGAGATTGGTTAGAGCAAGAAAATATTCTTAGAGTCCTCTCAGCCTCACTCTTCATTCCTGTAGCATATGAGATATGTGGATAAAGTAACAGATAGAAATGGAAAAACATTATGAAATTTATTTTGTAAACTATACAGTGATCTGGGAAAACAAATAAGTCCAGTAGTAAATTAAATATGCGGACAATAATATGAACTATAATGAATTAAATTTAAAGTGAGAAAAGCAAGTACACAATTACAATCGGAAAGAAAGGAAGAGAAAACAGTATGGCAATCGGGCAGCTTAAGGCGAATAGTTTTAAATACATGGTATGAATGATGGAGGCACAAATGAAAGTGACATAACAAGCAGAAACATTTTAAGAAAGCATCAGAAGATCCACATGGAGGATAGCCATTCAATGCAGAAGCATTTACTGGGAATACTGTATTTCTATATGCTTATGCTTCTGAAACATGGACAGTGTAGGAAAAAGATGTTAGTGAGATAAAGACAAGTGAACCGTAGTTCCTAAAACTGGGACAGCAAGAAAATATGAAATGATAAGATTAAAGATACTAAAGGAGAACCCCTAGCAGCAGAAAATAGAGATGGCACGACTCAACAATGTGGGAGTGTTAAATACCAAGAAGGATACATAAAATGAAGATACAAGGCAAATAATCCAAATGAAGATGAAGAACTAGGTGGTTGAAGTGAGTGGAGGAGGATGGTCAGAAAGAGACTGGAGCACAGGGCCATAAGCAGGCATGCCGAGGGGGAAGGCAAATCGAGTGATCAACAGTCGATAATTGCCACTCCATTGTCACCGCGACGACATTTGCAGCGTATTATGTAGCGGACACACTCAGCGTGGTAACAATAGGGGAGGCAAATAATGTTCAAAGGAGCGGCTATCTCATAGTTTTTTGACCCGGTTCGGAAAATTCCTAGATCTACCACTGGCTGTAGTTAGACTGGGGGTGGCATAATCGGTATTTCACGCGGGCGTTCAAACAGTTAGCGGCGGGCCTGCTGGAGTAAAATGATAACAGAGTTTGTGGGAAGAGCTAGAGACTTATGTTCAATGTATACCCACCTAAGTGGCAGGAAACTTTGGACAATATTCATTTGTTTTTATGCAAGCTAATAAAAACTATGTAATATGCATAACATGACACACTTTTTAATAACCCAAAATATGTTGTCAACAATGGTTATTAATGTGAAATAAGAGATGAAACTTAGAAGAGGATACGAAAAAAGTAGGACAGTTAGAAGTTAAGTTCCATGAAGCTTTATGAGTACAACTGGTACACAAACATTTAGTATAAATTATTTGCTTAAATTTCTAGTTAATTTCCCAATTTAATAATAGTGATTAACAACTGAACACAGGGTAACATAGGGGTTTACTGCAGTGATCACAGTGCAATGGAAAAATGCCAAACAGTGATTGGAAACAAATAGGTTCAAACAGGAATTGAGTGAACGATAGTGTGTGTGTATATATATATATATATATATATATGAATTAAAAAAATAGGATAGCAAAATGAATCACCACTTACATTAGATGATGATTGCATGGCGTGAACACACAAAAAAAGGCAAGAAAATGAATAACATTGAATATTTTGGGTCTTGGCCCTTTGTCAACAGGAGAAAATTGTGGAGGTTGGGTGGTGTAGGAGACCGTCTCACAGAAATATTATATAGTGTGTGTTATTAGGAAACAAAGGTGCTGAAAGTGGATATATTAAATAGTTGGATAGGAGAAAACCCACCACTTGTCATAGAGGAGGTTTCCCACAGCGTCGAGACATGGAAAAAACATATACACACATAGAGCAGAATTTTTGAGCTTATGGCCCTTACTATTACTATTACAATTACTCCGCGATTCACTAAAAGTGTTTGGCGGAGGGTGCACTGCACCTATCAGGAAAGGTAATGGTTTGGAAGGGATATACGGGATATGGCAGGAGGCGCCCATGGGCTATTGTGAGGAACCATCCCAGCATTCGCCTGGAGCGATCTAGGGAAACCATGGAAAACCCAGATCAGGATGGCCGGAGTGCTTTATCGGAAGCTACTCCTGTCAGATTTTGTGTTTACTCGCCCGGTAAATCTATTCTATTCCATTCCCTAATCGCTCGTGGAAAAAATGAGTAGAGAAATGAATCGGTTCTGGCCCTGATTTCTCTTATCTTATTTTCGCGGTCATTCCGAGATATGAATGTTGCTGGTAGCAATATTTGTTTGCTGTCATTCCGAAATACGTCAGTCGAGAATTTTTCAATTAGCTTCCGTCGAGAGCAACGCCTTCGGTCCTCCAAGTCTTCCCAACCTAACTCCTTCAACATGGCACTTACGCTTTCCCTCCAACTATATATACCAGTCACGAATCGGGCGGCTCTTCTTTGGACCATCTCTAATGCCTCCATTAATCCCTTTTGATGGGGACCCCATACAGAGCAACAACATTTCAGGTGAGGCCTCACTAGTGACTTGTACGCAATCGATTTAACTTCCGGAGTGCATTGTTTTAAATTACGACCTAGAAATCGAAGCATACGATTTGCTTTCCCAATTACATTCTCCATATGCTCATTCCGCGACAAATTATTACGAATCGTTACCCCTAGGTATTTAGCGGAATCTACCGTTCTAAGGACAGTGCCATTAATTGTATATTCAAAGCTAAATGGTGTCACCTTTTTACTTACACGCATGACTTGGCACTTTTTAGTGTTTAACTCCAACTGCCAATCTTTACACCACGCAATTATTTTCATAATATCGTCTTGTAACAAAGCGCAGTCGTCCTGGGTTGTGATTTCACGATAAATAATAGCATCATCGGCAAATAATCTTTTCATTCCCCTTATTATGTCGCACAAATCATTAATGTATATGAGAAACAACAGAGGCCCTATCACTCTTCCTTGGGGAACCCCGGACTTCACTTCAGCAAGTGATGAACGCTCACCGTCGAGAACTACACACTGTGTTCTGTCCTTCAAAAATTCTGCAACCCAATCACATATTTGTCTAGATATACCGTAACCGCGAAGTTTCCTAAGTAACCTAGTGTGAGGCACAGTGTCGAAAGCTTTTTTGAAGTCTAATAAAACTAAGTAGTAGAGTGAGATGGTTGCCTCATGAATGCTAACAGCCAACTGAGTTAGCCAACAAGGCTGGTACCTCATAGTAGGGGGTGGGGGGGAGAGAGAACATGGCAGGATGTGAGTGTGGGGATAGAAAGGCTTAAACCAACCCTCACTTCCTGCCATCTTCTTTTTTCCCACCCACCATGAGCTACCGGCCTTGTTGGCTAACTATGTTGGCTGCTAGCCTTCATCAGGCAGTAATCTCACTCTACATCTGAAGAAGCATTATAAGCTTGAAAATTCTGCTCTGTGTGTGTACGTGTTTTTCCATGTCTCGACACCACAGGAATCCTCCTCTATGATAAGTGGTGGTTTTTCTCCTATCCAAATATTAAATGTATATATATAAATATATATAAAGTAAACATGTAAAATTAAAATTGTCCAGACAAGCAACATACAAACGTTGTGTTTAAAACTTAAATTTGCTTCAAGCTTAAGTAAATGTTTAGCATGCAAACAATTTTTTTTGAGTGCACTAATATTAAAAATACTGTTTTACATTGTCGTTCTGGATAGTGCGGATGTATTTTTAAGGGAAGTTTTTCAAACATGTTTTAAAAAAGTTAACCAGTTACACTTTACATCTACACTGTACTTGTTATAAAAAAAAAAGAAACAAAACAGTGAGCATGTCAAAGATTAGATTCACCCCTATTCTGCAATATAGCTCAGGCATCAGAAATAAAAAATGAAAATAAAAATTGTGCTCTGGTAATGAGATTCCCACAAAGGCCACAAATTTCAAACCAAACTACTGCATAGAGATGGTTCTCTGCTGAAGCAGCAGAAATACCTCTGCTACAACGGTAGGTAATTTGATTTGGAAAAGCCCAATCCCAAGACAGGGGTGTAGTGAAGTGAGGGATATCCACAGTATGGTTCTTGAGGGGGTAGTGAGTTTCTCTGGTACCCTGAGGACGGATCATAGCGCCTATAAAGTGGCTGTTGGTGAGGCGTATGCCGATCCAATGAGCGACATTGTAAAGGGATGGTCAAGTAAACCAGTTATGTTATTAAATGGGATAAAAGGAAGTTTTAGCATAAAACTAAGATTACTGCAAAATGATTAAAAAAGCACTTTTCAATTGGTCAAAATTTGCATCAGAAAAATACTGAAATACTAAAGAAGTGTATTGTTTAGGAAAGTTCAAATTTTGGGTGCGCAGACTTCCGTGGTCTTTGTCGATATAATCTTGGTTGTCCGGGCTGAACCGCGTCAATTTACCATCATTTTGTGGCCTTCTTCAGAGCAGTGTCATGGCTGGAACTGCTGCCGCCTATATATAGCTCCCGAAGAACGCGCTAACCGTTTGGAGTGACGTCACTCAAACTACCGCCGCCAGCGTGGCCGGTCCGATGGAGGCCTGCGTTTTCCTAATCAAGCATGACCATATTTGGCCAAGTTGTAGCCCGCCGTCCGCGTTCATATTATCTGGCCTTTTTTTTATTTCCAACGCTTCTCTGACACACCGGGGCCACCATCTGCTTTCTTGAACCAATACACTAGTGTCACTGAATAAAATTGCGTGCCCACTGTCAGCAGAATGTTGTGCTACAGCTGATTTGCTGACGTCGTTATTTTTAAGATGTCTTATGTGTTCACACAGCCTTTCCTTGACTGTCCGTCTAGTTTCACCCATATACACTTGGACACAGCTACAGGGTATCTGGTATACGCCCGCTGTCTGCAACTTCTCCCTCTGGTCTTTAACTTTTAAAAGCACATCAGAAATCTTCCTAGGCGCTCTGTATATTGGACGGATATTTTTCTTCTTTAAAAGACGGCCGATTTTATCCGTCACCCCGTGGACGTAGGGTAATACTGCCGTGGGTTCGTCTGTTTGTCTTCTGGCTTCAACTTCCGGTGTCGGAGCACAGTGTGGTGCTCGAGGTGCAAGCCTTGCGGTGGCCTTATTGATGACGTCAAGACTGTAGTGTCTCCTTTAAAATTTCCCTTTCAGAGGCTATGCTCCATAGTCAGCGGACAACCAAGATTACAAGTTCAAATTTTACTGACCAGCTGTTACTTAAAAAAATCATATTATACAATATTAATGAGGTTTATTTTTCAAAGTTACAAAATTCTGATTGATCTGTCCATGAAGAAAATAGTATAGACCTAAGACCAGAATTTAACATAATGAGGAAATTTTGTCAGTTGCAAGTTAAGATGATTCCTGAAACAAGTACGTCGCTTAATAACATCTAGGGATGTGATAAAAACGAAGTCCTGAGCAGAGAAAGAACCCAAAAATATAAAATTATTTTTACATGTAAAGCAGCCCTTGAATCAACTATAATAAGAGCATTGTCTTTGAATATGTAATGACAGCATTTCCTGTTTGTTCTACATAAGGAAGGAAGAGAAAATTTGAATCCATATAAATGAGAAAGTTCGGATGTATTTTCTGCCTCAATCAGGCCTTAATTGCTCAACAGAAGTAAATGAAATTTGGCACGGAGTTAGTAAATTGTGTGCGTAGTGACATAGGATAGTTTTTATTCCACAAAAACGAATAGTTCCTTTAGGAACTACAATTATCAATTTGCAAACATCAAAGAGTTTCCTATGTCACAGACAGCAGTGCCACATTTACTCTTTGCTTTTATAGTACATCACAAACATTTCTTTTCAGAAATAAAAGCAAAAATTTCCTGATATATGGATGCTCTTAACTAATAATAGTTCAGAAGTAGTAAATATCTGTACCTAACCTTAATTTTTTTTAAAAATGCACTGTTGGTATCTTCACAAAGAGATATCATCAGTTGCCTAAATGAAATAGTACAACACCTCAGGTATCACACCATAATTCCATTCGTAATACGAGGGTTGGAAATTAAATAGTGGCAACACTGCTGTGGAGACACTATGCAATGGAATCTACTATTGTCGCCGATAGCACACGTTGTTGACAAACTTGGTCACTTGTGAGATTGTCTCTGCTTGTGAGCGAGCGGTCTAACGTAAAGCTACGTCCACACTAAAAGGAACACAGAGGAACATCATGTTGATGTTGCTTGTTCCTGCAACTTGTTCCCTCATGTTACCCAATGTTTCTCAGTATTTTTCAATGTTTATGTCAACAGAAACAAAAGTTCCTTGAAGTTGACTGTTTCCAGAAGTAGCGGTGAAGATGAAAGGAAACAAAGGAACATTGGTAAACATTATCGTCTTTAAAATTGTTGTTAGTTTGGTGTGGACAGCTTGTTCCGTGTTGCTGTTACATCAGTTGTTGAAATCTCACAAAAATGTTCGAGTGGACGAGTGAAAATTTAATATATTTAATTGAATTATATAGAAATGCAGAGTGTTTGTGGCAGTGACGTAGCTAGGTCAACAAGGGACCCGGTGTAAAAAAATTATTTTGGGCCCTCAGGCCAGACGGGCGATCTTTTTTTTTTTTTGCTTTGTGTGCTGGTAGGGGCCCCCTGAACTGAGGATGGGGGACCTTGAATTGTTCTGTTAGGGGCGCTTAGGGGCCCATTGAGGTATGCTTGGGGGCCCCCTGAGCGTGAGGGCCCCGGTGCACTGCACCGCCTAGCCCCATAGTAGCTACGCCCCTGGTTTGTGGAATCCATATGATTCAAACTGTAAAGATCGGCTTAAGAAACACCATTCGTGGGTGGTATTAAGAAAAGCAACTGGTGCAGATTCGAAATAAGTACATCAAAGATGTATATGAATCTCCAGTAGTTAGAAATCTTAAAGTCAGCAGCAAATGTTTCTTTGGAGATATTGCGGCTTTGTAGTTTCTATTTTGTTTTCGAATAAACTGTTCAGTTTTAGAAAGTAGCCATTCTAAATCAGTGCTACTCATTCGAATAAAGTTATTGATGTGTCCATCCTCAATATGTCCTGATAACAGATCGTCTCTTTAAAAAAAAAAAGAATCCATGAGGCGTTCAACTCCGTGTTGATTTCTCTCCAAAAGACTTGGTCTCATCCAGCATTTGCGATTTCTTTTTTACTTTTGACTCAAAATAATATAAATTGCAGCAGCTGCTGACAAAACAACACTGTCGCACCATATCCTCGAATAATAATGAATGATAATTGTGACAAAGTTTTTATTTCGCACAGAAAAATAAAGATTGTTGCTCTTGGTGTGGACGGGTAACAACCGTAAACAGTAACACAAGTAAACTGTTCCTAAATTAGGTTTTCTGGTGTGGACGGAATGTTTCTGAAAGTTGCGATCTGTTTCTGTTTCTAGAAACAGACCGCAACTGTTTAGCAACAAGAAGTTCCTCTTTGTTCCTCTGGTATGGACGCGCCTTAACGGTGTCACTATGTTTTCGAAACAGGAACAACGGAGTTGGATCAAGATTGAATGTGCGAGAGGTCGTACAACACGACAGTGTCATCAAGGTCTTTTAAGAGGCGTGCGAGGAATCGGTATTGCCGTACTGAATAGTGGCACGTTGGGTAAAAAAAAGCCTTCAACGAAGGTCGGCAAATTGTGGCAGACATGCATCGGGCAGGTCATCCTAGCGTGTCTGAAGAAGTAGTACATACTGTTGCCACATTAGTGGGCAGTGACCGACGCTTCGTGAGCTCGCCTTCGAAACCGGATTAGCGCACACGACTGTGATTCTCATCCTGAAGGAACACCTGGGCATGCGAAAAATTGCATCACGATGGGTTCCGTATGAATTGACGGAAATGAAGAAATGGATGCGTTACGACGCTGCTAAGACACAATTGGAGCGCGAAGGACAGGCTTTCTTACGCCGTATCGGAACACTGGATGAGACATGGGCCACATTGTACGAGCCAAAACTGAAACGCCAATCCAACGCATGGCGTCATTCTGGGTCGCCGCGAAAGTCGAAAGTGCGTCAGAGCCCCAGTATGGTGAAAGTTATGGTGATTCTCGTGTACGACTGTGATGGTGATATCCTAACACATTACGTTCCTCCACGGCAGATCCCCAATGCACAGTATTACTGTTCGTTTTTGGAGCATCACCTGCGACCAGCTTTGCGAAAGAAGCGGCAACACTTTCTGCGCAACCCACCCATCATTTTGCATGACAATGCGCTGGCGCAAGCTGTGACTGTTCTGTTCGGTTGATGGGACTGGGAAGTACTGTACCATCCACCATACTCCCCGGACTTACGTCCTTGTGACTTTGATTTGATTCCGAAGATGAAGGAACCACTTCGTGGCATTCACTTCAGAATTGTTCCAGAGATTCGACAGGCAGTAGACTGCTCCATTCGCACCATCAACAGAACAGGCTCTGTTAATGGTGTACTACGCCATCCACATCGCTGGAAACAGGTTCTACACAACGCTGGTGACCACTTTGAAGGACAGTAACAGATGCAAACATGTAACACTTTTGTATCAGTTGTGAATAAATAGTTGCCACTATTTAAGTTCCAACCCTCGTGTATGCATCACAATATATGTTAGAAATCAAAGCTTGGGTGGAAAAAAATGGTAAATTCTAAGATTATACCAGCACAAAAGTCGGTTCACTAAAGTGACAAAATGGTCGTGCACTAACTGTCGTTTTTATATGTTCATGAAAATATGTAACGGTATAGATTCTACCTCAGTTCTTAACTATACACTTTCAGTAACATTAGAAATTATTTTTACCAAAATTTAAAAATTAACTGAAGATAACTAACCTTTTTTTATCAAAATTTTTGTATAAATCAGTACAAATCTGTGATAAACAAAACAGATTTTTTTTTATCTTACTGTTCAATATTGTGCTAATAATTATTAAAATGAATTTATTCAATGGCCTAAGGTACGAGTAGAAACTTTTCGTTTCAAGGAATAGTTTACATCGAGATACACACCATCACTAACATGGTGCTTATCAAAGTAACTTACTTAATACTTATAACAACTAAACTCCTCCTGCCTTATACTGCAACAAGAACATTCTGGTCTAGGCAACATTTCAACCTAGCCACTATTTCTGCTAATACTGTCGCTACAAAATCAAACGATACGGATACACCTTACTTAACACATTAAACGCATCAGAGCTATGATTCAAGTAGTGGCAACATTTTCTGTATCAGGATTCCTAACTGGCCTAACATAAATTATCACAATTAATAGCATTATAGACCTTCAGTATGAAATGCAACTGGACTAAAACACAAGCACTAATACAATCATTGTATCGCGATGGAAATTTGATCCGCAATATTAACGTAAGGTGCAAATCTGGTTGTACGCCATCTTCCGCAGTTGTTGGTTAATAGATTATAAATCAAAATTCAGTCTGGAAACAACTGTTGATGTTAATGTTACTTTATCCCCATACGCGTTTCGCCCTTATGGTGTGGGCCATCGTCAGTGGCTGTGAATTTTGTTTTACACGTGTTTCATTACATTTGACAAAATCATTATAAATTATAATATACATATTTTTACATTGTACTTACAGCTAGGGTGATGATATTTACATGGCGATATGGAACAGCACTGTATTGCCTGTATTGACTTCTTGTTGAAGCTTACAGTCAATATTTCAATGGATATTCTAGTGAGAAATATGTGTAAAACAGTTTTCTACTTGTGAAAAAGAAGATCAGTAAAATGCATAGAGTGCTGTTCCAGATCTCCGTGTAAATGTCATCACCCTAGCTGTAACATTAACATCAACAGTTGTTTCCAGACGGAATTTTGATTTATAATCTATTAACGTAAGGTGTGTTACGAGTTGTAATGAATTCTCGACTTTCCGTAGTACAGCATAAGTTACGAGCATTGTAGTATACATTTTTAAATTATGTTACTTTAATAATTATCATGATGCTGAAGCCATAGTTCATGTAGCTAAATGTAGTTCCAGATACATTCATTGTTTAATTTGCTTTAATGACCGTCATATTGCAAAGGTAATTTTTCAGTCAGTTTTTAGCGGTTGTTTTGATATCACGATCTGAAATTGTCAATCAAGTTTACATTGCAATTCATGTCATCACTAACATGCAATATAGTAAATGTATTAACATGCAGGTGATAGAACCCTTGATTTTCTAGCGACAATATTAGCGGAGTTTGTGATCTGAACGAGAATGACAATTAAAATTTTATTGGTAATTTAAATTGCTTTCATGAGCGCCAATTTAGTACATGTATCGCATTGTACTTAAATTGTATAAAAAGATCTATAATATCTTAAAAAATTTTAAAGTCGTACTGCCAGTAAGTTCACAACGAGATGTCTTCAGTTGCGGACATGAAATTGTGCGACACCTCAGGTATCACACCGTAATTCCGTTTGTAATATACGTGTCACAATATATGTGAAAAACCAAAATTTGAAATAAAGTGCCGATTTCCAAGGAGCTGTATTAACAAAGATAGTGGCAAGTTTGAAATACAGCCTGGACCAGAATGACTACTAATATTCCATGATGCATACTGGTTTTGGAGTACAGAAGGTGGCTGCCATGCTGAATTCTGACTATAATGGCGTACAATCTGCTCTAAGATGTCCATTGCCAAGCGTTAGGGAGCGTGCATAAATCACGTAGCTCCATTTTGGTCTCCTGTGGCTTTTGCCTCTAACCAGTGGCGGATCCAGGATTTTGGTTTAGGGGGGGGCTAGGATTTGGCTTGTTTGGTTTGGGGGGGGGGGCCTTGACTCGGGCAGGAGAGAAATCTCACATTTTTTCAGAATGCCGCCCTGATAAACAGTAGAGAGAGAGACATGGGCGTATCCAGCGAGGGGCAGAGGGGGGCTGCTGCCCCCCCCCCTAGAAGTAAAATTAAGTTCCCTTCAGTACGCTTCGACGAGTGAAGAACTAGTTCAGGAGCACTTTGGGAGAGAAAGATTGACTGGATTATGTCTGATGAGTGTGCGTCGAAATTTCGTTAAAGAACACCATGAGATATTGACAAACAAAATTATTGAAATTGAAAATCCGAGACAATTAATGTTTACATAAAAAACTAACTGACTTACGATCTTAATTAACTACATAGTAGGTCCTTAGATTAAGTAGTTGGGTTACTATATTAATCAATGATAAAAATAGCTTCCTGAATAGGTTTGAGTTTGATTTTGTAATGTCATGTTTCAGTCCCCCACCCCACTTCCTCGAAACCAAAATGAGTTGCCCCTCCCCCCCCTAGTTCAAATCCTGCCCCCCTCTAGTTCTGATCCCGGATACGCCCTTGGAGAGAGAGAAAAAAAAGGTCCCAAAAATCGGTGTTGTCGGGGATGACCTTGGTGCTTTTGGGGGGGGCTTCAGTTCCCTAGCCCCCCCCTAGATCCGCCACTGCCTCTAAACCCCCTCCCCCCCAAGTAGCACGTAGCTTTTTTCTCTTTTGATTCCAGAAGACATTTTGTACTGTTTTCTCTTGTCAGACTATTGTAAATTACATAAGGAGATAATTAATTGAGGGAAATAAATATTCACAAGCTGTTGTGAGTTCTGTTCCTCATTTTAACTCTGAAAAATGTTATGAAAGGAAAGCTACGTGCCCTGGCTCGGAAACGCCCCCTCCCTCCCTCCACGTAGCCCAACGTAGCCTTCCAGCCAACCACTCCACCCCCCCTCCCCTCCCTTGTACCGAACTACGTAGTTTGTGCACGCTCCCTTATAAGTCTTCACATTTTTGGCAAAAATCATTCCATACCACCCCTGCAAGATTATTGTTAAGTTCTTGATACTGGATTTATTGACAGTATGAACAAATTTGGACAACAACCTAGGCACCTTAAGTTATTATTCAAGCAGTGAATTTAATAATAAAAATTTTGTTTCTTAATCTTTTTTGCGTATTTTCTTTCATAGCAGGGGGTGCAAGTGCATCCCCCACCCGGCGCCCATGTTTGTTCTGCTGGTGCGTTGCTCGGATCCTCTTGTGAATAAAAAACGGGTTATACTCGAGAATTAAATTATACATCAATCTACAAAACCAGCTACACTTTTTAACCGTCGAACACAGTGCACTTCCATTCTCTAATGCGATTTACGTGAATATGTATAACCATGCAAAAATGAAATATTTCTCGAAGCTGTATATGAACAAAAACTTTTCTAAGTACCTACGAGCTTGTCCTTTCTTAGGACTTGTTTTTTCGGCGGTCAAAGTATTGATGGATATTACAGGGTTTGTAAATCAGTGAAAAAATTAGAGGTGATCGCAGATACAGTTGTCGTCGTTATTGCTGTTAAGGCTTTACGGCGCGTCGACAGGTGTACAGTTATGTAAAGGTACAATTATTTTTAAAAAATGCCACATCTCACAGAACTGAAAAGATATTTCAGATAAATGTTTTCTGATAACAGAATAATGCGAAAATCTAAACAGCGTGTACCTTTACCTTTTCCAAAACAAATTTCGTTGAAAGCCCTTATTGAGCGCCATCAATTGGAATTTTTATTTTAGATTTTTTTTTAAATTAAATTAATTTAAATTGCAATGGAGCGCATGCTCTAGTGGCAAATTTCCCTAAACACCCATCATCCCCCTTTCCTGCATCCACCTACATTTACCCTTTACAAATTTTAACTAAATTCTTTCAACGTTTTTGATAAATTATTCATCATTTCTCTTGGTAACTTATTCCACTCCCTGACACCCTTACTGTTCTTGGTCGGAAAATTAGTGGAGGCAAATATTTGGAAGCTCATATTTTATCCCAATACAACATTGATTTCTGTTATGCACACCTATACAATGATTCCACATCCAATAGGGTGTGCAAAAAATAGTCTAATCTTTTTTAAATTTTGTCTTACTATACATTTTGCGGTCTTTCTGTGTAATTTCATCAGTATTGGTGAAAAGTCGGCTGATTTACGGAGCTGTGACATACGGACGATTGGAAATGACGGAATTGTAAGGCCATTAGAATGTCACTTTGACTACGGAACCCTAACACAGATTCACCCTATCCAACTGGTAAATTATCACCAAGATTGAGTATGCTTTCGCTCCCAATGAACTGCAAGATGTAAGTTTATTCTATACAAGCCAAAAAGCACTTTGACAGAGTTACACGTAAGTTGTGCAACAGTAATTTCTTTTAAAAAAAAAGTTACTTTGTACTGAAAATTAGAGGGAGAAAATCTTCAGTTCACAAGAATGCCTTTTATAATCATTCTAGGAAACTATTCACTTATCTTTGTCAACAAGAAGCAGAGCATACTCTTACGGTAATCCCTCAAGGGAAGATAAATTTTAGAGGCGCCATTATTCACTTGACAATACAGACCAAAATTCAGTACAAACTGGACAACTCTTAATAATAAACTGAAATAACAGAGTGCAATAAAAAGTGAATTCGGGCAGTAAAATGTCTCTTTGTATTTCATGCATTATTCTTTATAATAATCGTTTACGCAGCAGATAAACAAATTTTATCGGTCATATTCTACTAATGTAATTAGTGTCAACCTTACCAAATTCCCATCCAAAGGAATTCAATAACTTATTTGACTATCAAAAGTGATGGTTTGTTTTATAATATTATTTTTAAAACATGATTTGTTTCAAACATTTACAATTACACTTTCAGCCACCAGTGACAATTAAAATATTAATATTTCAATCATTCATTCATTTTATTTGGTCCCATATACCATTTACATACAAGTCAAAGGTACATTGGGTTCTACAGTACTAAGTAGACTCAGTTTTGCTTAACAATTTAACGCCTTAACTATAAAACTATTCATCCTCTACTGGTACACTTTTAATTTATATTGTAACTAACCGCTTAATATAGGCAAATCTTGACACCGTTTTCGTCTTAAGGATCATATTTAAGGAACGATAATTTGATATCTAAGCATTTCTAATTTACATCTTTCAGAGAGGACCCCCTTTGTATTAGAACTATCTTTCAACCATCTTTTAGATTTTTTAAAAAATAACTGTTCAATGTGTATCTTTCTCGGCTTGTGTGTGTTAAATTTTGACTTGAATTTAGATAACGCAAATTCAAATGTCATAATAACTGTTAATTAATACGCGTGAAAATTCCCTCATTCCTGTAACTTTTTCAAATATCTGCTCGCATGAATAGTCCCGCAGACGCTGTTAGGACACCTGGAGTTCAGCTCATCGCTGTAAGGTGGCAGCAGCATAAACATAGCACTGTGTACACACCGCGTCGCGCGCGAGTTGTATCTGTGCTCAGTGAACGCCATGCTGTTGGTGTTGCTGTTTGCCTTGGGCACGTTACGAGGACTTGTAATCGCTAAAGCAGCAGCTGGTTCACAGCATCCAACGACGCTACTACGATGCTGCGCAAGACCTGAAGTAGTATGCAAGGAGAATGCGACATGGCCTCGCTCAGAAGAGTTTTTGCTATCGGATGGCACGCCACAATGCGGTGGCCGATCTCTCTGGCCTATCTACCACCAGCCAAACTCAATGGATCGTTTATTTTTACTTCCCGGAGGCATCCTGCGGCACTACGCACTTTCACACGCCGAGCAACAGGTTGATCCCGAAGAAGGTGATCAATCGGAAGTCCGCTTTGAGGATTATAAGCCTGGGCAGTACTGCCTTGACGAGGTGAGACAGCATGACGCGGTCAGGAACGAAAGGTAACCAGAGCTGACTCAGGTGGGCGCGTTTCATCACAACTGTTCGCTGCATAACTGAAACTAAAACTGGGGAAGACCTAATTGACGCTAGAGCAAACAGCTAGCTGTATCTAATTATCAGTAGTGTGTTGCCGTTAGTTGCTGTACTGTTTACAGCTTCTAATGCCTTCAATAAAAATAAGAAATTTTGTAAATTCAGATATTTACAGTAACCTTAAAAAAGAGCACAAAAAAAACAATGCGCCTCCAAAATATCTGAATATACTTATACTTAAAAACGACAAGAGAGCTTGCTTGTCACAGAGAGGGGAGCCTTGTTAGGTTTCACCCGCATGTAAATTGAGATCCTCAGCTACTCATTTTTGTGTTTCAACAGCAACGCCAATCTTGAAAGAAATCCTTGCGGACCGCCCCTTTCTTTTATCTTATAAATAATATTTAACTTCGGGAATGCAGAACTGAAACTATAAAAAAAGAAACAATTGGTTCGAATTGGAGAAAACTAAATAATGTTGGCCTAACGGATATTTTGAAAAACCCTTGAAATTTTCATATTCTAAAAACGGAAGATACATTACAACAGATGTTAAAATTGTGTGTATTCCATTTTATTTTTAAATAAATAAATAAAATGAATGATTTTCCTTAATTATATTCAAGAACTTAACAATGATCTTGCAAGGGTGGTATGGAATGATTTTTGCCACATTCTTTTCAAAGCTTTCATGAAAGTGTAAATGTTGTCTATATGCAAGAGTACAGTCTCCATACACATTTTTTGTTGTTGCAGCTACCCTTCCTTTAACTTTGATAACTGATGCATCTACTTCATCTCTATATTAATACATATTTAAAGCAGATATGAACTGAATTGTTTTGCTATATTGCTGGATAGTCGTTTTTCTAATAATATGACAATGCTCTGGATACATACTCAAATTGATGGGCAAACTGCTGCTGCTTTAGCACATTTTTCAGTAGACTTGTTAAGCACTGTTCATAATGAAAATTGAGGAAATGTATTTATGGCAAAACTTATAAATCTAGAAATCATATTTAGCTTCATTGTATTCTCCTATATGCTGATTTGCTGGTATATATACCACGAAGTAATTGCTTTCTATCCTTAATATTATTATAATATACTAAATATGATAAAAAAGATGACAACATCCAAGGTTTCTCTTGTGTTGTTTAATGTAACAGTGGCCTGTCTAAAAGACACATTTAATAAACTTCTTCCTTCAAGATTTGATTCTCATTAATCATCAATCTTTTATACTTCATGGTCTTGTAAACAGCACTAATGATGGAGGCAGCTCTTGTGACATATACTCACTGCTGATTATCTTTTATAAACAGTTGATCTGCAATATGACCTGTGATGACATAACCAGCTTTTTCAGAAATTTACCAACCAAATGTTTCTATTTAGAACCATGTATTCAAAAGTTTTAACAAGATGGCACAGTAAGCAGAAATGAAGTTCTTGGCTTCATGCAGTTTTAGAAAAGTAACAACTTGAAATTTTCTCAATTCATTGAAAATTTCCATTGTAGTTATTTTATTACATTCATAATCCAATGGTTTGTCTTTGTACAAAAGCGTTTAATCTGCCTCATTTAAAGGGCATCCACCCATGTGTCTTATTTTTAATCAGCTGAATACAATTTTCAGTCTCTTCAAATATCAATAGGATTTACAGCGATCATGTTTCGTACACAGGTTTCTTTCATATTATCATCTTATTAGTTCCCACATTAAAATCAGAGACATTACTTTGATTTGCCTTATACTATCTCCCTCTTTTGGTAAATTGCAGAAATTAGGTGCTGTTTTCACTTATGTTGTACCATCAGAACATATTTGTAGAACTTTGAGTGGGTCTATTTATTTCATATCAAAAATGTTGCTGTTGCAATAGTCAGATAAAGCTGACAATGAAACTGCAATTAAACACTGAAATAAGATGGTGTAAGGAAAATCACACATCACTTACCACAGGAGGGTCAGATGAACACAAAAAACACACACTTATAGTGAAGTGTTTGTTTTGTGTGTGTGTGTGTGTGTGTGTGTGTGTGTGTGTGTGTGTGTGTTGAGCTGGCTCCCCTACCTTCATCTGTGGTATGTTACAACAGTTAGAAATACAAATGACAATATTAACAGGAACAGAAAGAAAGAGGGAGGGGAGGAAAAAATACAGAAATTAATAGCAATCAGTTCATATTACCGATAACCAAAAATCAGCAACTTGGATCTTCGAGATAATGCCACATGGATAAATTATCTTTTGTCGTGACTTTTGAGCCTGTTTAGATTCTCATGTTTTACAGTGTGCAACAACTGATCTGCACGAGTCAATCTTGCACGCAACAGATTAAGCTAGACAGCTTTCGGTGATACATAAAATGCATGTCGTTCTCAAATATATATATATATATATATATTAAAGTCTTTTCCTGGGAAGTTGATGCCTGAATAAGGGACGAGCTGCATTTTGATTAACTTTACTTCTTTCCAGTTTTATGGCTACATCCTGCTTATATCAGGGGGAGCAATTACAGCCAGACCATGCAACTTTCCAATTAATGTGGCTCTGAAGCCACCCATAATTATTCCGCAAATTTCAAGTAGAGCTACATCTACTTGTTCTACATAGATGTAGGCCTATATCAAATAAGACTGGCATATTCTGAAACATAAGTGCAAGAGCTAATGTTTGGGGCACAGCACGATGTATACCCCCCATATGCTTCCTGCCGGATATTGTTTCACAGGAATTCAAAACTTGCGTTTAGATTTATGATAGTACAATGTCACATGATCCAAATGGTAATAATATATACGGTACATGGATAAAAAATTGAACTCACCAAAGTTAGCAGTTCATAGAACTATTTTTGACATTTTACTGGTGCTAAGGTCGGAAAAGGTTGAGAAACATTGCTCTAGACAAAATATTAAAGTTACAGATATTCTGTCACGAATACAATACCTCATATAACATTAATTTTACATTATTTTGTTTGGTAAAACAGCAACGTGTCAAATAGTATATTCCATTTGGGAAATTAGATTTATCATTCAGTGAGTGTCATAACAAGCTAATGTAAAAAATTTAAGAAGTTCTGCTCTACCCTTCTGTTAAAAAATCTATATATTTATAAATGAAACATTTGTATAAAAGAATAATGACTGCCTACAAAGCTGAAGACTTCCATGGCATTGAAATGTGGATAGACCTGTAGATACATGTGTTGAAATTTTCGGGCTATATCCTTTCATAAAGAGTACAGAGACACCTGCTCAATGCTGGCTGGCAGCTAACTGGAGGCTCAGAAGATTGATCTGTGACACGTAGTGGTGGGAAAATCAGCATGGCAAGAAGTAAGAGATGAAAAGCCTAAACCGGAGCATTGTAAAAATGGAAACAAATGATGGGCACATGGGAGGAATTGGCTGAAAATACTGACCAGTACAATTTTTGTATAGATATAAAAAATATTATTTATTCCTTGAGGCCAACTAGGACCACGTTAAGCCTTTGTGCATTTGGCAGCGAGTTTCATCTTCTTTTGGACTCAGAAAATAATATATATATATAATTTTATAAAAATTCTAAGATATTACACACTACTTAAAAATCATCTGTGTTGACCATTCATGTGGGAAGGGATAGAGGAGGTGGGGAATGGGTAGCAAAGAAGGAAGATTACTGGGTATTATCTTAAATTAAGACCCAGCAGCTGTCTGGTTACCAGTTTAAATTGTTAAGCCAATTTCCACCTCCTGATTTCAGAGATGCTGCATCTGTCTGAGAAGACTGATGGCAAGGAAACATGTATAGCTTGCCCATCAATTTGAGTATGCATCCAGAGCATTGTCATATTACTGGAAAAATGACTCCATCCAGCAATATAGCAAAACGGACGATTCAGTTCAGGCCAGTTGATATCTGCTTTAAATATATAGTGGGTACCCGCATGGCCCCATCCTATGCCAACCTCTTCCTGGGCCGTCTGGAAAATATTTTTCTGAAGAACTGCCCCTCAGTCCCCCAGTGTGGTTCAGATTCATAGATGATATATTTATGATCTGGGTTCACAGGGAGGACCACCTCCTAGACTTCCTCAACTCACTAAATGACAATCACTCTATCAATTTCACATGGTCATATTCCCACACCTGTATCACCTTCCTTGACGTAGATATCACCCTACGACAGGGGACCCTCCATACCAGTACACATCAAACCAACCAATTTACAGCAATACCTACACTTTGACAGTTGTCACCCCTTCCACATCAAACGTTCCCTCCCATACAGCCTTGCAATCCGTGGCAGACGCATCTGTTCTGATCATGAATCAATTTCCAGTTACTCCCAAAAACTATCCCAAGCCCTTGTTTCCCGCTGATACCCCCATGATCTCATGGAAAAACAAATTTCCCGTGCCATCACCCACAACCCTCGTTCTGCACCTCCTAAAACTGACCGTGGACCAACACTTGTCACCCAGTTCTTTCCTGGCCTGGAATCTGTCAACCAGATACTCCGCCGTGGGCATGATTTCTTACGTTCCTTCCTTCCCAAAATCCTACCCACTGCTCCCCACACTTGCTTCAGCAGACCGCCCAATCTGTATAACATCTTGGTCCACAAGTATTTACCTGCCGACTCTCCTAGAGCTCCACAGGGATCTTTTCCTTGTAACAGACCCCACTGTAAAACTTGCAGCATGCACCCTGCCACCACTACTTACTCTAATCCTGTCACACACGAATCTTTCCCTATAATTGGACATGCTACGTGTGCTACCACTCACTTATTTACCAACTCACCTGCCTCTTGCATTGGTCTCACCACTCAACAACTATCCTACAGGATTAATGGCCACAGGCAAAAAGTTTATACTTCCAACCCAGTCTAGATGTTGGTATTGTTAGAAATAGCTTCAAATGTGACTGCAAACCAGGATGAAGTTTTTGGCAAAAAGCAAATAAAAATTGTGTCTATTACAGCACTCGGATCAATCATTTAACAAAAAAAATTGTTTAAAAACGTGGAAGAAAGAACTTGAAGCATTCATCAAACAGGTTATGTAACAGAAATTGTAAATAGCTTGAGAAAAAAAAGGTTAAACTGCAGTCAGATCAAAAGCACAACACAAATCAAGAAAGAAAGTAAGACTAGAATACAAATAAAAGAATGTAAAGATAGTTCGCAGAGGGACAACATAGAGTACTGATGGTAAGGCCATTTGGATTGTTAGGAAACAAAGATGCTATAAAGTGGATAAATTAAACATTTGGATATGAGAATAACCATCGTTTACCAAGCTCAGGACTACTGCAGTCTTGAAAACATACACAAATAGAGCGTTGTAATTTTTGGGCTCATATTCTTTAGCTGTCTGATGGAGGCTGGCAGCTAACTATTCTCTTGTCCCAATTTTGAATGTATCCACTTTATAACACCTTTGTTTCCTAACAATATATTTGGTCCAATTACGACCACATTAAGACTCGTTTGGTTTGTATTTGTTTTTGGATGTGTACACGTCTTTGTTCCAACTAGGTTCATCAGTCCGAGAGGGGACCTATATCGAAATCAAGCCATGGAAGTGTTATGGAGTACTTCACATTATGCAGCCAGAGGTGAAGGTCGAGTTAAGAACTTTATAAAATCCCCACCGAAACAGGGATTCGAACTGGGGACATTTCCAAGGCCGCATTTAGACTTTGTGGGCCCCTAGGTTATATATGTGGTGCGGGCCCCCCTGTTGGCAGTGGCCCTTATGACCGGGGGCTGCCTCCGGCTGTGGATGCTTAAATTTGAAATTCGGCCCAAAAAATGTATGGGTAACCTTTTTTTGTTGTTGTGGTGCGGGCTCCCTCTTTGTGGTGTGGGCCCTTCGGCTATAGCCTAGGTAGCCTATGCTTAAATGCGGACCTGGACATGTCAATCTCCAGTCAGAAGTCTTAACCACTGAGCCACAATATATGTACATATATATATGAACCATCAATTGCGTTACATAATGGTTGTGCAGAGCAAACATATAAAACTGACAAAAACACAAATGACACAGAAATTTTCATGTCTTAGCTCCTAATGAACTAGAACACATAATGGAGGGAGGGTGTTGTTGACACTGCATGATGTTCTCTAGTTGATAAAGGGCTAAGACCCTAAATATTCAATGTTATGTGTATTATTGTCTTTTTTTTGTGTGTTCACGCCATCTAAAGTAAGTGGTGATTCATTTCACTATCTTATTTTGTAATTCCTATATATATATATATTAGAGATGTTCCGACTATGACTTTAGCCGACTAGCCGATTAGTCGGTTGTAAAGAGGCCAGCTAGTCGGCCGATCACAATTTCAGGGGTATTCGGCAATTTCCGTGACGCTTCGTTTACAGCTGATTCGCAACGAAGTCGCAACCGCAGCCTACGAGCTTGTCGGCACATATATTGTTTAGTTCGCATTGTCTCTTGATTTTTGCTTGTGCACGGGTCAGAGCGGTGTTTTAGTGTAAAAAACAAGAACAGTGTTGTTATTGTTCATTAAAGTGAAAGAGAATTAAAATTAATTCAATCATGTCAAAAAGATAGTCTCGTGTATGGATTTTTTTTATCAATTGGACAATGATTCGTGTAAAGTGAAGTGTAATCAGTGCCAAATGATAATTTACCGTGGTGGGCAGGGAAAAAGAGCAAATACTATGAGTATGAACAACCATATCAAATACCAACATCCAACCCTGATACCTCATGTAGGTTCTGTGATCAAATCTTCCACCACAGACGATTCATCCCAGTCGCAAATCCAAGTAGATGAACTACCTACAACAGTGCCTACTCCGTCAACTTCAGTGTCGTCAGAGGCCAGTTTATGTCAGAAAAGGCAGCAAAATATTGAAGATAGTTTTGCTGTACAATGGTCACGTGAAGACTCAAGATCAAGAGACATCAATATTGCGATTGGTGAGATGATTGCACTTGACAACCAGCCGTTGTCAATTGTTGAAAATACTGGCTTTAGAAACTTGATGAGAAAAGTTAAACCAAAATATACCATACCGGGCAGAAAGTATTTCACAGAAAAAATCATTCCTCATCTTTACGAAGAGACTAAATCTGAAATACGAAGAGGAGTGCTGAGTGCAGCTGCAATTTCAGTCACTACCGACGTTTGGACAAACACAAATAACAAGGAAAGTTTGTTGAGGTTGGTACTGAATCTGTCAATATCCTCTGAAGTTATTATCGTTTATAGATAATAATTCAGGAAACTGTTGAAATTTTCTTCTCAATAGATTGTAACGCAGTAGTTAAAAGTTTTCAGTAAATAATGACACACAGAACATTTTGGTAACCTATAAGAATTTTATTACCTCCTTGAAGGTGCAAATCAACATAATTAAATCTATTTAAAAAAACTTAAACAGTCAATTTTATATTGAAAACCGAAAGCGTTTCACTATTGGACCAAACCCCTCCCGTCCACCCCGAAAGCTGGCACGCCCACTAGTCATCCATGAATGAATTCTTGCGAGAGTGTAAACGGCAGTTCGCGTCAGCGCTGGTGCACGAGGCGCAATGCGAGATTGTAATATACGTACTAAGAAGCCGGATAGTCGGCGCTCTTTGCCGAATAGTCGCCGACTATGAAAATGGCCGGATAGTCGGCTTTACCGACTAGTCGGAACATCTCTAATATATATATATATATATATATGGGGGTGGAGGGAGAGTGCACATTAGGTAGACAATTTAATAATTGCAGATGGTCAACTGATACTCCGCCTGAATGGAATGAAAAAAAAAACTGCCTAAGTTATGTCCCTCTGAAATTTAACTAAAAATCAATGCATTTTTAAAATCATGCAATTCTTAATGTGTTTAATTGCATGTAATTCAAAAACTATAAGAGATAGAGAGTTGAAATTACTTCCTTTTTTTACATTCAAGAATTAACCTCAAATTAACTAAAAATAAGACAAAAAAATACATATTTAATGGGAAAAGTTGAAATTCTAATTAAAAAAAAAATAAGTTGGATCATGTTGTTAACTACCCTCATAAGGTAGGACTACTTAGTCAATGATGAATTTGGTTAATATAGCAGCTCATTGAAACATCCCAAAATTTTACCTTTTGAGGAGCAATAACTCAAAAATGTCTAAAAACAAAAAACCTCTTAAAATCTCATTAAATAATGTCCTAATAGCATGTAACCAAGTCATCGAACCAGGTTGTTGTATTTTTGCTTTAGATAGCTACTACAGTTTATGAGTAATATACTTTGCTGCAGTTAACAAAATGATCCAACTTCTTTTTGCATGAAAAAAAAATCTTAAAATTACAAAAGAAATACGATTTTTCCCATCAAAAATGTATAACTTTTCGTCTTGTTTTTAATAAATTTGAGCTTAATTATGTTTAAGTCCATTTCCGTAGTTTCTAAACAAAAGTAATTTCAACTCACTATTTCTTATAATTTTTGGAATTATACGCAATTAAACACATTAAGAATTGAACAATTTGAAAAATGTATGGATTTCCACCCAAATATATTTAAAAGATATTACATGTTCGTACCAAAAATAAACTGCATAAATGTTACTGAAATTTACGTACATCTGGAACTCAAAAGTAATTTGTATCACTGTTACACCTAACTGCAAAATAGTTTTATTTAAATGAAATGTAAAATAAACAATACTAATAAACTTATTCAGCAAAAAATGAAAAGCATTCAGATAAGCAAATACTGAACTGTGTCAGGTACCACCAATAAAACAAAATTCTAAAACCACTGCTGTGGATATTTAGGATAATTCTCAATTTTCTTGCCAGGTTAAAAAAATTCAAAATGTAATCCAAAATATGAGATTCAATTATATCTTCCCTATAGTTGCTGACAGAGAATTAATCCTGTGAAGGTGACAAAGAGTCTCCAAACAAAGTTGAAAAAAAAAAAAAAAAAAAAAAAAAAAAAAAAAAAAAAAAAAAAAAAAAAAAAAAAAAAAAAAACCACACACACACACGCACACACAATTTTCAGTAAGGACTTCAAAAAAATGTCTAAAAAAAGAGTACTTAACACGCAGAACAAGGTGATGAGCTTTTAAATTCAAAACATTTACATGGCTTTTTTTAAAATACAAACTAGTTTCCATAAAAGTTATAAATCAAATTACTTTTTTCACTTCAATCAATGGAAAAATCAAGATATAATTGAAAAAAATTACACAACTTCCTAAAAGTTCACATACTAGCATCAAAGATATTCTTTCCAATAAATAGCAAAGCATTTTAATAAAAACAATTAAAATGTTACATGAATCGCTTGGTTGTTTCGGCTGTGTAATATAAAATGTTGTCACTGACTAACTTTCGTTCTATTTGTTCATATAAAAACTCCCAGTGAGAAAGTTTTTAAGAAAATACTGAAATTAATTCTGGAAGCACACACGGCATCTTAATACAATCCTTCTTGATTGTCTCACAGTTTATCTGCGTGAATGCCTGTGTGCAGTGCCCACTCTCACCACAGGCTTCTTGCTCTGTTTGCATATCATTGACAAAAATATTTCCCATCACCATAGAAATGCTATTTTCAGATCCTGGAAAAAATTAGTATTGTCATTGTACACGGTGGACCATATGTGACAACTTCCACGAGAAAACCTGAGAAGCAATGACAAAACGAAAATTAACATATCAAATATAAGGATACCGATTATACTTTGAAATGGTTGCTCAGAAATACCTCCATGTCAGTGCTTGTAATTGACAAAAATTAAAGTTTTCTGGATTATTAATTATTGGCAATATGGTAATATTTCTTTAATAAAAAAAGTTGAAAATATCTGCTACAACAATTTTAATTTGGTTTCCAAAGCCCAGGCAGACTCCTGGTTCGCGAATATTCCTTCAGTCTTTTAATGCACTAATTGCATGGACCACTATTAATGGTACCAAAATAAGCCTTAAATTAACAAAATAAAGTTATGACTGGCAAAAAGGAATGAAGCAATCTCACTAACTGAACTTAGGGACAAGGGGATGGTGCCGGCAGGGAACGCAATGTAGACTACATGACCTTGGCCTTGACTTCATGGCATGCACTATAGTCAAGTCTGAAATCAGTGCTGCCAGCCACTTGGCTTTGAATATCCATAGATGGCCGCTAAAATTTCCGTAGATCTGGTACAAAAATCCGGAGACTCGGTAACTGAAAGACTGAAACAATAATTATTGAAAAGAGAGTCCAAATTAAGAATACTTTTTTTTTTTATTTCCAGGTCTTTAAAATTTCAAAAATAATATTTTACATTGAAAGTAAGAAATACAGTATATCTGAACATATTTTACATGTCGCCACATTCATTACTGCTGCTGCTATGTCTAGTAGATTTTTTATTTTTCCCTAGTGACCATACATTTTTTCTGTTGACATTAAATTTAGCATATCTTCTGGAACAGCAAATGTTAAAAACTGAGACCCCCTTTGATTCCCGGATATTGGTTAGGCCTTCTTTGAAGGCACTGCTTTGTAAGTCGTGCCAATGAACGTGTCACCGTGCATAAAGAGTGCGCCCATAGTTTTGTATTACGGACTTTTAAGATCTATAAAGTCTGTAACCAAACAAAATAGGAGCTTCATTTCAATAGTTGGTTCACACGAGCAGGTGCAAGGAAACAATTCACAGTTATTGGCAATTCTGTAACGCATTGACACTATACACTCAAAGTTTAACAAAAAGCAAATATAAGGAAAAATCTACAAATCATAAAAAGTATAAAACATCCGTAGATATTTTAACAAAATCATAACTCTTCATAAAAATCCGTAGATCTATGGATAAATCCGTAGAAATGGCAGCACTGTCTGAAATAGTAAATTTTGGACATGTTTAGGACAATAAAAGGGTAGTTAAAACAGAACTGTCATTATTGGAGTCATGCTTTGATGAAAGCAGGATCAGATCAATATTTGATATGCTTACTAATAGTTTACATCATTTTCTTTCAATTGCAGGTGAAAAATATGGACAACTACCGTGAAGTAAATTTTGCGATGATATGTGCGCCGGATGTGAAGGGATCTCAAATTAATGGAACTGCTCGGCTTTGGCGTCACATATTAGATCCTGCTGGACATGCACTCAACATAATATGCTTATTATCTGTTGCTATCATCTATTTTGTAGTTCCAAATCTACGAGATCTTGTTGGGAACATCCTAACAACAATGGCTTTATGCCTTATAGCAGCACAAGCTGCTGATCTTGTTATCTCGGTTACTAAGTTTTCTGCACATGTTTCATTAATAGCTGCAGATTTAGCAACATATGGTGCAATTATGGCAGCAGCTTTCTGGCTAAATACAATGGGGTATTACATTTGGAGAACTTTCAGGTATGTGTACAAAACTTTTACAAAGAAAAGTACTTTGTTACATCGTTGTCCACATTCCCTTTCAATATAGTGAAATAAGTAGTAGTTTTCAAAGCATATTCTCATGACTCATTAAAAGTAAGAAAATATTTACTTATAACAGACAGCAAACCAAATAAATTCTACAGAATTAATGTAGATCATTTCTTGTATACACTAATGCAAGTGCTGTTTTATTTATTCTTGGATGTCTTTTGTCTTTCACCAAGATGTCTCAGTGTACACAGTTTTTATTTACATTTCCATTTTGACATATGGTAGTTGATCACCTGTTTATTCTGTAGGCTTAGCAATTACCTATCCTCACATTAATCAATTTAGGAATTAAACTGTTGGTTTTATAGAATTTTATGCGAGTTCCTTTATAGTGGTTGTATAAGCCTGTTGGATGTGCTGGGCAGGACTGGCAAAGTACATAATTATTGTAGGCCAATTACTTGTTTAAAATAATATTGATTGAATTGCAAAAAAAGGATAAATTATCTAATAGAAATATATTTCAACTGTAACCAAAAACGGATGAGTGATTGTTCAGGACGAATTTGAAAAACAGCCTAAAAGTAGTTTCTGCTGTTGCACAATAAACAGTAAAAAAATTTTGCTGCCGTTTTAGAAATTAACGTATCCTAGCAAGAGCTTTAATATGTATTAAGAAGGTTCAATACATGTGGGAGTATGAAGGGGGAGTGAGAGCATTAAACCAGGAAAGATACTTATAAACTGACCCCAAACAGGCTGAAGTTTGTAAGCACTAACATATCCATTTGTAAAATAATTGGCTTGTTAATGTCACAATGTCAAAATGAAGTAAGTACAGCTCCCATAATTAAAGCACATTCTCATCTGAACGGGAAGTGTGACAATTAGCAAATATAACAACTCTTTCAAAGTCTAAACTTAATGCCTTGGTAAAGAGGAGGAGAAAAATGTCACTCCCATTCCAACATTTACTGTTTAGAAAACTTGTCTTGGAATATTTAGTTACTGCTGCTGAAAATTCCTCATGATGTAATCACAAAATGATAGCTCGATGGATGGTATCTTATATATAAAAATCAATGTTTGTGGGTTTGTTCGTCTTCTATGCATTCCTATACCATTTATCAGATTGCAATGAAACTTTGGAGAGTTTTCGAGTGTGCGTCTGCGAAGGTTCCTGTGAAAAAAAATTCCAAAAAGTCACCCCCTATTCCCCATAACACCCCATAATTTAGGCAAAACCACATTTTTTATCCGATTTAGATAGGAATTTGTACACTTATACTTTAAAACAAACAGAAAAATACTGCCTACATACGGTTTCCGAATATTAATCCCCTCGCCCCCTTTCCAGCCCCATAATTTTTTTCACCCCATAATTTAGGCAATACCACATTTTTTATCCGATTTAGATAGGAATTTGTACACTTATACTTTAAAACAAACAGAAAAATACTGCCTACGTATGGTTTCCGAATATTCATCCCCTCTCCCCATTTCCAACCCCATTACGTTTTTACCCCATAATTTAGGCAAACCACATTTTTTATCCGATTTAGATAAGAATTTGTACACTTATACTTTAAAACAAACAGAAAAATACTGCCTATGTATGGTTTCCGAATATTCATCCCCTCTCCCCCTTTCCAACCCCATTACGTTTTTACCCCATAATTTAGGCAAACCACATTTTTTTATCCGATTTAGATAAGAATTTGTACACTTATACTTTAAAAAAGAGAGAGAAATACTGTACACATTAATTTCACAATAATTCAATCCCTCTCCTCTCTTTCCACCACCTTAATTACCCCCTGTTCCCCATAACACCCCATAATTTAAACAAACCCGCAAACCATTCGTCCGATTATGGTGAAGCTTTGGTGAGTTGTCGACGGGATGACGGAGAAGGTTCCTGTCAAAAAAAATTAAAAAACCAACCCCTCCTCCCCATAATTTAGACAAAACCACATATTTCATCAGATTTCAATGGGAATTTGCACACTTATACTTTGAAACAAACAGAAAAATACTGCCAGCGCATCCCCTCTCACCCTTTCCAACTGAAAATGAATGAAACAGCAGTTTAAAATTTATATGTAAATATTTTTTCATTTAATCTATGTGCCTACTCAAGTCCAGCAATATTGAAGCATTGCCGGGTCAGCTAGTCTTAAATAAAAACATGAATGACTTTTTGAAGAGTAAATAAGATCCTCCAAAACCTTTTTTATTGTTTTATGAGACGTTACAGTAGATAGTGGTCAGATGTTTTTCAGCGCATATGATCTTATTTTGAAATTACCCTACATACTGTGAGTGTTTAAAGACTTAGTGACTAAATTTGGTAAGCAAAGACTACATTTCAACAAAATATGAATTGCAATATACACATACTACAATTTATTTAATTCAGTTGAAGTTATTTGTTTTAACGCATAAAGCAAAGAGATAACCATAAGCAGTGATTGTAGGGCACTCATAATTGACCATCTCATGAATTTTGGGCAAAAGGTATAGTGTAGGTAACCAGAGGCTCTTAGAAGTAAGGAAGGAAACGAGTGATGTGAGATACCTGGTAAGGGACCTTGGAGGTTGAGAATGAACAGATTTGGATGAAGATCAAGTTAAAAAGGTAAATGGTGAATGATCATTATGAGGAGGAGCCCAAGAACTGTCTAAGGTTTACAGACTCACCCGTGCATAACATTTCTGCTGATATGGTTTTTATCACCCCCACTACCTCTGCTCTGGTCATATTGGTCAAAAACGGACATGGGAACTTAGCCAGAGGAATTTAAACTTTTCGCTGTTCTTTATTGCAGTAGAGATTTCGTGCAAGTGACCCCAATTTCTAAGAGCTTCTGGATACCCACCCTACCTTTTGCTCAAATGTTGCAAACAAGAGTGCTAAAGGAAGGGAAAATTCAACCCACTGGTCTTTGCTGGTGCCCCCTCTAGGCATTGGTTTCTTAGCGGTTGACAATTTCATTAGGTAGTAGTGTGTGTGTGTGTGTGTGCGTGCGCGCGCGCAGATGAGTCGTAAGAGGGTTAGTACCCAGACACCTATCCCTGCAGGCAAATAAAAAAACTATTTAATAAACAATTGTTGAACTTTGATCAATTTTATACTACGTAATACTGAATCAAAGCTAGTACAATACTGATTTTACATTGGTATTATCAATTAACTAAGCAACTGCAGGGGGAAAATGGCTTGCAGCAACACTTCATTGGCTTGTTAATCTTATATTAATCATTTGTCCCCCTTTACGAGACATTTGCATTATTTAAGAACATGGTGTGATTGTATTCACTACAATATGTAAAAATGAAAACAAATCTTATAGTGTATATGTGTATGCCACCTTTATTAACATGGAAAAGAAAGGGAAAATACACCCAACACTCACCAAAGTTGAAGGAAGAAGGGCAGCAGCAACAAAAAACACACAAAAAAAGAAAAAAAAAACAATATTTCGACATGGGTCTTGGTGGTGTTAAAATTGCCAGGAAGGGGGGGGGGGGGGGGGAGACAAGCTTGACCAGCGATAAAAGTGAAACAAAATAATCTTTGTGTAGCATAATTCAAAAAGTTATAATTTTATTTAGATGAAAAAAAAGGGATATAGAAATATATATATATATATATAAAATGTAAATAAATAAATAAAAATAAATAATTGAAACAATTCTGAAAAATATATGAAACTATTGTGCTGGCCAGTGATGGGTGTCTAGGGGTGAGGATGGAAGAAATTAACGGAAATTAAAGCCTGGGGGATGTCTAGTCTGCAGGATGTGTTGATAAGCCAATTCCCACATGCGGAGTTCAGATTGGGAGGTATTGTCTGGAAGTACTCTAATGGCTCTGACTGTGAAGCAGTTATTGTACATAAATATTAACCCTCTGATGCTCCTAAACCACCGTTTGGATCCTTCCCTTGTACGAGACACCATAGCAAAACTTGCAGTATGCATCCACCTACCACTACCTATAGCAACCCTACTACTGGTGAAACCTACCCCATAATAGGTCATGCCACTTGCACAACCACCCATCTCATTTACCAGCTCACCTGCCTCCACTGTCCAAGTTCCTACATTGGCCTGACCTCAAACTCATTATCCATCAGAATGAATGGTCACAGACAAACAGTTTACTCCCAAAACCTGGACCACCCTGTTGCTCACCATGCCAGTACCCTCAACACCTTAATAACTGCTTCACAGTCAGAGCCTTTAGAGTACTTCCAGACACTACCTCCCAATCTGAACTCCGCAGGTGTGAATTGGCTTATCAACACATGCTGCAGACTAGACATCCTCCAGGCTTTAATTTCCATTAATTTCTTCCAACCTCACCCCTATACACCCATCACTCGCCAGCACAATAGTTTCATATATTTTTCAATTATATTATATTTTCATTTTATTTATTTACATTTTATATATTTATATATATATATATTTCTATCTCCCTTTATTTTCATCTAAATAAAATTATAACTTTTTGAATTATGCTACACAAAGATTATTTTGTTTAACTTTTATCGCTGGTCAAGCGTAACCCCCCCCCCCTCCCAGCATTTTTACCACCACCATGCATTTTCCACCTGTGCTTCATTCATATGGCGGGCTGGGATGTGACCACATCTTTCCCCCTGCCATATGTCTCGCCTCTCACATGATTAAATGTCAAAATATTGTTTTTTCTTTGTTTGTGTGTGTTTTTTGTGTTGCTGCTGCCCTCTTCCCTTCAACTTTGGTGAGTGTTGGGTGTATTTTCCCTTTCTTTTCCATGTAAATATTGCCTAGCGAAATTTCTTTCCTTTCATTGTTACCTATATTGTTGCTACCTTTATTAGTCACTCAGAAACCTTTTATAAACAATAAATTTTATATTTAATGATCATATCACATTCTACATACAGTTATTTGTGTCCTTATCCTTCCCAAAATGAAAGACAGAAATTGGTGCTGGGAAACATTTTAAAACTTCAGACCACACAAAGTAAGCAACAACAGCAGATTTAATAAGCTGTTTGAAAGCAGCAAGGTTGACTGCTACTTTCTGCCCATTCCCCAAAAAATAGGGAAAGTAAGAATTACTTTTAAGAATTTGCAGAATATACACTGAGCACTCTGACCAATCAGAAACCCAATGAAAGTACTTCATTTAAATATAACTATGTTTGTGAATTCAGCTTTTAAGGAAAGATATTACATTTCTAAGAAAGTAATTTTAAAGCATCTACACAAAAGATTTGCCAGAGGGATAACTATAAATACATAAATGAAAAATGTGAAAAAATTTGAGTTGGAAATAAGGCCAGATGGATGCTTACAGAAATAAATAAAGTTATCAAATCTTTCAAAACAAGATATAACAAACTTGGAATGACAATCACTGATGTGAACTAAGCTAATGATACTTGCAAAAAGCTTAAGCTGTTTGTCAGTCTTACTGCAGAGATGCTCAATGCCTCTGGAAAGCTAGATGAAGTTATTCATGAGGTAAGCAACACGATACAGAACAATGGCATTTGGCCTGAAGACTGGACCATGTTACTAACCATCCCATTCTATAAGAAAGGTGAGAGAAAATGCTGAAGGAACTACAGTACTTATTTCTATACTATCACATTTCAGTTAAATCCTTGTAAACATTTTTCATGGCCATCTTAGATTTTATATAGATCATGAAATGCCACCAAAGCAAGTGAGCTGTGTAAAGTAGAGATGGTCAAAGTGACTAACTAAAAAGAGCGGTGTTCATTTGATCACTCCACGAAAAGAACTAGTTCTTTTGAACGGTTCACTAGCTCAGTTTTATTTGAGGCCTTTTTTTTTAGGTCTAACCCCTCAGAATCGGGTTACACCCCCACTTTCAATGAAATATCCCCCTTAAATCGACTTTAATGCAATTAGTAGATTTTTTTTTTTAGCTCTAGTCTACAAAACCCACGTGAACAAGCTCTTCTTGATCTTTGGAATTAGCCGACTTATGACCGACTCACCTAGAAGAACTACCGTTCACTTTTAGTGAGCGACTGCTCACTCACTCTTTTAAAAGAATTGCTCTAAAGAACTGATTCCCTCACGAACGACCCATCTCTAGTGTAAAGGACAAAAGAATGTGTGTGTAGAGCTTCAATATCAGAAAACTATTTGAGAAGTGTAGATAATTTAATAAACCTTTTGCGCCATGCTTCCTGGACTACATCAAGGCACTTGATTGTATTAGGTGGTAAGAACAGCAATAGATACAGGAATAAATGGATGTTCTCAAATACCTTAACAGTCTTTTTAGAAATTAATATACTGACACTAAGATGATAACTAGGCAACATAAAAAAAAGTTAACAAATATTTTGAAACTTGGAAAGCAGTTAGACAGAGAAGCATTCTGACTCCAGCTGTGTCTAATATCCATAGGGAGTATATGATTAAAAAAAAAAAAAAACTAGATTGTTGACGGATGGTTAATAAACTGCCTTAGTGTCATCAGAAAATCTATATTTGTAGCTGTATCAAAACCTGAAATGAATGAATTGTTGGAGAGCCACCAAGGCTCACTTGAACAAACCAAAACTATGGTAACACATTAAGCTGAGCCTCTGCCATCAACAGGTTTATTGTCAGGTTATGAGGAGATAAGGATGGTGGCTGCACAGAGAAAATATGGCGAACAATGGTATCTGCAAGAGATGCTACATCAAAGTGGAAATCATTATCTCAAAGAATCATGTCATATATTTTTAATATTTCCAGTGTTTCTTCATGGCACTGAAATGTGGAACATCAAATATATAGAAAATTAGAAGCTTTCAAGATGTTTTAACATTAGATTGAGAAAAAAATGAACACTGTCATTCTAGAAAAAATGAAAATTAGAAACAAGTTATTACTGTATATTACTAGTGAATGCCACAGTACATTTTGGCATACTGTTTGGTAACAGGGAGATAATTTAGAAAATATCATCATTCATGGAATATGAAGGACAATAATGATGTGGAAGATAATAAATGTGATTGAGCAAATTGAGCTGATGATTGGAATCAGGGAAGATGTACTGTGTAAGGAGCCACTTTATTGGTCAAACTTCCAACTCTTAAAGATGGATTACAGATGATGAAATGAAAAGAATTAATTACCAGTTGAAATATAACGCCAATGCAACTGGTCAAACGAGGAGACAATTCCAGACAAGATATAAGGAACACTTGCGGGCATTAAAATGCAGTAATCATTCAACTTTTGCTGAACATCTCTTAGACAATAACCATTTTCCCTCAAACATAAACACAGACATGAAAATCCTAATAACAAACAAGACAATATTCTAACTCTTCAAGAGAACTATTAAATTCAAAAAGCAATAGTCTCAGGAAAACACTTACTTAATGACCTTGTAAACTTAACAAACCAAACCTTATTAAAGTTAATATACATCAAAACTGACACAAAACAGCATCAAATACACAAAACTTCACCACAACCCTAATTTAACACCACTTTGCATCACCTCCATCCACCACACATGCACATTTTGGCACAAAGAAAAACACACACACACACACACACACACACACGAATGCAATTACACAATTCAAATTCTCCGTTCACGACACTTCCGATAGAGCACCGCCAGATAAAAAACAGCTTAACAGCAGCAACGTGCATGCAAAAACTGAAGGTTGATAATGATGTGCATAAAACTGTGCTTCAAAGTTGACTACCAGTGGAGTCATAAGAACCAAACTATATAAAACTGTATAATTAAATGCAATAGTGGAAACAGAATGATGGTTGAGGTCACAGGCGACCAACAACCACACCTCAAAACGAAAATGTAAATGTAAGTTACAATATGAATCCTATCTTATTATACATATGTAAACAAACGTTCCACATGATAATTCATAACTAGTATGTAAATATAAGTCATATTATGCTTCCTATATATACAATAGTTTCATTATATGTAAAAAAACCATTATGTTCAAATTATAACTACTCACATCTTATAGAAAAACATTGTACGCTGAAGATACTTCGATGAGAGGCGAAATGCGTTTGAAAAATAAAATAATATCCAACAACAGTTGTATTGGCATATTTATTAAATAATAATTATTAGTTTAACAAGCTACTGTGGAAGAAATGGCCTACAATAATCACATATTTATTGTTGCATCGTACGCGTTTCACCTCTCATCGAGATATCATCAGTGACGAATATTAGCCACTGATGATGCCTCGATGAGAGGTGAAACGCGCACGACGCAACAATAAATAAATTAAACAGTTGCATTGGCGTTATCTTTCAACTGGTAATTAATTAAGCATGGCCTGCAACAACATTGCATTTAAATAAAAAGAAGTTTTCATATCCTGATGAGCATTACTTCACTAAAAACATTTCTACTTAGGAGTTTGATTGCTATGTATGAAACATTAGAAAATCAAATACTGTAAAATCATTAATCTTTTCTACAGATCACGCAATGTATTTCTGCGAGTAACTGATGGTCGAAAATATTGTTATTACTCAACATACTCCTGGTGCTGCACAGCAGCTATACTTGCAATAGCAACTTTTGCCCATTTTGTACTTGAAGCGCACCAAAGGAAAGTAACAGACAATAACATAGGTATGTAAGTTAGGTCTTTCTTTAAATTATAAATTGTGTCAGCTATATACACTAAAAGTATTAAATACCATCACTCTATATCAATTGAATTAAGAATTAGATTAGAAAGAAATATTATGGATTTAGTGTTAACAGAAACCTAAGTTGTAACTAATGAAATAATGAATGGTTATTGTTCACAGGATGGCTAGGTTTTGCCATCATTCTTACAGCCATAGGCTTCACCGTTCTCGTCAATATATATTTTTACCTAACAACAGGGCAAGCCATTAGTAGAATGTCTACATATGGAAGGATACATCATAAAATGAAATACAGGTACGGAAAAAATCTCCATAGAAAATTTGTACAATAAACTAAGTTTTTAAGTTCATTGGGGGGGGGGGGGGGGAGCAAGACTTACATACCAAATGGTTTCTTCATTAGCATATGTGATAAGAATAAAAAACACTTTGTTGTTGCACTGTCATGAGTAAAGCAGCCGAGTTGAAAATATAAAAAAAATATAGAAGCTAAACACTTTTCCAGCACACTAGATTATAAAATGCCCGATTTTGTTAGATATTGTCAATACTATTAAATACAAATGTTTTGGATACAGCCAACTCTTATTAAAGGGCTGTAAAAATCTGAAAGCAGAGCCAAAGTATTGCTCTTAAACTTTATGTCCAGTGAAGTAACCACAAGTTGCTTTATAAATGCAGACACATTTCAAACTTTTGTGTATTTAGAGTATTTATTTAAATGCTTCTGCTCTAATTTTTGGGCCTAAATACCTTGGGAAAAACAAAGCACAGCACTTTTCAGTCTGATCCATTTTTTACAGTATGATACAGAACACTGGGGATTTATATTTAAAGTCTGTATCCCAAACATTTTGCATACAATATATGGGTTCCTACATTTAATATTAATAGTTTCTAAGATTTGCAGCTGGTTAATACGTAACTAAAGTACACCATCTGATCAAAGGTATGTAGATACCTATCTGAAACTGCTCTTCAACTTTACCCATGTCACGATCCCTATTCCTGGAGATTAATCAGAGATGGGGCTCTCACTCTGCTGGGGAAACTTTCTAAGAGATCACTGAATGTCTGTGGAAGAATAGCAGCCCATTCCTCGCAAGAGCTGAAAGCAGAGAAGATAGTGATGGAGAATTCTGGGGCATGGAGAGAAGTTGACATTCTAACTCACTGTAACAATATAATATTGCTACTCAGTCATAAGCTATCAGCGGTATTGTTTAGTGTCTTTGGACTGTTAAGAAATGAATACAACATTCTACACTCTATGTGTAGAAACTAACTTTTGACCACGATTTTTTAGTTTGGGTGGCACCGCAGACCCAAGTTGATAGTTTTATAAACAGGTTCTAAAAATCATTCAACTGACATGGCTGTCACCTGTACTCCGGGAACATAAACAGTACATTCCGCTGAATCGGGCCGGCAGATGCCTTCCACATCCTCCCGTCCAACGAAGGCTCACATGAGCAAATCAAAGATAAAGACAATGCTGATCGTGTTTTTTGACCGTTATGGAGTAATTCATTAGGAGTTCATTCTCCCTGGGGAAACAGTCAAATCAAACTTTTAAGTGCAAGTGCTAAACCGCCTGCGAGACCGAGTGAATCGCGTCCTACCAGTCATCTCCACCAACTGGAGTCTGCATCACGACAATGCGCCGTGCCAAGGCGCGCCATCATGAGGCAACTGTTGAACCGATTTGACATTTCCATGTTGATGCATGCTGCCTACAGTCCTGATCTGGCTCCATCTGACACTTTTTTACTCACACGGATGAAAAAGCAGCTTAAGGGACAGAGGTTTCACTTAATTCAGGACGTTCAAGCAGCATCGACGAGGGCTCTCAACAGTGTCCCCGAATCTGACTTCCGGAAGGCATACGGCCAATGGCAGCAGCGTAATTCTAAGTGTGTAGCTGCCCAAGGGTGCTATTTCGAAGAGGATTATTGTAAACACATCTTCAATAAATTTTTTAAAATTAAATCAGTCCTACTACTTACTTGTCCACTGTTAATTAATTGTAAGGGCTCCCTGATCCAGATTCCTTACTCTCGCGTCTCCGGATGCAAATTAGACAAGATGGCCACTTGGCAACTACTCTCACAGTTGCTAAACATACTTCTAATAAAATACTGGCAAGCCAAACATGGCCACCTCTTATTTTGGTTCACCTCAGCCAATTGTAAACATCCTTTACCCTCAAGTGTCCTTTTCTAGACTATCACAAATTCCCAGTTAAACTCATATCGCAAAGATTCCACGTTACACCAGTTTCTCCACTCCCTATCATATTTCTTATCTTGGTTCACCTCAGCCAATTGTAAACATCCTTTAACCTCAAGTGTCCTTTTCTAGACTGTCATAAATTCCCAGTTAAACTCATATCGCAAAGATTCCTCCTTACACCAGTTTCTCCACTCCCTATCATATTTCTTATAGTATACTGATTTGCATTCTGTGTCTTCTAGTTTGACAACTACTCTACCCAGTCACTACCTGGAGAAAAACAGTTTTGCATTCCTCACTTGCTTAGCTAGGAGTTCAGTGTTCGGTCTTGGCAAGCTAGTCCGTTTCAGGACTGTTATTGTCCACAAAACATAGCCACTATGACAGTGTGCATTATCATGCTGATACAAACAATTATCATTTCCAAACTGTAGACATTACACAATGGTTTATAAAGTGTTTATATCATTCCACACTTAAAGAGTTTTCTTAAGTACAATAGAGGATTCCACTTAACCACAAAAAAATTTACTGTAACACCACCTCCTCCATATTTCACTGTTTTCACAATTGATGGCAGGTGCATTTCCCAAACCCAATCCCTTCCACCAGACTGCCACAGGGTATTTAGTGATTCATCACTCATTTTCATTGGTATAACTCTTTACACCCCTTCAGCATCGCTTAACATTGACTACAGAAATTTTTGGCTAATAACCAGCACCTCAACCATTGTAGCACATTTTCTTTAACTCCAATGCACAGTCATTGTGCTGACTGGGCTGCTGGTAGCACTTTGGAACTCACTAGTAATCCCTTCCACTGATTTCTTGCGATTTTTTACCTCGATCCTACGTAATGCTCGACGGTCGTTGAATGAGATCTGCCTGGTTTTGGTTTAATTGTAGTTGTTCCTTTGTGTTTCCACTTCATAATCACATCGTCAACAGTTGACTTGGGCAACTATAGAAGGGTTGAAAAATCCCTAATCATTTTTTTACTCCAGTAACTAGCCTACATTTGAAGTCAATGAGCTCTCGTCTGACCCATTGTGCTATTACTGCTTTTCTACAAACAACATAATACTCCCCACCTCCTTTTATACTGGCAGATCTGCCTGTCATGACATCTAGCATTCAATTCAACATTATATAGGGGTGGTCCAGATACTTTTGATCAGATAGTGTATGTAGACATCACATGTGCATCAATCTATCTGGATAAGTATTTAATTTTTTCAAGTTACAAATGAAGTAACGCACTTGAAACTAAAGCATTGTTTAATAAAAGTAATTTGGATTGAACACAGTTCTCATAGCAGTTATGCCACTGGATTAAATTTTCATTGAAATTTTAAGATTTGATTAAAAATTTTCTCTACTAATTTTTTAAATTTTGTCCACCTCTGATAGGCAAAAATTTTTGCCTTAAAATGGTTTGCAAAAAATATAGACTGTGTGCAGGCCCTAAAATAGTATGATTTTATTCTTTATCTTAAATCTTACAAATATACTGCATTATACACCACAAATAAAGTATAAATTTCCTAGCCACATTTTTTGCTCTGCATCGATAGTGAGAGTGGATCAAGTGTTATTTTACCCTTTGGCACTAAATTTAAAAACACACACACACACACACTTTTTTGAGAAAAATGGGAACTTCCTGCAAAGGATTTTAGTTTTCTCCTACTCCAGGTTAATAATTGTGAAATAATAAAATCTACTGTCCATGCATTTAGTGTTGCACAGGTGAAACTGCAGGTAAATACTATTAAAAATAGATTAACTGTGAATTTTAGCAATAATCAAAGATCATACTGCCAATAAAGGAATCACTTTCATACACTAAGGCAATAAGTGACAGTAGTTTATCACATAAAATAAGACATTCAAACAATGAGAAACAATTTTAGAGACAGAAGGCTTCTGTATTAATTTAAGTATTACACAGGTGTAGTATACTTTCATGTATTCACAAACTATGAACACTTTCTTAATGTCCAGAACAAGCTTTAAGTACATGATACATAAAGCTTCTATCAAACACTTGATAATGTTATGTTAATTTTTTTCTTGTTGCAGCTTTGAAATGTTTGTGTTACTGTTCCTCGTCCTGAGTGTCACTTGGGTTTTTAAAGCATTGTCACGGTTGCCCTATGATGCCTTATTCTACTGCAATGTGGTAGTTAATGCACTTCAAGGTCCTTTGGTTTTCTATGTGGTGGTATGCAACCAAAGCAGGGTAACCTCACAGATGAGGGCACTTTGCTGCTGTCCTTGCTGCAGAGACAATGACACAGCCGACGTACCTGAATGGGGTGATGAAATGGCTACTATGACAGTGACTATGTGCTAATGCTGTCTTCCATAGTTAGTATCATTTTTAGAATTATTGACAGAAAGCAAAATGTTTCACCATTGATGCTTTGGCACTTTATATCCATTTTTATTGATATTATTTTGATGCCTATATTTCCTAGTCAAAAATACTAATTTTCTGTGATTTTAAAAGCATTATTTAAGTATTATTGTTGAATTAGCCTCCCTTTTGTGTTTGTTTACCAAGTATGTTTGCCATCTTTTTAATTGTATTTTTATTTTATTTAACAGTGTGTTTGGCAGTTTAATTGCCAATGTGAAAGAAATGCCACTAGGTACCAAAACTAACTGATATCAAGGAATTTAAGGTACCAGCAAAAGAATTGTAATTAGAACTGACTATTTTAACTGCAGCTTGTGAAATGCTGTAGAAACATTTTTGCAGTGATATGTAATTATCATCCCCAGATTTGAAATCATCCAAGATTGACTGCAATTTAGATCAATCATCTTTAGAATGGGGAGAAAACAATCTTTAAAGCAACAGACTATTTTATTCAGATAAGACGATATCAATACTAAAATCATCTGAGTTTCATGTACATAGTTTAGTTTATGCTGTTCATCCATAAAATCCAAGGTTTTCACGCCTATCTACCAGAGACTGGTATTTTTTTTTTTTTTTTTTTTTCCAAACACTTATGAACTACTTTAATTTGCTTAACTGAGGTTGTAAAATACAAGTCTGATAGCTGCACAAGTTGCAAAATTATTCATCAGAAGATTAACCTCAACACTTGAGGAAAATTTCAAACAATGTGTACAAAAAATAATTTAATAAAAAAAACCTTGAACTATGGAATCCTCCACTTTTTTTTAATATGGTTACCATTTTTAGATGTGAAAAATATCCAATAAAGAGTTTTCTAAAATTCTAGCCATTTTATAAATACATCAATAACGCAATCAAACAAACTCCTATACTATAGAGTAGTTAATGCTCTCATACAAATATTTTTTTTAAATATACTTAATATAGGAAAAGAAATAGGCTTTAAGCAACACAATTTGTTATTAATATAAATAATTTGGTAGACAGTGACATTGAAACTGCTATTAGGCAGTGAAGATAAGGAAGGATAGGGAAAACAACCCACCACAGATGAAGGAAGGCAGGACAGCCTGAACGATCATGAAAATACGTATATACCTCATATATCAACTTCCATGCCTCCCTCCATTGCTCCAGCTCATTTATAGGCCTTACTACTAATCCAATTGCTATCAGAATGAATGGCCACAGGCAGACAGTATGTACTAACAATGAGGCCCATCCAGTTGCAAAACATGCCAGTTCCCACAAAATGAATAATTTTAACATCTGTTTCTTAGTTAGGGTGATCCAAGTTTTCTCTGATAACACAACCTCCTCTGAACTACATAGATTGGAACTGGCCTATCAGAATATCCTGGACAGCAGACATCCTGTGGTCCTCAATCTCCAATAAATTCCTCCCACCAGACCCAGCACTTATTATCTCTACTATTTATATTTCTTACAATCTTACATTTCTTATTTTTCACTCATAGTTTTTCAAAATTTGTATCCTCACTCAGTATATTATTGTTGAAGGTGGTAGACCAACATAATAACTGTCAACAGTATCCAATATTTGAGATCCCCCTCCCCCTTTTCTACACTACCATCTGTACCGGCCGTTCCATTCACAAGACGACCGTCTTTGTGTACATGTCTAACTCCACCTGGTATATCACTTCTGCAAGAATAAGGCTGTATATATATATATATATATATATATATATATATATATATATATATATATATATAAAAGAACTTTACAATATTTTTATGAATAATCTTATTGATGATAGAGGTGAGACATTTGTAAAGGGGAAAGATGTGAACATGAGTTCATATGGCAGACCTTACAGCATAAAAGAGAAATTAAATTCTGTAAACCGACCAGGATATATCTAATTTTATATTTAAAAATTAATATTCAACTTTATTACTCATTTCAAATGAGGAGGTGGCGAACAAAACGTAATAACTACATTACTGGTGAAACACGTTTTTTTTGTTTAAACCGGTGTATTTTGGTCTGCTGAATCTAAACTCATTTTCAAACAAATGGCATAAAACTGTACTAAAAGTGAGCCCAAAGATAGTAATTTTGATCAAAACGGTATAACTACACTAAAATTTCAACAACTTTGAAGACACAAGACCGATTTCATTCAAAACGGAATAATTTTCATACAAATTCGTCCGATGCCAATCAAAATGAAATAAATGACATGCATTATTTTTTTGTTTGTTGTATTTTCAATGCCATTTTTAATGAGACAGCACTTGGCTTTACGTTTAGTTGAAGAAAACTTAATAAGATTAGTATAGTATAGTTCTCAGTTATTATTGTTTATACAAAGTTAAAATGTCTTCTGAAACTATGAATTTAGGATCGAAGAAAAAGAAATTTTATCAGATTTATTTTATAATCTCGCTTTTTAACAATATAAAGAACTGAGTGACGTATACAACACTTTGGCAGGAATAAGAGAGCTCAAGCATATAAAAATAGAAAAGCATACAGTAGTCGAAGAGCCGAAGGAGAAAAAAACTAAAAAGAAGGATAAGAAAGTTGTGACCATAACGAAGGTAACAAAGATTTTCTCCTGTGGCTTAAGAACCTCAACATATTACAAAAACGACAGTGAACAGGGAAGAGTAACAAAGTTACTAAAAAAGGGAAAGGAGCATAGAACCACATTAAGAAAACTGGAAATGAAAAGTAAGTTACAGGAACAGAAAGCAAAAGACGTTCTGGTATTGTTACAAAAGCATTTCGGAAGCAACTGGGAAAAGTGTGAAGAACTAAGTTGGTACAGAAACATTTTAGGAAAGCAATAAGAGTCAGAGGGAAGATAATGAAGAAGAAATATAAGGAAGATGGAAATGATGAAGGTTTTGATTGTAACGAAATGGACATTGAGTTCAATCTATAATGACAACATTGATGATTCTTTTTTTATTTAACAAAGAAGTAACTTTTTTTTTTCAGATGAGTCTTAATTTTTAATGATTAATAAGTTGAAATGTTATTAGACTAGACTCAATAAGGGTTTTCTAAACTAATTGTGCTTTAATTAACCTAACTCACAAAAAAAACTTAGTGTTAACAATCAAAATGGCTTAATTTCATCCTGGTGGCAATCAAAACGTAATAATTGCATCGGTGGCAAACAAAACGGCATAACCGAATTTTTCAAATTTGAATATTTTCCGTTTTATTAAAGATAGGAATTTTGATTTAACATAATGTCAAATAGAGTTAAAAACGCAATGAGTAAATAAAAAACCACCCCAAAATTCCCCTACAAGTATGTCTTTTGGTTTTTTGCTCTTCCTGTAAAATTTGAATTTGTGTAATTATTACGTTTTGTTCGCCACCTCCTCAGATTATAAATACAATATTTTGAAGTCCATAAATTAGGATTCTTATACGTTCAAGTCACTTTAATTCCATGCAGAAATTCATTACTGTATGATCAAACAAAATGTGATTCCGATAATTAAAGCAACAGCTAAAATATTTATGTTCACTTGATGGTTAAGGGCCTCACTGCATGTCATTAATTTCTTGTTTTGGAAATATATTAACATTTTATAAACATGAAACATATTTTTCTGCATTATTAACTCATGTGTGTGTGTGTGTGTGTGTGTGTGTGTGTGTGTGTGAAATCTGAACAAATTCAGATACAACTGTTACACTCAAAATTACTTTAGCAACTAAGAAAACTGATACTTCAAATTCAAGACTGAAATGTAAAGGACACTACAATGAATAGTGTAACCCCCCAGTGAAAGGGACTAAATAAATATAAGTAATTGTGTTTTCAATTAGTGTAACTGCAATTATAACACTAATCAAAATCAGTTTTTTCTCCAAGATTTTGACATTTCATTTTGGTTTAGTTTGAGAATAAGAATACTCAAAAAAGACTTAGTATGTTAATTTATTACCATAATGTATAATTTTTTACTACAAGAATCATTTTGTTCTGCAATGAACTATAACTGACAATAAAAATGTACAAAACTTTTTTACTGTAATGTGTGTTCATATTTATCACCTCCCCCTGCCTTGATCTTTGGTAAATGCTGGGTTTACTTTCCCTGTCATCGTTTTTCAACACTCATAAATAATAAAGGAAAGGGAAATTAACCGGTCACATATCAAAGTTGACGGCTGCAATGAGAGAAATCATGTAAGGCAGACACACAAATATAATATTTCAGTATTAAACTTCTTCATATAGTAGAGAAATGAGCCATTTGCTTCCAGACAGTTGTGCACACAGAACGTTACCCCACGACTCGTGGGATAACCTTGCCCAGGTAATATCATAATTTTGTTGAAGTTGGCTGGGGGCAATGCTATTCACATCAGGGGGTGTACTGTGGTTGTTCCATACTGTACTAAAGGGGCTTTACTTTGATAATTCCCCTACACGCTTGGTGATAGAACACCTCAAGATAAAGAAACCTTTATTCAGAAACTCTGAAAGACCTAAGTAGACATCACATATCAGGGAAGTGGGTAGAGTAAGAACAGCTCCCGTCTCTAAAGACCTCGCTGTTAAGAGACGTTAAGCAGTTAAAAAAAAGAAAAAGAAAAGAACACTTAGGCTCAGTTCGTGATAGTGTTCAATGCAAGTCCCAGCATGTCGTAACAGATGAGAGGGAGTTACATTTTCAAAGACATTTGGTAACAGTTACACAGAGTAGAGGATTCCAGACACAGCATGAAGATAGAGGAGGGCAAGAGTTGGAATTTTTAGTAGGAAAGCAGTTGCATACCAGACAAGTAAATATTCAGTGATTGTGCAAGCAAAAGATAGAGTAGCTGTAAGTGCCAACTTACAAATTTCAAGTACCCAACTGAATATTTACAATTGGCACTGCCAGTAATATACTGTGGTTGGCAGGGGTTCTTCACATATTGACAAAACTGATAATTTAAACCAAAACAATCTCCAAAATGCCTAGAACATTTATGGTATGTCTTTAAATGTGTACTCAGCATCTTTTGAATATTAATATTAGGCTGCTACCATCAGACTACAGCCCACATTGCAAGAGACTGAATGTTATTGGAATATAAGTCTCAGTTGAAAATCATGTTTCCACTATTTCTCAAACATTAATAGCTTGTAGACCCTACATGTATTTATGAAAACAACTCATATATTATTAACTTTTAATTCCCTCTAGTACTAAAGAGATACAGTACCATGGTATTGGACTTCAATTTTTTTCTACTACTTAGGAGAACTAAATCACTATACAGGACTCAGTTTTGTTTCGTTACCAAGCATTATGTTGACGATGATTGAAATCAGTTGGATGCAGGTCATGACCTCTCCTTGTGAACCTTTAAAAGGTTCTTTTTTGACAATTACATCTGCATGAAATCTTTAAAGGTATTTTAAGTGACATTTTACATTTTTTCTGTGTTATTCACAGTAGTAAACCAGTATTTAATAAGAAAGAAGTTCAGTTCATTACCTGCACAAAAAGATTTCCTTCTGGGCGTTTTGGAAGTTTTGAAAGGTAACAGCGTACTACCAGGTGAGTATCATCAAGCACAGTATTGAAGAAGCGTCGCGTTGGAAGAAGTGCCTCAAGATCAATTAGAAGCTCCAAAAACCTTTCACAGTAGTGTACAATATCTTCTGATAAATTCCCTAAAACACAAAAACAGTATGAAATACAGCTAATTTGTTATAGGTGTAATGTTCACAGAATTGTAACAAAGCATTGTTCAAAATAAAATTAATGAAAAAGTGAATTTCTGGCTGGACATGAAGTAAAAGGCTGTAAATAGTAAATGACAGATTTGATGGGTAACAAATAAAGATACAGACATAAATTTCAACCCCACAATTTTTGCTTTAAAAAAAAAGATAAATGATCTTATGATCATACAAAAGAAATGTACATACATTTTACTGTATATTTAATTCTTTCACAATAAGCTGGAAAAACTATGCTGGCTAACAATATCTGCCTCAAATATTCATTTAACACAACAAACACTAAGATGTTGTTACACTACAGACAAACATTTTTAAGAGTGTATAATAAACCCCAGCCAAAATGTACACAAATTAAAACAAACTGAATAAATTACCAATATCTTTAGAAAAACAATTAAGTGGAGAAGAGGACACAAACTTAATGAGTGGACAAACTGCACCTAGAACAGTAAAATTAACAATCTCGAATTAAAACACATCTGAATCCAATAATTTCAAGAAATTAAAGATAATTTCCAGAAACAGAAGTATCTATACGCAAAATCAGAAACAAAAGTTTAGAACCATGGCTAGCTTTCATAGAATGAAAGGTCAGCTTACAGTTATATGCCCCTCCCTGTTGGCTCATTGTGGCACCATGATTGTAACTGGCAATTGCAATGAGGTTAGCAGGTATGAACCCTAGTAATAATGGAATAAGTTTCCACCCTTCTGGACAAAGTCAGTAGATGCAGTAGTCCATGATCACCAAACAGTGCACCCAAGTCAATCCTAACCTCTATGCAGTGTATATGAAGTTAGGACCACAGCTGGGCAAAAAGCCGTTAAACCATTAATCATTCATTAATTAACAAAATTTCAAAAATATAACTTTTAAGTTAACCTAAAAAATTATTTAACTTCTTTTAAACTGAACTTCAGTTAACTTTGTGTTCATTACATTGGTTGATGACTTCATTTTGTTTGTTTGAATTGCGTGCCACGGTACGTTTGACGAGTCAAATAACAAACGAATTAGGTAAGGTAAAGTGCAAGTGCGAGTGTGTTGCATAATAACTGTTATGCTAGGCATGGCGTGGGTATGAACAATATGAGCAGGAACAGTAGAGTTGTGAATGATTTGTATTTTACATCTGGAAACAGGCGCAGTGATTGATTTTGATATTTTTATAACTTAACTTTTTTACTACGAGTAATTTAGTGCCACTTTTTAGTTTGTGTTGGTTTGAATATTGTTAGTGAAATAAATAGATACTTGTTACATAATTAAATCATGAAAACTGAGGATCTAGAAACTGCTAGTGAAATCGGAAACAGTAGCAGTAACAACGAGAAGATTAGAAATCCTTGGGCACATTTATGTGATTATATCGAATTTATATCAAGATTGGGAGAACAATTGATTTAAACTATGTTTTCCTAAGCTTTCTACAATCAAAACTCACATTTCTAGCCTTCATAATCTTAAATAACACATGAAAAGTAAAAACGGGGTCAATTCATGGGATAAGGAAAAGCAATTCAAAGCTTTCTTCGAATGCTGTGGATACTGGTGTGATAGCAGCAAAAGAGTGTTTTTTTTTTGTTTTTTTTTATCTCCATCTGTAAAAGATTATGTCAACCAAATCTTTTGGCATCGTAGTCACCAACAGCGGATCTCAAGCCACTGTGCACCAATTCATTGTAATTTTTTTTCGTTTCTGACATGATTTCACTACATATTGCAGCATCTGATATTTTTGAGAGCTGATTAAAACATTCAACCTCAGTAACAACTCAATTTCCAGAAGGACATTGGATAGACTTATTGATAATGGTCAACTTTTAACAGATAACTATAACTTGCATTAAATTTGCAAAAATTTAACGCATTAATGATTATTGATGTTAACTTTTTAAGTACCAGGTTAACAAAGTTAACTTTTTGATTAACTATGCCCAGCTACGGTTAGGACATACAATGTTGTAGATGGGTATTTACCCATCAAATGAGTATTTAAAGCTGGTGGTCCCATTAGTACCTTTTGGACAAGTAGGCCTAATTGGGACGGCATTAGGTTTCATCCTCAGCCTACTTTCATGTACTACACTGAGTGCACACATGCATCACAATCATCCACACAAACACCTCCATGCAGGGGAAGACAAAGAGAAATCGCCCCAGTTAAATTTCATGAGGAGCTGCCATGAAGGGGTAGCCGCCTACACTTGTGTTAACTAATATAATGAATTTCCATAACAATCTGGTAGCTGTGATTAAGGTTAAGGCACTTGCCTCCAAAATTCTGGGCCACAGGTTCAAATCCTGGAACACCGTTTTGTTTATAAAAGATATGCTAGAAGGCTCTGAGATTCGGATTACAAAGAAAAGAGAAGGTGGCAGATGAAGAGTGCAGAAAATTTAAACTCTGTCACATCACAGCTGAGCAAACCTTCAGTGTCTCCTGGTCAACAAAATCTTAACATGCTCTTTCCCATGACTTGTACAAAAATCATCACAGATTTTCAAACAGTATTCACATTCTCGTTAAAACTGTAACATTAGAATCGTACATTTCTGGAACAGCAAAAAGGTATTCCGGATGATTATAAAATATAGATTACAGAGGTACAACACCTCTACAAATGTTTCATCATGACACCTTGTCATCAACACAGTTACAATACATAGCAGCATATTCAAATTTAATTATAAAACTTGGAACTGCAATCCACCCAGTTTTCAAAGATCTAAAAATTTATATACAACTTAATCAGAATCTTCCTGTTATATTTACTAACCAGTTAATAGAATTTTGTGAATCACTCAGCAACTTAATAGCACATTTTAAATATAACATGAACTGAAAGTTATACCTTCCTCTGGGATTGTTTCCAGCAGCTTAATGAATCGTACCATAAGCCTCTTTAGAAAACGCCTCTCCCAATCTTGCTGTGGTTTCAAATTGCCTGCATCCTTACGCTGAATAAGCTTCCAGAACTTTCGCCATCTCGGTAGTGCTTTAAGCTCTTGCTCACGGCGTCCCTGTTAGTAAACATTAATTATTGGAAAATATTCTTCAAAAACTCTTTTTAAGGCCTGAATAACATGGTCTCAAAGGTTTACACATGAATATATTAACAACTGAAAAAGTGTATTTTTTTTTATTATAAAATCATACACTGATTTTACACATTTTAAATAGGGTGTCTTTGAAAATAGTATTTCAGTCAAACACACTTTTTTTTAAGTGAAAACTTCTACTGTTGTGTTATGCGATGTTTGGACAGGGATAAATCGATGAGATCACAAGATGCCACCTGTTTCGTGTCAGATCGCAGCCGTCACAGCCACCTGTTGCATGTATGATATGCGAGCAGGGCGTTTTTCACAAAATCTTTATTCAAACACACAAGTTCCACATCAATAGCTTTAATATTTATATATATTTCCTTTATGTCTCCCAAATTCTGTTTCATCTTCCTATACACCATATCTATTTTTACCCTCAATAGCTTTAATACTTATATTTTTATTTAAATTTAATATTTATATATATTTCCTTCCCCAAAATTCTGTTTCATATTCCTATACACCATAGCTATTTTACCTATGGCCACTTCCTTTTCTACTTCTTCACACTTTTCTTGCAGCCACTTTTCTGTTGCTTTCTTGCATTTCCAGTTAATTTGATTTCTAAAATGTCTGTACTGCTCTCTTCCTGCTTTATCCTGAGCATTTTTTGTGCCTTCTAGTCTGATCTATCAATTGGTTCCTGAATCTCTGTTTGATCATAAAAACCTGCATCCCCGGGATGTTTCCATGTGTACATCCTTTGCACATGAGATTTAAAAAGTGTGTTCATCATGATAAATACATACTTTTCACAAAAATCTAACAACCTGCTTCAATGGTCATTTCTTTCTCCTAGGCCAATACTACATAAACTATTCTCCTCATTTCCTTCTCCCACTGTTGCATTCCAATCACCCATGATTATTACATTTTCCTTCTCATTCACACATTGGATTAATTCTTCAATTACATTGTCTTCCTGTGATGTCGGCATATACTCTTGTGCTAGCATGGTTGGAGCTGGCTTGGTTTCAACCTTCATAAAAATAATCCCCATCACTAAACTGTTTGTAAAAACTCAGCCGTTTCCCTACTCTGTTGTTCATTACTAATCCCATATCAGTAACTCCACTGACAGCATAAGACATCATTCTGAATTTAATTTGAAAGGATTACATGGCCACAGAATACTATTTAGCTATATAATGCAGTGGCTTTCTGTTGCCTTCTGCATCACTATGCCATTGATCATTTTTGATTAATCCACCTTTAGGGGTCGTTCCAATCTCATGAGCAAGAGGATGCCTTGGACCACTGCCAACTCGGTTGGCCTCCTTACAGGAAGCTATTGGCAAGCAGTGGTGACAACTTATGCCTCAAACCATTCTTCCACCAGAGCCTCGTCTGTGGAAACAGGGTGCACCACGTGAAGAAGTATTAACATTTGGTTGGAAGAGGCTAATATAGTCTCCCCAAAACCCTTACACCCAACTACCACAGACAAAAATGTGAAAGTACTTAAACTAGAGAGCTGAACAGTACTGCTGAATTTAATTGTTATGTAGAAAATTAATTTGATGGTGATAGAGAGTTATATGCATAAAATATATTGCTGTGTCCCCGGCTTGTTTCCGCAATACACACAATTTTCGGATTTATGGCATTCAAATCCCAGCCATACTTCCCACCATGTTGGTTTTTTCCCTCCTCAAGCTGCTGTCCAACGGTCTGCCCTCCTATTAGCAGCCAGCCTCTATCAAGTTGCACTACCTTACTCTATTGTTGAAGAAGGGAAATGAATCCAAAAATTTCAGCGCTCTATGAGTTTACACGTATTTCTGTGTTATGATGCCGCAGCAATCTTCAATTTTGGTAAGTGAGGATTATCCTCTTATTCAAATGTGTGTGTATATATATATACACATGACTCTTGGAACAATTGTTCCTGGATAAAGCCCACCAGAAACCTCTATTGAATAGTCACAGATACATAGACATCTTTATGATTAACAAGTTTTCTTAAGTCTCAACACATAGACTTATGCACACACACTACTTTCCTGGATGTGAATTTATTGTTCTCGAATGGCTACCTCAGCTCATCTGTCTGTACCTAACCAACACCTTGAACAGAAGCTTCATTATGAAAGCTGCCATCCTATCACACAAACACTCCCTCCCCTATAGCCTTGGCATTCGTGGGACATGCATATGTTCCAACCAACAGGTCCTCATGCTGTATTTAAATAACATCTCCAAAGCACTGATAACCCATAATTATCCACCAAATTTAGTTCTTAAACAAGTTTCATGTGCCAGCTCACAACCCACTCAACCTATCAACCATCTAAAACCAATCACAACCCAGAACTGGAATCAATCAACCAAGACCTTCAACAAGGTTGTGACTTCCTTCAAGCATATCCTAAAATGAAAATCCTCCCTCACCCACCTAGAACCTTCTTCAGTAGACCACTGAAACTCATCCAACTCTAGTATATAAACATGGGTCTCCCCGTCTTATAAGACAGCCCCAATGCTCTTTTCTTTGTAACAGATCACGTTGCAAATTATGCAGCACGCACCCTGCCTCCACCACCCTCACCATCCCAGTAACTGGGGAAAGCTCCCCCATTACAGGACTTGCCACTTGTGTATCCTCCCCACCTAATATATCAACTTGCCAGCAACCATTGCCCAGCCTCATGCAATTATACCACTAATTAACTGGCCACAGAATTAATGGACAGATACAAATGGTACTTACTGAGAATCCTGACCACCCAGGATCTTATCATGTCACCAAGCACAATATCAACAATTTCAATGCTTGCTTCACTGTTCTCAGACTGAAGCAGCATCTTTGAACTTAGAAGTGCGAACTGACGTATCAGTTTAAATATTACCAGGCAACTGCCATGTCTTAATTTAAGATAGCACCAGTATTCTTCCTTCTTTCACACCCATTCCTCATACCCTCATCTTTTCCCACAGAACCATTGCTCGCCAGAGCTAATCTTTTAGTAGTGTGTAATATCTTCATTACTAGAAAAAAAGTATGTTTTTGTAAATACATATATTATATAAAAGAATTAAAAAAATATTTTCTGCTGACATCTGCCGCATTTCCGCAACTGATTCCCGCAACTTGCTTTCTAATTAACAGGTTTACAGCTATCAAGTTTCATCCACTCCTTCCTCCATGTTGATTTTTCCCACACCATGAGCCGCCTACATTTTGTGCTTTCAGTTAGCTGCCAGCTTCCACAAGGCAGCTACCTCATTCTATTGTTGAAGAAGGGTTATGAGACCAAAAATTTCATCATTCTACATGTTTTTCTGTATATCTAAGCCACAGCAATCTTCTACTTTGCTAAGCGGTGGTTATTCTCTCATCCAAATGTTATATATATATATTCTTTGTCCTCGTTTTGCCTCCATCGCCACCACCTAAATCTGAGGTGAGGCTTAACTTCACAAAATCTTTTTTATTATTATTAAATTTTAATTTATATATATCTTCCTATTTACATTTAGATTGTATTATATAATACAGACAAATAAGGTGAAAACCTCGGAAGAAAGATAACAAGCTGCAAATTAGCCTAAAACTTTGTTTTGACATATAAGTTGACTCAAAGGTCTCATAGAATTTCATGTATGCTAGTCAAGGTACTCAAGGTCAAAGGTAACAAAAAACTTTTTTTTTTTTGTAAATATCTTGTTTCCTTTACTCTAAATGTTATTTTGAGTTATTAGAAAAGTTATAGAGCATAAAATTCTACACAAATTCTGTTATGGACAATATTTCATAGATTCAACCCTTTTTGAGATGGAGAGTGGGGAGCGCTTAGCTGCATGAATGATAAAGCTACTGTACGATACGTTAACAGTAGAAACCAATACACAGTACGATTCATAAAATCAATTATGAATAAACTGTAATTATTTAGTAATTAATAAATTGTATTTACAGATATTAAGGACGCTCCGTGGTTCGGATTCCACGTCAAACTGTAGGTCCCAGAGGAAAGGAACTGGCCGTCCTACCTCTGACACAATGGCTTAGTATGCCTCCTTCGGGAGGATCCAACCAACCTTCCGGTTGTGGACTAAGTAAAGTTTACAGATATTATAACATTTATAAATCATACATTTGTATAGTAATATTAATAAAAATAAGATATTTAAATGAAATAATTTAAATCCATTTTGATTATATTTTTATCTCCCAACTGTTTATCGTAAATCTATTACGATTTAAGTTTTAATGTAAAAAGAACTGTTGGTCTTTAAAGGTCTTTTGAAGTTTTTTTTTTTTTATTATTAAACAATTTTTTTATCAAACTTTACTGAAATGCTTATTGAGAAATTAAAAACATCATCACAAAACAAGCCAGAGATGATGCTGATATTCGAAACAGCCACTGCAGAATCTAAACAACAAAAGATTGTCTACATCATAGAAGAAGATATCGTCTTTTAATAGGACGTAGCAGCAAGAATTTTTGTTTAAAAGTGTAATGTGGACAATCAAACATATTCTACTAAAAGCTTTGACAAATATTCTCATTTTAAGAAACATATATTATTTTTGCATGCCCTTAGTGGATGTGACACAGCATCGGCAATTAAAATTTTTTTAAAAAAAAATCAATTATTAAAATGTTTGAGAAACTTTCCAATTTCGATCAATCAGCTAACGTTTGTCAGCAAGACATCTGTCCTCTAGAAACATCATTTGAAAATGGAGTACTTGTCTTTTTAGAAATATTTAATGCTCCAAAATCAGAATACAGCATACACGTTTTTCGATATACGCAATTTATCAAATCAGCTAGATTCAACAAACCAACCCAGTTATCAACTCTTCCATCAATAAGTGCAGCAGCTCGACAACACATCAATCGTGTCTATCACATCCAAACTTGGTTAGGGAATGATTTAGAATCTCAGGAATGTGGGTGGATGTTTCAAAATGAAGTCCTGGAACCAACACAACTTTACTACCACCAGCACCAGAAGAACTGCTCAATACGATATTTTGTAATTGAATTGAAGGCTGTGGTTCTATGGGGGGGGGGGCAGAAAAATAGTGCTGCAAAGCTCCTCAGTTTGTGATCAGTGTAATTGACAAGCATACATCAATGCTTCATTATATCCAAATGATATCGATGAAGAAAATGAATATGTACCTGAAATCCTTGAAGCTTTAGAACCAAACGACGATGGTGATGATGATGAATTAGAGATTCAAGTTGAGTGACAAGAAGAGGAATACGATGACGAAAATTGTGTATATTGAGCAGCTTATTTGATATTAACAGTAACAACAACAAAAATTCTCTCTATGTTAAAACTTGAACTGTAATATATTTAAGATAAACTGTCGAGGAAAAAAAAAATAACTAAAGTGCATTTAAGCTATTTCATTTAAATATCTTGCACCCTCTTGCCCTTGAGGTTAGAAACAGCTCCTAAAGGCAGATGAACCAGAAATGATCAACGGCATGGGGATGCAGAAGGCAACAGGAAACCACTGCATTAAAGACCCAAAGGGTATCCCGAGGACATGTAATCCTCTCAAATTACATATATCATGATGGCTTTTTCTTGGGTAAAATATTCCGGAGGTAAAATAGTCCCCCAATCAGATCTCCGGGTGGGGACTGCTCAGGGAGGAGTCATCAGAATTCATAGAAACATTCTACGAGTCGGAGTGTGGAATGTTAGAAGTCTGAATAGGGCAGGTAGGTTAGAAAACTTAAAAAGGGAGATGGAACAACTTAAGTTAGATGTTGTTGGGATTAGTGAGATTAAATGGAAGGACGCACAAGATTTCTGGTCTGAGGAACACAAGATAATTAGCACACAAGCTGTCAATGGAGTCACTGGTGTATGATTTGTAATGAACAAGAAAGTAGTGAGTTATTATGAACAGTTTAGTGACAGGATTATTTTGATGAGCTTAGAAACTAAGCCCGTCCCAACCACATTAGTACAAGTGTATATGCCAACGTCACAGGAAGATGATGAAGAAATTGAAAAAATATATGCTGAAATTGAAGAATTAATCCAATATGTGAAGGGGGAGGAAAATCTAATAATCATGGGTGATTGGAAAGCAATAGTGGTAGAAGGAAAAGAAGGAAATACTGTAGGAAGTTTTGGCCTAGGAAAAAGAAATGAGTGAGGAAGCAGGTTGTTAGAATTTTGTGAAAGATATAATCTAGTAGTGGCAAACACACTGTTTAAGAACCATGCAAGAAGAATATACACCTGGAAACGTCCTGCGGATACAGGCAGATATCAGCAAGATTATATCATGGTCAAACAGAGATTCAGGAATAAAGTTCTAGACTGTAAAGCGTACCCAGGAGCAGACATAGACTCTGACCATATTGATAATAATGAAGTGCAGGCTGAAATTTAAGTGAATAAGAAAGCAGTATAAGCAGAACAGACTGGAAGTGAATAAACTGAAACAATCTAGCATGAGAGAAAAATTTGCAGAAATGGTAGACTTAGGTCTAAGAAGTAAATCTGAAAGGAGCTCAACCGAGGACAAATGGAATGCATTAAAGACCGAAATACTGAAAGCTGGTAATGAAACATTATGCTTTAGGGAACAAGCTGCCCGAAAACCTTGGATCACAGAAGAAATTTTGGAACTGATGGATCAGAGGAGAAGGTACAAAAATGCTCAGGATGAAGCAGGAAGAGAGCAGTACAGGCAATTTAGCAATCAAATAAATAGGAAATGCAAAATAGCAAAAGAAAAATGGCTACAAGAAAAGTGTGAAGAAATAGAAAAGGAAATGGTCGTAGGAAAAGTAGATGTTGCATATAGAAATATCAAACGGAATTTTGGAGAAATGAAGAAAAGGGGTATGAACATTAAAGCTGCCGATGGGAAACCTCTGTTAAGCTCAGAAGATAGATAACCGATGGAAGGAATACATTGAGAAACTGTATGTGGCGGACAACTTAAACAATAGTGTAATGGAAAAGGAAGGCGATGTCGACATTGATGACTTAGGAGATCCTGTTTTGAGGACAGACGTTAATAAAGCTCTGAATGACTTGAAAGCAAATAAGGCAGGTGGAATTGATGAGATCCCTGCAGAACTTTTTAAATCTCTAGGAGAGATATCAAAAAGTTATGAAACAGGGGAAATTCCAACTGATTTTAATAAAAATATCATCTTCACACTTCCGAAGAAAGCACAAGCCGACAAATGTGAGAATTATCGCACCATTAGTATAACATCACATGCTTCAAAATTACTGACCAGAATAATGTACAGAAGGATGTAAAGAGTAGTAGAAGAGATAGTAGGTGAAGATCAGTTTGGGTTTAGGAAAAATTGCTGTACAAGGGAAGCAATTCTGTCTTTAAGATTAATACTTGAAGGGCGGATAAAGAAAAACAAAGATACTTTTATGGCATTTGTTGATTTAGAAAAAGCTTTTGATAATGTTAGGTGAGACAAGATGTTCAAAATTTTAAAGAAAACAGGTCTAAAGTATCGAGATAGAAGAATACTCTATCATATTATATAAAACGCTAATGTGGTGTCTGCATGCGTCGTCTATAGCTGCTACACGTATTGGCTACAGAACGGTCACGTGACAGCCGTCACTCGCCAATCAACAGCCACCATATTGCATTCCTTCCTTCATGTTGCATTTTGTTTATTTACTACAGTTAGATGCAGAAACTCGTGTAAGGAGAATGGTGTTCGATGTTTATGTTATATTATTTGTATCAGTTATACGCCAAAATTCATGTGAGGAGAAGGGATTCAATATTTATTTTATTTTATCTGTGTCAGTTATAAGGCCTAGGTTAAACCATAACCTAAGATTTTTTCGGCAGATGGTAAGAAACAGTGAAGTGTATTTAAAACTCGGAGAAACGTAATGATGTATTGGTCAAATAAATAACAGTTATCCGTTTTCGAAATTATAGTCTACGTGATCTTAAGTAAAATGCATTTATTTATGCAAAATCCTAACCAAATACTCTGATAATCTAACCAGACTAACGTATTCATATAACAAAAGATATCATTAAAAATGACTAATTTGTTTCTACTTATAAGCTTTTCAAGAATAAATTCTTACTGCCATTATATATGATACCATTAGTTTTTGATACATGTGTTAACTATTAAATGAGATTTAATATAAACTTTTGATTAGATTTAAACAGTCAAGGATATGACTATTTACAGTATAAGCGATATGACACTCGGAATACAACAACGTTATTATTGCCGCAAAATAGCAGTGAGCAGAGATATTAGAAATACGGAGAGCAGGGAAAAAAATTAATGCGAGGCAATTATGTGTCACAAAGTTACAATTAGTACATTCGTTTAAATTTACATATTGCTTTTTATTTATCTACGACAACCAGATGCAAAAGGAGAAGGATATTGTATGTGTACATTATATTACCTGTATCAATAATGAGTACTAGGTTAAAAAACAACCTACGATTTTTTTTTATTTTTTTTGCCGGATATAAGAAACGATGAAGTTTATTAAAAACTCAGAGGAAATTTACACGAAATGTACGAATCATGAAATATATCATTCAGATAAATGGCAGTTATCCATTTTGATATACTTCCCGTCATTTAAAGTAAAATAATGTAAATAAATAGGTACTACTGGAGATCGCAATTCTGCCAGGAATTGCTGTGGTAAAATGCAAGAATCCTCTAGAAATATTTTCCGTAGTACATTTAACTGTATTATGCCCGTCCAGGATGTATTACAACCTAATTTCTACTTGAAAATAATGGTAGTCTACAGGCTGTATTACAATGGAATCACTGCTTAAAACAATATGTCTTGCGATTGACTACAGCATTTGAGAGTAGTAGAAGTTATGATTTTTGAAAGCAATATTAATGGAGGGTTGTGGTTAAGTTGACCAGAAAGCCCACCGACACATTTGATTATAGCGTAATTCACTCTGGAATGAGTTTTACAAACCAATTAAACTGCTTTCATATGCGCCAAGTTACTGAAGGTATTAATAAATGCGGGTGAACGTAGTTCGACCTATCGTGCTGAAGTGTGCCTGGACTAGGAATAAAACTGATATTACATGGATAGCAAAAGTTTCTGGATTCCTAATTTATTTTTCATTTTATTGGTTCTATACATCCACCATCATTAATTCAGTAGAAGTTACTACTGTATTGCTGTGTAGAACATTATCAAATCAAGGCCACTAGCGTTATCTAATAACAATCCCGTATAATTAACCAACTGCAAAATACTAATAATAATAATAGAATGAACTGCCAGAATATGGCGTTCAAACCGTCATTTTTGACGGGCTAGAAGCTAGTATAAAAATAGGATCGGATGCAATAGGAGAAGTAAGTGAGTTTTGTAACTTGGGAAGCAAAATTACAACCGATGGACGAAGCAGGAATGATGTTAAAAGCAGAATAACACTAGCAAAAAGAGCCTTCATGAAAAAGAGAAATCTTTTAGTTTCAAATATTGATCTAGGAATTAGGAAGAACTTTTTTAAACTCTATGTGTGGAGCACAGCACTTTACGGTAGTGAAACATGGACTTTAGGAATACCGGAAAGAAAGAAAATTGAAGCATTTGAAATGTGGTGCTACAGAAGAATGCTGAAAATTAGGTGGACAGACAAAGTAAGAAATGAGCAAGTTTTGGAAATGATGGGTGAGAAAAGAAGTTTATGGAAGAAGCTTACAGAAAGAAGAGACAGGCTGGTAGGTCATATTTTGAGACATGCTGGATTAGTTAATTTGTTAGTGGAGGGAACAGTCGAAGGTAAGAACTGTAGAGGTAGACAGAGATTAGAATATATGAAGCAGATAATTGAGGACGTGGGTTGTAAGGGTTATGTAGAAATGAAGAGGTTAGCCCAGGATAGGAAAGGATGGAGGATTGCATCAAACCAGTGGAAAGACTGGCGACAGCAAATATATATATATATATATAATAATATCCATGAATACAATTAATTAATTACTAAATAATTACAGTTTATTCATAATTACAACATTATTTATAAATAATTAATTTTATAAATCTTACTGTGTACTGGATTCTACAGTTAACATATTGTACAGCAGTGTTATCGCCCATGAGGCTAAGCGCTCCCCATTCTACACGCTCTATCTCAAAAAGGGTTAAATCTATGAAATATTGTTCCTAACGGAATTTGTGGAGAATTTTATGCTCTATAACTTTTCTAATAACTCAACATTTAGAGTAAAGGAAATGAGATATTTATAAACTTTTTGTGACCTTCAACCTTTAATATCTTGACTATCATACACGAGATTCTATGAGACTTTTCAGCCAACTTATAAAATGTCAAAACGAAGGTTTATGCAAATTTACAGCTTGTTATCTTCCATTCTGAGGTTGAATCCTTATTTGACTGGACTAATATTATTTTGCTCTTCCGGCCTACAAGAGATCAGTTTTGATATTTATCGATGCTCAGGTATTAGCTCTGAATCACTGCCCCTCCACCTGTCCTCAGATTGAATTTACTCCCACCATTTTCCTGACCAACAGTCTTTCTGTTAGGCAGTCTCCCACAACACCCGCCTCCTTATGTTCTCCTGTTGACAAAGGGCTAGACCCGAAAATTACTCTATCTTGTGTGATTTTGTCGTTTCTGTGTGTTCACACCCCTCATCAATCATCTAAAGGTAAGTGGTGGCTCATTTCCCTTAGGGATATGAACTACCACTTACCTTAGATGATGGTTGAGTGGTGTGAAAGGCAAGACATAGTAATTTTCGGGTCTTAGCCCTTTGTCAACAAGAGAACATTATGGAGGGTAAGTGTTGTAGGAGACTGCCTTACAAGAGAGACTGTTAATAACTTGCAGGTGTATTTGCATACTTCATTTAAATTTTTCTCTTTTCCATCGCCATTCCATCATTCAAAGTTTCAACTTTTCCAAGCAGTATTGTTCGGTTTTTATGAGTGGGGAGCTAACCCACTGCAAAGCCCGTAACTTGGAGAACAAGGTAATTTTTTTTCTAAGGTGCAGAAGAGGAAAGTACACAGGATCAAAGTACCTGGAGAAATATTTTGAGAAGATGAAGTTGTGTGTTCTCAGATTCAATTGTTAAGTTGGAGTAAAACCTCTGAGGTGAAGTAATAACAGAATTTAAATTTTTATTTTTGCTTATCTTTTACATTTATGTAATAATTCCTCACCACTTATACATGTATCTTTTTTATTTTCTTTCAATTAATTTATTCCTGCGAGTAACATTTCTGCAGATATTGATTTTGTTCCCCCATCCCCCCCCCCTACCTTTACTCTACTCTGGTCATAACGGTCAAAACCACACATCACATGGCTGCTGTGTTGATAGTGGGTCCATGTGAGGTCAGTCACACTTTTCTATTTTCATGAGTGAGGACATAGCCAATATTGCAATTTTTGTGTTTGTGGGGAGGTTTTTTGTCACTGTTACATACCTCCCTTTATCTTTGGTGAATCATGGGTATAGTTTAATCTTTCTTCTCCATACTAACATTGCCTCACAGCATTTATTCTTGCTCCATTGTTGCTGGATCATCAAGTCAACTTTACTTTTATGACAGACAGGTTAGTTTACAATTTTTCAAAAACAAACTACATGCACACCAATGAAGAATGCAAATAGATCATAGGAAAGAAGTAGCAGTAGCATAGCTACCAGCAGCTTACCTGCTGTAGTGAGACCCACATAGCCAGAGAAACCAGTCTCTTGACTTGATCTCGAATGAGTGCTACCTCCATGCTGTTAAAGCAATGGTTAAGGAACAATAGAAGTGCAGTCTGTTCACGTAAGCTGGTTGCAGCATTGTCCAACAAACAAGCTTCCAAGACTTGTTGAAAGAAACCTGAGAAATGTTCTGGTCTGCGACAGAAAGGCTGAAACCAAAATTACACACTCACATTGATTAATAAAAAAATAAAAAAAATTACCTAAAATCAAACAGGTTTTTTCATGAATGTAGTGAAGCTGTTTTTGAAACTGAGATGTACTGTTATCAAGTTAATGAATTTTCACATTTTTCTTTTCACTGGTAACACTTTCAAAAAGCAAACAAACTATTGGCAAGTTTACTAGCTATTCACCTATGAATTTACTCAATGAAATAGAACAGACTTGTAACCACATCATTCGCTTGGCTAACAAAACTTTACTTGCTACTCACTGGTATTTTTACTATCTGAATATTAAACTCATCATGTGCAATTTAACTAGCTAGTAAGATCACTGCATGTTTTCAAGAATTCAATAGCTGAAATGTTGTCAGAAGTAGTTCATGTGGAAATTAATGTGCTACTTTTTCTTCAAAATGATTTGGAAATACATAAAAAGAGAAAATAATGTAGGTGAAAAATTGAGGGGGAAGAAGGAAATACAAGATGCTTTCAGTAGTTTATTGAAAGAGATGAAGCTCCGATAACATACCAGAATATATTGAGATGAGGCAGGGCCAAGCTTGTTTCTTTACTGTACACGATTGATGGAGTGATCACGAAAATAAGAATAGCAGTTTTGAATGCCACTAAACTAGAAACAACACTACAGTATTTAGCAACTAGTAATTACAGAATATCGGTTACAAGTTCCTTTCATTATTTAAAGTGAGGGTGAGAGGTTTTCCTGACAGACAAGTGAATGAGGTAGGAGTATTTGACACTTTCTGCCCTAACTGCAACAAATTCCTCACCCTCTTATTTACTTTCCAGCACAAAACTAGTAAACTCACCCAGTGTAATTGAGCCAGAAGGTAGCATGTCTGAACCACAGAAAATAACGTAAGTATTATAATTTAACAAACATCAGTTATTTATTAAATGGCAGTTCACTGATTACGTCTAAATTCTGAATATCTTAATCAAAATGCTAAGGTTTTTCTATTGCTCAACAGTAAGAGCATAAGGTTGATAGTATCATAGACCAAATAGCATATTTCATTTTTTATTTATCAATTGTGTTAGCTTATATCTGTTCTGCCCATAAAATACGTAAAATGGAAACCTTGCAAATTAATGCAAAAAATTGCCCAAAAACCATAATCAGCATGACTGGCAGGATTTTATAAACAACTAGAAAAACCTCCTTCAGTTGGCAGCACCTTAATAGATCAAATCAAATTGCAAGGTAGTGATATTAGTCATTTTTAACGATCATTTACACTAGTTTATTATAAAATCTGTGGCATTAACATGTACTCATATGCCAACAACCTAAGCTACTTTAATCTTTAGACATTGGAACTTCAATTCTAGACAAAGTTCTTCATCTTATTCTGTTGCAGTGATTACATTTTTACAGCCCAAACATATTTGAAAGCAAATTTTTTAGTATTCTTGACATCAAAACCAATCCTATGAATTTAATTTTTTTCCACATTGATAAATGTGTTATGTTCTTAAATATTAATGCACCAAACTCTAAATATCATTTAAAATATTTCACTACACATCAAAACACCCAATCTTCAAGTGTATCTCCACTAACAGACTTGCCACTCATTTCAAAATAAACACTAGGTATCTATTGCAGATAACTGTTCTGACAATGCATCATTAATTATTCCAATAACAATTCTAAAGTCTTAATGTAGCTTTTTTTTTTTAACAGTTTAACGTCCCTTTTTAACAACGTGGTCTTTAGAGACGGGAAAGGATGGGGGCAAGGAATGGGAAGGAATTCGGCCATGGCCTTTTGAAGGAAGCATCCCGGCATTCACCTGGAGTGATTTGGGGAAACCATGGAAAACCCAAATCTGGATGCCCGGACGGGGATTCGAACCGCCGTCCTCCCGAATGCGAGGCCAGAACGCTATCCGTTACACCACCACGCTCGGTTTAATGTAGCTGAACTAGCAATTCTAGCAACTAAACAAACAAATTTTTATGTTACAGACTGTTAACAATTACATCTCTAGCAATTCATATACACCAACAACCACTTCCTGTTGCACAGGCTAGCAATTATTTCATTCCTACTGTGAAACTTGTTTTATTGGTTTTGCTAATTAATTTTATTGACAGTGAGAGATAACATGAAATTCTTAATGTAACATTTCAAATTCTAATGTACAAAAATTGTAAATATGAGAAGATGTGAATATTTAAAGTTTGGTATATTTTTAACTGTACCATAAAAATGCTAACAGTGTTACAAAAAAGAATGACTACTGACACACTAGTGATGGAAAGTCAATTAACAACCAGTCAAAGAGTTCAGCCTTGAACATTCCTGAAAGATATATTCTTTACTAGTCTAACTCCTATAATGAACCCAATATTAAAACTTTTAATAACACTAAATATTATTAGAACATAAATGGGAGGCAGCAACAAAACTGCATGAAAATAAAGATAGCCATAAAATACAAAATCCTGCAAAATAATTTTAATGTGGGCGAAAAAAAAATTTGTTAGCCTGCAATGAAATTAAATTCCTTCTCTGGCATTACGTCTCATCGACGTCAAGGTTATTAAAAGTGGGAGAAAACTGGGGACCTGGAATGGGAACGAATTCGGAGAAGGTCTTTTAAAAGAACCGTCTTGGCTTTCGCCTGGAGTGGTCTGAGATTCAGTTCAGAATCATTCTCTCCTAGACTTTACACAGGTATCTGGGAAAAGAACTGATTAGCAGATTGTAAGGTCCCTAGGTTCTTCTTACTGGTTTTGGTAACTATTACTCTGGCTTTACACCAGATCTTTGGCATCCTTGCGAACCTGTTTGGTACTAACAAGAACAGAACATTACCCAAAGTGTGAGCAAATGGTGTATTTGTCACATTAAAACTGTCATTACTACAAAAGTCTTCTATATGTAATAGTTCTGCTAATCCTGGCAGGAGAGAACTTGTCCCTTTTTTTTAATTACGGCTTGATGCCATTAGAGATTAGGGGAAGGAAGGAATCCATTCATAGTATTTTGAAGGGACGGTTGTACCATTTGGCTGGAGCTATTTTGAAAACTAAAATCTGGATGACTGGACTGAGGATCAGGCTCACATTTACTCAAATGTCACGCCCAAAGCATAACACACAATGCACTAAGCACTTCCTTCCTTTTGCAGTTAGCAAAAATAGATTGTAAAGGTGTTTCTTCCAGCTTTAAAAGCTTTAACTGAGAAGAGTACAGATTCACAAAAAAATTTGTAACTGTGTGTTGCTATAAATGAAAACTAAAATGTATGATACATAGTTTTCTTTCAAATAAAGTGCAAATTTTTGTTGTAGCTTTAATACGAAGTTTCTACTGCTTCTATGGACAACCACTTTAAGATTCTTGAACAACTGGAGCATTCACAGTAGGGATGTAACAGATCTCCACATCCGCAAGAGCAGAACTTTCATGTGAAATCCCACATCCGCTTTCGCATTCGCATCCACAATATTTATTGCGGATGTATAGCAGATGTTTTGTTTACATTGCAATATATATTATTCTCTTCTATTTATATGAGATGCTGCCCATCGGCTCTTAGCTAACAACGATGTGGTTGTTTTTTTCTGATAATCTTGCAATAAAAGGAACAATGAACTGAATGGTGTTATTACCCAAGCAACAAATTTACAAGTTTAAACTTGGATGTAACGTAAAGCGCCTTCTTCAAGCTCCAACTTGCTGGACATCCGTGTAGAACTACAATAGGATGCGCTCACCCATTCACGCTAGTAAAAGGAGTCCAACAAAATGTTCCAAGCAATCCTTTCCACTTGTACTTTCTCGCGGCACACCATGTGTCCTTATAGCACAGTCGCAGGATTTTTCCTACAATCATGATCTAACACCATAGCTGGTTGGACAGCAAGGACTCGTGTTGGTTGTTTGGGAGTCCCAACATGCAACATGTCCTGCATGTAGTTCTCTAACCCTTTTCACAACCATCAAGATTCTTTATCGAAAATTGGATGAACGCAGAGCCTACAAGTTGTACTGTGAATGGGTGGCTAGTGCGGTGGAAGGGTGAGCACGGAGATTAGAGATGGGCAGGTCCGAAAATTTAATGGAATCGGGTCGAATGTACATCCAGTGCTGCGGACCTACGAGGGTTGTTTTTTAAGTAAGGGCCGTTTTTATTTTTAAAAAAAGATACAAATACTTTTGTAAAAAAACTT